>CM077164.1:117053687-117498621 GCA_039583875.1 Platanthera guangdongensis
ATTGCTCTGATACATTACTTTTTAACTCTTATATGTTCTTTTTTTGGTATTCATAAAAAAATCTGTAATTACACATTAACATTTTTGAGTTATCTGCACCTTGCAGATAATCACCACCCCCGAAGAAACGTCTCTGCCCCCGACGATCGTCGCCGCCCACAACGAATGTCGTCCAACAGGAAAGTAGGGATTGATTTTTTCGCGTGTGGAACTTTTGTTTTGGGATTTAGCTTTTCAAACGAGTGTCGCCCCCAGGACGAAGTCGCCCCCACGACGAATGTCGCCCCCACGACGAATGTCGCCCCAACGACGAAGTCACCCCACGACGAATCTCTACCCCACGACGAATGACGCCCCACGCCGAATGCCGCCCCCACGACGAATGCCGCCCCCACGACGATGCCCACCCCCACGACGAATGCCGCCCCCACGACGAATGCCGCCCCACGACGAATGCCGCCCCCACGACGAATGCCGCCCCCACGACGAATGCCGCCCCCACGACGGACGAATGTCGCCCCCTCGAACAAATGTCGTACCCACGACAAATGTTGTCCGAACGGGATACTTTTGGTTGGGATTTACCTTTTCAGACGAATATTGCCCCCACGACAAATATCGCCCCCACTGAATGTAGCCCCCATGCCGAATGTCTCCCCCACGACGTATGTCGCCCCCACGACGAATGTCGCACCCACGACGAATATCGCCCCCCACGACAAATATCATATCCATGACGAATGTTTCCCCCTCGACAAATGTCGCACTCACGACGAATGTCGCCCCCTCGACAAATGTCGCATCCACGACAAATGTTGCCCCCTCGACAAATGTCGCACCCACGACAAATGTTGCCTCCTCGACAAATGTCGCACCCACGACGAATGTCGCCCCCTCGACAAATGTCGCACCCACGACGAATGTCGCAGCCTCGACAAATGTCGCCCCCACGACGAATGTAGCACCCACGACAAATGTCGCCCCCTCAATGAATATCGCCCCCACGACGAATGTCGCCCCCACGACAAATGTCGCACCCACGACGAATGTTGCCCGCACGGGTTCCCCCGTGCACGACTGCTTGTACTTAATAATGGGAAGTCTTACTTAACTAAGTTTGCTGCCAAGTCCCAAGAGGGAATTTTTGTTGGGTACAGCAATAATAGTAAGGCTTATAGAGTCTACAACTTGACTACACAAGTTGTAGAAGAATCAGTGCATGTAGTTTTTGATGAGACTAAACTTATTAATAATGAGTTGTCTAGCAGTGTATGCAGCCCCACAGGTTTGACAAAGAAAATGGACAAGCTTACTATAGAAGAAGTGTCTGCTGCAAGACAGCAAGGAGAGGAGAGTAGCTGTTATCCAGGGGGAGAACTACATGTGCCAATTGCTGAAGAAATACAAGGAGTACATCATGATGCAGATGCTGAAGTGGTTCAACCTGAAGTGAGGATGCCTCCAGCCCACAGGCATCTTAGAGATCATCTAGTAGAGCTGATTATTGGAGATCCAAGACAAGGAGTTCAAACAAGGAGCAGAAATCAGAATGCTGCAATCTATTCCAACTTTCTATCACAAGTTGAACCTAAAAAGTTTGAAGAAGCAATACAAGATCCACAATGGACTGAAGCAATGCAAGAAGAGCTTAATCAGTTCAAGAGGTGCAAGGTTGGGAACTTGTTCCTAAACCTAAAGACCACAATGTAATAGGAGTTAAGTGGATCTACAGGAATAAGATGGATGAACAAGGGGTCATCATTAAGAATAAAGCTAGACTGGTTGCTAAAGGATATAGGCAAGAAGAAGGTATTGACTTTGATCAAACCTTTGCTCCAGTAGCCAGACTGGAATCCATAAGAATGTTCTTGGCCTATGCAACCTATCAAGGATTCAAGGTATACCAAATGGATGTCAAGTCAGCATTCCTAAATGGTAATTTGAAAGAAGAAGTCTATGTGGAGCAGCCTTCAGGTTTTGTTGATCCAACTCTACCTCATTATGTCTATAGACTTAGGAAAGCTTTATATGGGTTAAAGCAAGCCACTAGGGCTTGGTATGAAACCCTATCTAGTTTTCTCATTGAGAACAAGTTCTCAAGGGGGAAATAGATAAGACTCTATTCCTTAGGGAATCTAGAGGCAAAGTCATACTAGTCCAAATATATGTAGATGACATATTATTTGGGTCTACTGAAAGCAGCCTTTGCAAAAAGTTTGCAAAACTTATGCAAGGTCAGTTTGAGATGAGTAGTATGGGAGAGCTGAAGTTTTTCTTGGGTCTCCAAGTTAAACAGACTGAGAGTGGTTGTCCATTTGTCAGTCAAAATTCACCCTAGAACTCATAAGGAAGTATGGTATGGATTCATCCAGTACCATGAAGACTCCTATGGGGTCAAGTATGTCTCTTAGCAAGGATGATGCAGGGAAACCTGTAGATGAAACCTTGTATAGAGGGATAGTTGGCTCCCTATTATACTTGACTGCTAGTAGACCAGACATCATGTATGCTACATGTGTTTGTGCAAGGTATCAAGCCTGCCCTAAAGAGTCTCATTTGACTGCAGTCAAAAGAATATTGAGATATCTAAAGGGCACTCCCTATCTAGACCTCTAGTACCCTAGGAATGGAGATTTTGATCTAACAGGTTTATTCAGATGCAGACTTTGCAGGATGCAAAAGGGATAGAAAGAGTACTACTGGAAGCAAAACCAGTGTGGCTATCTCCACAGCTGAGTCAGAGTATGTGGCTGCAGGAAGTTGCTGTGCTCAACTTCTGTGGATTCAACATCAGCTAGAGGACTATGGATTTCAGGTAAGTAGAACTCCACTTTTCTGTGATTCTACAAGTGCTATTTCAATAGCTAATAACCCTGTATCCCATAGTAGGAAAACATATTGAGATTAAATATCATTTTCTTAGGGAGCATGTAGAAAGAGAAGATATTTTATTAGAATATGTTAAAACAGATGAACAAGTAGCTGATATGTTTACTAAGCCACTAGAAGAAGCTAAGTTCAATAGATTCAAAATTGAACTAGGAATGATAAACTTAGAGTAAGTTTACAGATTTGAAAATGACTAAGTAAAAGGTGTCGACACATAGACAAGTCTATGTCGACACAGAATAGTGGGTCGACACTTCAGGAAAAAGGTGTCGACACATCTAGGAATGTGGTGTCGACACTTCAGAATGTTAGTGTCGACACATGTCAAGTAGGTGTCGACACATCCAATATGGTGTCGACACTTAAGTTTTACTCAGAATTTTTCTAATCTATGTCTCGACAATGTGTCAGTTATGTGTGTCGACACATAACCAAGTGTCGACACATAAAATCTGTTGACTACACTTGTGTCGACACGTATGTGTCGAGACATTATAAGTCAGTGTCGACACTTGTTGCCAGTGTCGACACATTTTAAGTTAGCTGTCCCGCCTGTTCATCTTCAAAATCAGAAAGGTATAAATAGGGTTCTGTCTTTGTTTGTCGACACGCTTTCAAAGTTTCGAGACCAAAACTACAGTGTCGACACCTCTCTTTTCTACAGACAGATTCTCCAAACCCTAATGGCTCCTAAGCTTGAGGAGAACGTTAACGAGGGCTATGAGCTAGTGCGCGGCGCGTTTGACGAAGCAGATGCAGAAATTCAGGCTGTAGTAACCCTAGTCACCGATTCTGGACTAGAATATCTTTTGTCTGAACCTACAAGGATTTGGAAGAAGGAAGTGCTTGAATTCCTTAATGGAGCTGCAGTCGATGAATCTGGATTCAGAATCAAATCCAGAGTTCATGGACTAAGGTCAAGGTTTCACCAAAGAATCTGAGGAAGGTGCTCCAGCTACCCAAAATTCAAGATGAAGAAGAGGTTACTGCTTCAAAGAACTGGGAAGCTTTAACCTGGTGTGGTCTTGATCCTAAGATGAAGATAGGATCTGTATTCAATAGAAAAGGCATGAATAACCAAGGAAAGTTCATGTCTGAAATTGTGAGAAAAGTCTTACTCAGCAAGACTGGAGGGCATGATAGAGTGTCTGCCCATATGTTTGGCATCATGACAAGAATTATCTTCACTCTGAAAAACAGATTGGTCTACAGTGATTTATGAGAAAATTAAGGAGAGCTTGAAGAAGCCCATCTGGGCAGATCATTAGTCTCTACCTAGCTGGTACTATACCAGAGGTAATGGATACTGCTGTAGGCAGTAAGATAAACCACATGAGGAAGATGGATCTAAGGATCTTTTCCAGATGGGACAGGGTATTGTCCAAGGAAATGCCAACTCCAGAGATGCCAGTTACTAAGAAAGATTCTCCTCCAAAGAAGAAAAGGAAGCAAGTTCCTGTGACACAAGACTCCTCCAGCAGTTCAGGGAGTGAAGAACATGTTGTTTTCACTCCTGATGACCAAGAGGAAGTGGCTGCAGAGAACCCCAGCTGCTCAAGATATTGCTGAGATCCAGGGGGAGCTACCACAGGCTAGCCCCATCCGTAGGGATCAAAGCCAGGGGGAGCTTCCAGGTGTAGAAGAACCCTCTACACTGGAAAGTGAACAAGCCACTAACATCATACAAGAGGTACTCATTGACCTAAATACATTGAATTTTTCTATAGTAGATTCTGATTTGTCTGATATACATCAGCAAACTCAGCTAGACAGTCAAGTTCCAGATGTTGTTTTAGAAGACACATCTGCTGTAGTTCAAGATGATACTTCTCAAGTGGTTGAAGAACCAAGAACTTCTCCTGCACAGTCTCCACCTGAATATACAATGGAAGATTTGTTTCTAAATCTAGATCAAGAAGATTTAAACATGGACAAGGATGCTGTGCTGAAGATAAGAGTGCTGCTGCTGAGGGGGAGCAACTGACAGTTCTGGAAGAGCCTTTAAGCCAGAAAGTGAGAAAGCACCTGATGTGCAAGCTGACAAACCTCCAAGCCCTAAGGAAAGGGTTGAAATAGCCAGCACTTCAGAATCTGAAGAAGATGAGGCTGCAAAGGCTAAGAAGAAGAAACTCTATGTCTTCAAGAGGAGAAGCCAGAGTTATAAGAAGGCTTTGCAATCCATTGCCCCACAGCCTATAGTTCAGCAAGCTCCAACTACTGATTATAGTGCTTTAATGGTGCCCTACAGATAAAATTGGATGAGCAAAGGCAGGCAATAGAAGTATGTAGATGAAGGGCAGAAATCACTTCAATTTGATCTGGCCCAGGAAATAAAGTCTATAAGGTTTGAGATGAATCTCAACAAGAAGGAGATGACAGACTGCTTCCACAAGGGTGGGAATGCAGTGGTGTATTTGGCAACACACCAAGAGAAGATCAAGGCACAGGTAGATGATATAGCATTGAAACAAGGATATGTTCTTGAAAATCAATTAAGAATGAATGACAATTTGACTGAATCCCACAATGCTATAGTCACTGCATTAAAGAACAAGGCTGATGAACCTTCTACATCTACTGCTGCTGCTAAGATAGAATTTGACAAAGCCTTTCAACAAGAAATTTCTGCTGTCAAGACTGCCATCCAAGCCTCTCAGAAAGCTATCTCTGAACAACTGCAAAAGCTTAAACCATTCTTTAAAGAGGGAATCAGATACTTGGACAGTCAGATCAAATTTCAAAAGGATGATGTCAGAGATCACATGGCTAGAGAAGTCATAAAGGGGGAGAGAGTGTTAGTCAAGGCAAGTTCTGAGCATGCCAAATGGATATCAAATTCAATCAGGGCTACACTTGGATACCCTCCTCTGTGTGATGACCAAGAAGTTGCTGAATCAGGCATTAACCCTGCTTATTTTGGAGGTGAGCAACCAGAAGTAGCTCAGGTCATTTATCCACCTCCAGACTTTGAAATGATTCAAGCAGATGTGAGCACAATGTATAGCCCAACTGAGGGCAAGGACCATGTTCATATTGAAAAGGTTATTCAACCTATTTCTGAAGCTCTGCAAGAGGCTATGAACAAAGAAGAAGAGACAAGGTTGTCTAAAAAGAGGTTTAGGGAACAAGCAGAACAAAAGACAGATTTTGAACAGTGGAGCCCTACATCTAGGAATATCATTTTAACTGCCTGGAAAGCTGCCAAGGATCATACTCATGACAGGAATAAATGGTTTTCTAAAGCAGAATGGCGAAAACATGAGATCAGGCAGGAAGCAATAGTTCAATTCAGAAGGAAGGCTAAGATGGGAAAGCTACCTCCTACTGCAGTGGAGCCTAGCAAGTACTTTCCTAAGCCATATCATTATTTTGAGAGGCAGAAGATCAAGGCAGAAGAGCTCAAAAAGAAAGATCTAAAAGGCAAGAAGCCTGCTGTTGCTGAACCTGCTGAAGCCCCTATCAAAGCTCAAGTCCAACCTGGCAAAGGCATAGTTATCAAAGAACCAGACCAGAAATAGATTAAGAAATTACTTGAAGATTATTTTGTAATCTTTTAAATGTAAAACATTTTTCTAAACCATTGAAGGTGTATTAGAAAAATGTTAGAACAATATATGATAAATATATTTCATGATTGTTTAATGAATGTGTCTATTTCTTGTTCTGAAATGATGAATGTGTATACATGTGTGAATTATTACATGTTTATGTTTACCCTGCTGTAAATAATCTGCTTTACATCATTTTGTAATCTTTAATTATGAATGGTGTATATCATTGACTAAGGGGTATGACTTCTCCAAATAGGGGGAGATTGTTGGGTACATTGGTCAAATGTACCTGATTTGAAGAAGCCTCACCCAACTCAATGATATACATCATAATGTATTTGATGTATGTTGAGTTTACTTGTGCAGGTTAAGAAAGTACTGGACTGAAGCAAAAAGTTTCTAAGTCCATGTGTTGACACCCAGAGGGAAAGTGTCGACACTCAAGAAAGCTTGTGTCGACACCCATACAAGCAGTGTCAACACTTAGAGTCATTGTGTCGACACCTGGGATGCAGAGTCGACACCAGACAGAAAGTGTCGACACTTGGAGTTGTGTCGACACTCAGTGAAGAAAAGTGCAGACAGAAAGTGTCGACACAAGGAGCTGTGTCGACACCCAGTGAAGCTGTGTCTACACCAGAAAGTGTCGACACTTGGAGCTGTGTCGACACTCAGCAAAAGTCTGCAGAGTCTAAGTGCAAGTGTCGACACTCAGAACAATGTGTCGGCACTCAACAGAAAGAGTCAGCACTTGAAGTATGTGTCGACACCCAGCACAATGTGTCGACACACAACCAGTAGAGTCAACACTTGAAGTAAGTGTCGACACCCAGCACAATGTGTCGACACTTAGCTAAAGACTCAACACTTGAAGAAAGTGTCGACACAAGGAGCTGTGTCGACACTTAGCAAAGAAAAGAATTATCAACAAAATATTCTAAGTACAAGTGTCGACACTAACGGAATGTGTTGACACTCAGCTGAAGTCTCAACAACAAGAAGGTGTGTCGACACAAGGAGCTATGTCGACACTCAGCAAGATTCAACATAGAAGACTATGTGTCGACACCAAGAAGCAGTGTCGACACTTGACAGATTCAACACAAGAAGATGTGTCGACATAAAGGAGATGTGTCAACACATAGAAGAATTCAGCAAAAGCTAGAAGAACAAGTACTTGTGTCGACACTAAATTTCAGTGTCGACACATGCAGAAGAATCTGTGTCGAGATATACAAGGAGTTGTGTCGACACCTTGTAGACTTGTGTCGACACTTACACAACATGTGTAGACACTTGGACTATAAGTGTCGACACTTAAAGACAGAAAGTCTCGACACTTACAGACAGTTAGAGATTTTCAAGAAGTGACTGGATGACTTGACAGCTGCCATTCCAGCATGTCTACAACAACTGTCAGAGATGTCAGAAGTCAGTTATGAACCGTACCAGCCGGTTACCATGAAGAAGGCCTATAAATAGGCACCCACAGTTTACCGAAACTATTGTTGAAGTTATTGATCAGATTATTGGTCAAGAGTTCAGTTTGTTGAAATACAAATTATTGAAGTGGTACCCACAGTATCAACACAAGAAGATCTTGCATTCCAAGTGCAGATCTAAGAAGTTGGAGAGAGAGGGCTCCTTCCAAGAAATCAGCCTCTGGAACTAGGCTGAGAAGAAGGATTCAGATTCAATTCTGGATCTTAAGTAGCAGAGTCAAGGAACTACTGCAGGAGGATTCAGTCTTATTCAGTTCTACTCAAGAAGCTTTGAAGAAAGCTAAGTCATGGTGAATCCAGCTGAGTTCTTCCAAGAACTCATCAAGAATCTCTCAACTCCCCTCCTTTAATTCTGAGTTGTAGAGTTATTATTTGTAATACATTTTAACTTGTAGGATCCTTTGGATCTGAGTGATTTGTAAGCCTATAATTATAAAGGCTGAGGGTAGGGCTTGTGAGCCTGAGTGTAGGAGATTGAGATCTCTGAGTGTAGGCCTTGTTGGCTGAGTGTAGGCCTTGGTTGGCTGAGTGTAGGCCTTGATTGGCTGAGTGTAGGCTTTGGGATAAAGCTGAGTTGTAAGGCTTTGGGCCTGAGGTAGGAACCAATTTGGGTTCTGAGACAGTGGAGGAGTTTGGCCGAATCTTGTACACTGCTAGATAGGCGAAGGGGGAAAGTGGATGTACCCATATCTTGGGGAACCACTATAAACCACTGTGTGTTGTGCTGTGATTGTGCTGTGTATGCTGTGAATACTTTGTAATTGCTGTGCAAAAGTTATAAATCTGTGATAATAAACTGTTTGCTGCCATTAAAGTTAAAAAGTTATTAGGTCACCTATTCACCCCCCCTCTAGGTGTTTAGGTACCATATCTTTCAGGGAGTGTGATCTTTCACGTCAGAATGTGATTGTGTTGGAACCCTAGTTCTGATTTGTGCAAGGATCACTATTAGGTTTGTTTAGATTGACCAATCATGTATAGCCAGGGTCATGGTTGTGTTCTAGAGTCTAGGACAAGTCAATCAACATCATATGGACCAGCCTTCAAACATTTGCCAAAGACTCAGCCAGATTGTGTCGACACCAGAAGAAAGTCTTTGTCGACACCAGACAGCAATTATGTCAACACTTGGGAAACATTGTGTCGATACTTGAGAGAGATTGTGTCGACACCAGAAGAACTTGTGTCAACACACAAATTATCTGTCGACATCAACTGTGTCGACACCAGAAGCAACTGTGTCGACACACAGCAATTGTGTTGACATCAACTATGTCGACACCAACAGCAATTGTGTCAACACATAGGATTTGTGTCGACACATTCCACAGAAGCTGTGTCGACACTAGAAGCTAAAGAAGAACTGTTGACTCAGATCGATGACTGCAAGCTCAGGTCGACGAATTCTGTGCAATCAGTTACAGTTGGTAGAATTTATTACAGTCAATGTCCTGGCCTATTTATTTACAGTTGGCAGATTAAATTAAAGATCAATTACAGTTAGAACATTTAATGTTGAACATTCCTAAATGGAAATAGCCGTTGAAAGGCGACATTAAATGGGGAAGTTATAGAAGATTAATTCAGGATTAATTCCCAAGGCATCTTCTATTCTCGGGAATGCTTCTGCCGTCTTCAAGATTAATGAATCTAGTTGTTTGAATTAGATATAAGAGATTTACAGAAAGACATTTAGAGATATAGAGCACTGCAGCAAATAATAACAAGACAGTGAACAAGAACACAGTAAAGGCTTTTCAGTTTATAGAAGAAGAAGAGAAACTCTACATTAATCAATATACACAGAGTTCTTCATCTGCTCCAGGCTTCTCAAGAGACACACAATCAATATCAGTCTAAGAAGCTTGTTGGAGACATCATCAATCTGAAGGCCTATCACCCTGAAGTAAATCTCCATTTTCCTGAACCATTCTACTTCTCAGTTGGAGCCCTTTGCTAACATCATATCCACACAAGTCTTCTCAGTTGTACATTGAGAAAGAGAAGACAAAATCAATCTCTCACCCCACTGTATAAAGGGTTATAACTCCATTCAAAAGTTAACCCCCTTGGTTGCAAGTCCCCTGACCAAAAGACTTGAGGATTGGTTTTTGAGCACCTGATCAAAAGCTCATTGGTGTCAGGCACCTGATCAAAAATCTGAGTGGATTCCTACCATGGTGGTAGAAGAATGGATGTACCCAAGTTGGGGAACCACTATAATCCTTGCGTCTTCTGGTTGCTTTCTATTTCCTTTACTTTTGTGTTGTGATTCTTTTCTTATAGAATATTGATATAACTCTAACTAGTGTAAGTTAAGTTTTATCCCCTATCTTTCAGATTGCAAATGCAACAAAGGTTGGGGGTGTTTTAGAACAAGTAAAAGTAATTATGTGGGTCGCCTTCAAAACGTTGCAAGGGTGGAATACTACGATAAGTATTAAGGCGTGTGGTCATAACCGTTAAGGATCAAAAACACCTCTTCGCCTAGCCAGCCCCTAACACACATTAGTGCAGCATATCACCAAGCAACAACCCAAATTTAGCTAAGGAAGTAAAGCCAAACTAAGATCTACAACAACATCAATAATAAACCATCAAGAACATCATTAAGAGTTCCTAGCAAGTTTAGCAAAAAATCAAAAGCAAAGAAACAACATCCAAATCAGTGTAAAGAGGAGATTTACGACCCAACGCGTGAAGGCTAGCCATAATTCTCGGCCGGAGTCGAAGGTTGTCGGTCTTCATCCGGGCTCGGTCGGTGGTTGACGTCATAGGAAGCTTGAAGTGTTGTCACCTACTTCAAAGGCATTTTCCCCGTCTTCTTCACATTCCGTGAAGGCTGGTATTCGCCGGAAAACTCTTTAATGGTGGCAAGAAAGATCTCCAAATGCTCCTCTTGAGATGGGGATATGGAAAACAGCGGAAGATCTTCACTTGCGGTGAACTTCGGAGGAAGAATGGTGGCCAGATGAGCTCTTTAAGGTGGAGAGAGGAAAAAGTGGCTTGAGGAAGGATTTCCCGCTCAGAGGCGCGGAGATGGTGGACTGTTCTCTGCTACAGTCAACTCCTGAACTTAAATACGAGCAGGTCAGAAAAATGTTCATGCACGGTTTGGCGCACGGCCGTGTGTTAACCGTGCGATATTAACTTCCAGGCCAAGATTGTAGAAGAAAATGTATTGACCCGTACGTTTTACAAGTGCACAGACACTTCCGCCTGTGTGTGAAGGAAAACACACGGGTAACCACAGAGCACTGAAATTCTTGGCAAGCAGGTGGAACTGTTCATTTTACTCGTGCACGGGCACTTCTGCTCGTGCATTAACAACTCGCACGATTAACCATAGAGAGCTATAAAACTGGAAAGCAACAGGAAAACCGTGCGTCTCCTTCGTACACGGTTCAAATGAAACTGTGCGTGAAGAAATCACACGGGTTGGTCAGCCCATCTAGAGAAACCTGCAGAAAATGCACGATTCGGTATAAAGCGTGCGCTAAGGAATCGCACGACCGTACATTTTCCACAGGTCAGAATTCCTGCTTTGGGGGAAAACTAACCACCTTCACAGTAAAACTCAAAGCTGGAGCAACTGCTCCCAGCACCAATATACACATAAATATAACTAAATCCGCACGGGGAGTACCCCAACACTTAACCCCGACATCCCGGTGCAATTCGCAAACCAAGATTTATCAAAATAGTGCACAATGGCTATGTGAAGCCCTAATCAAATATATGGCATTTCCTACTGAAATAGTACTGCGCATGCATGATAATAAGCCCAGATGAGTCCGAAAAAGCCTATATAAATTAGACTCATCAAGGACTAAGAAACCTATTCACCCCCCTCCAGGTGATTTACCTATCCTTGAAATCGAATACTTTCAAGTGGTATCAGAGGGAGGTTACTCAAAAAGAACCTAACAGTCTGAGTTGATCTCAAAGGATTGCTAAAAAGGTTTAAACTTATGTGTTCAAAAGTGAACCATAAGGTGCGGAGATCAATGGTGCTTTAAAACTACAAAAAGGACAAGAACAACATTGGACTGTTGGCAGCTCTTGCAGAACACAATGTCTATTCAACTACAAGACCAAGGATCAGGGCCCCTTTGTCATAATCATATAGTGACTTAGAGGTGGATGAAATTAAAGAAGGTGAATATAGATGTTATGGGCTGACAGCTACACCAAAATAAGAATTTTGCAAGGATAATTCTGGACAAAATCAGGTATATTCCCCATCTAGCCCATTCTCAGAGTCAGGATATGAATCATGCTTAGATTCTGATGCATCCTCATCAAGTGATGATGAGAGTCCTTTATCAGAGGATGATATCAATCAACTGATTGGAAATCATGCTGCACTTCTAAAAGCTTTTAAGAAAAGCAAGATGCTTGTTAATAAACAGGCAGAGGAAATTGTCTCCCTACAGCTAGCTGCTTCCCGACAAGATGAGGCTTCATCTCTGTTATATCAAAAAGTAAAGGAAGTAGCCCATCTGAATAAAATGGTTGATATCCATGTTGAGTCCATCGATTATAAGGACTCTAGTATCAAGGATCTTGAAGAGAAACTTGAAAGGGAGAAGAGGATAGTGGCAAATTTCTCTAAGTTAGATGAAATGACGAGAAAATCAGAATCTAAGTGGATTTCTAAAGTTATCCAATCTTTGGGGAGAGGCCAAGCTTCTGTCAGGCCTCATTCAACCTTTCACAAGGTAATTCTTCCATCCAACAGGCATGACCAAGATTGTAAGTGTGGTCACTGGAGGTGTTGGAATCTTCCTTGTAAGATTACAAAAGCACCTTACAATGGAAGAAGAGAGGTCATGGGATTGAGTGCACAGAAGGCTCCCCATCTAAAAGTCCAAAAGGCCCATCCTGGACCTTTGGTATTTAGTGCCTCAGCCACCTCATTCAAGGATAAGGTTGTTGCCCATTCTAAGGTTCTTCAAGACAGAACTCAAACCTATAGTGCTTTAGTCAGCAGTGTTGACTTGACTACCTTTAAAGCCATTAAAAACTTGCCAACTGTAAAGAAGGCTGTTGCTAATGGATTTCAGAGTAAGCCACGTTCCTCTACTAACAGACCCACTTCTGGTCAAGCTCTTGCTGGAAGAAACAAGAAGAAGGCCACAGTTCTCCCCCACTGAATAGGCAGCCAGAAATAGCTTTCACACTTCAAGGTGTGTTCAGAAAATGAGATACAACATCCATGAATGGTGGTGTTGTGACAAAGTGGGCCACTTTGCCATAGATTGTTGGCACAACCCCTGAAAGAAATTGTACCTAATCACCTAGAAGGGGGGTGAATAGGTGACCTTAATCATTTTAAACTTTTAGGCAGAATCACAGAATTATAAACAATTCTTCACAGCAATACAGCACAGCAATCACAGAATAAAGCACACAGAGAGAAAACACAGATTTTATAGTGGTTCCCCAAGGTCTGGGTACATCCACTTTCCCCCTTCGCCTATCTAGTAGTGTACTAGATTCGCCCCAACTTCTCCACTATTCCTCAGATCCTCAGATCTTACACTCAGAACCCCAAATAGGTTCCTACAGCTCAGAGTGATCCCACTCGTACAACTCAGGCACAAAGGCCCTACCACTCAGTCTTCACCAAGACCTACACTCAGCCTTCAACAAGGCCTACACTCAGAGAAAAGTATCTCCTACACTCAGGTACACAGGCCCTACCACTCAGCCTTTATAATTTCAGGCTTACAACTCAGATCCCTTAGGATCCTACAAGAAATTAAGATTACAAAGTATATACCCACAACTCAGAAAGAGAGAGAAGAGTTGTCTGGTTTCTTGATGAGTTCTTGGAAGAACTTTGCTGAGATCAACCTCCCTTGGATTCCTTCAAAGCTTCTTGAATTTAGAACACAGTAGGGTTGAGTCTCTATGCAGATGGTCTTCAATCACTGCTGACTTAAGAATCAGATCTCAATCTGAAACTTTTTTTCAAAGCCTGGTTCAACAGCTGTCTTCTTAGAAAGAGCTCTCTCTCTCCAACTTCTTATATCTTCACTTGAAGGTCTTCTTCTAGTTGTATTATTCTTCACTTTGTTGATTTCCAACAACTATTGTCATCTGTTTAATGTATAGGCCTTTATATAGACTTTCTTCATGGTGACCGACTGATCCAGTTCCTAACAACTTTCTGACATCTCTGACAGTTGCAGTAGACCGGCTGGAATGGCAGCTGTCAAGTCATCCAGTCACTTCTTGAATTTTCTGTAACTGTCTAAAAGTGTCGAGACAGTCAGTCTTTAAGTGTCGACACTGATAGACTAAGTGTCGACACAAGTAGACTAAGTGTCGACACTAGCCTTCATGGTGTCGACACAACTCCTTGTGTTGTAGAATCTGCTTCTTGACACTTCTTCTTCAACATGTGTCGACTCTGATCCTATGTGTCGACACAAGTCCTTCTTAGTTGATTTCTTGTAAGTGTCGACACAACTCCTTTGTGTCGACACATCTTCTTGTGTTGATACTTGCTATGTGTCGACACATCTTCTTGGTGTCGACACATGCCTTCTGTGTTGATACTTTTGCTGAGTGTCGACACAGCTCCTTTGTGTCGACACTTGTACTTGGAATTTGAAATTTGCTGAGTGTCGACACAGCCTCCTAGTGTCGACACTTTCTTCATGTGTTGAGACTTTTGCTGTATGTCGACACATTCTTCATTATATCGACACTTGTACTTAAACTCTGTTGAAGTTTGCTGAGTGTCGACACAGCCTCCTAGTATCGACACTTTCTGATGTCGACAAAGTTCCTCTGGGTGTCGACACTGCTTCTAAGTGTCGGCACAACTTCTCTAGACATTTCTTCATTGTGTGTCAACACAGCCTGTATGTGTCGACACTTTCCTTCTGGTGTCGACTCTGCATTCCTGGTGTCGACACAATTACTCCAAGTGTCGACACTGCTTCTCTAGGTGTCGACACAAGTCTTCTCAAGTGGCGACACTTTTCTTCTGGGTGTCGACACATGGACTTAGAAACTTTTCAGCTTTCCCTGCAAATACTTAACCTGCACAACTAAACTCAAAACACATCAAATACATTTTGATATATATCATTAAGTAGGGCAAGGCTTCTTCAAATCAGGTACATGTATTTCAATGTACCCAACAATCTCCCCCAATTTGGAGAAGTCATAACCCTTAGTCAATGATATACACCATACATAACAAATTCATAGTACGATGTAAAACAGTAAAATATGTCAGGGTAAGTACATAAACATGTATAAACAAAACTTGTATACACAAATATCTCAGAACATTAATGTAATAGATTTAACATATATCACATTATTCTAACAACTTCAACATTTTCATTATTCAAAGGTTTACAGAAAGTTGTATGCAACTGATTACACATAGTAAACTTAAGAAAAATTTCTATCCTAAGGCAGCTCAGGCTCCTTGATCACAATGTCCTTTCCTGATTGTATCTTTGCTTAGACAGGAGCTTCAGCATCTTCAGCAGCAGCAGGTTTCTTTCCTTTAAGATCCTTCTTTTTCTGCTCTTCAGCCTTGATCTTCTGCCTTTCAAAATAATGTTAAGGCTTTGGAAAGTACTTGCTAGGCTCCTGTGCAGTAGGAGGTACCTTTCCCATCTTAGCCTTTCGTCTATATTGAACAATAGCCTCTTGCCTGTTCTCATGCTTCCTCCACTCCAGTTCAGAATACCACTTGCCTCTATCCTGAATATTGTCCTTAGCATCCTTCCATGCAGTCAAAATAATATTCCTGGAAGTGGGGCTCCACTGTTCAAAATCAGGCCTCAATTCAGTTTGCTCCCTGAATCTCTTCTTAGATAATTGGGATTCTTGTTCTTTCTGCAAAGCCTCTTGTTCTTTCAGTATAGCCTCTGGTACTGGCTGAACTACTTTTTCTATGATGACATTTTGATTTCCTTCAGGAGGACTATACATTGACTGTATCTCTTGATGTATCATATCAAAGTCTGGTGGAGGGTATATTACTTGAGCCACTTCAGCTTGCTCCCCTCCAAGATATGCAGGATTAATTCCAGACTCTACAACATTGTCATCATTACATAATGGAGGATATCCAAGGGTGGCTCTGATGGAATTTGAAATCCACTTTGCATGATCAGAGCCTGCTTTGACTAACACCCTCTCTCCCTTTATGACTTCTCTTTCAATGTGATCCCTAAGATCATCTTTCTGAAACCTTATTTGTGCATTCAGATAGTTTACTCAATCCTTGTAGAAAGGTTTCAACCTTTGGAGCTTTTCAGTTATTAGCTTCTGGGAATCTTGAAGAGCAGAAGTAACAGCAGTGATACCTTCTTGTAATGCTTTATCAAATTCTGCCTTAGCTGTAGTACTTGCTGTAGTCTGACCAGTAGCTATATTCTTCATTTCTGTGACTATGACATTATGAGAAGCTGTTAAATTATCATTCATTCTCAGCTGGTTCTCCAGGACATAGCCTTGCATTACTGCCATATCATCCACTTGTGTTTTGATCTTCTCCTGATGAGTGGCCAGATAGACTACTGCATTTCCTTCCTTATGGAAGCAGTCAGTCATTTCTTTCTTGTTCAGATTCATTTCAAATCTGATTGACTTGATGTCTTGGGCCAGATCAAATTGCAATGACTTATGCCCCTCATCTATATACTTTTCTATAGCTTGTTTGTGCTCATCCAGCTTTATCTGCAATGCCACCATCAGTGAACTGTAGTCAGTAGATGGGGCAGGTTGTGGAGCAATTGTTTGTAGTGCCTTTTTATATGTCTAGCTCCTCCTCTTGAAGACTTGAAATTTCCTCTTCTTGGCTCTTGCAGCCTCTTCATCTTCTGAAGCAGATGTTCTAGCAATATCCAATCTGTCCTTAGGACTAGGATGTGAATCCTTCTCAGTCCTTGGTGGTTGCTCATCATCCTTGGGCTTCTCAGTCTCTTTGCATGCAGTTTCTTCTTCAATCTCCACATGCTCCCCCTCAATAATTACTTTCTCCCCCTCAGTAGCAGGTTTTTTCTCTCAAAGTCAGTTTGTAGAAGGTCAGGAAACAGTTCTTCTAAAGTAAATTCCTGTTGAGGATGGGGTGGAGAATCTCTTATATCATCAATCACTTGATCAGCAACAGATGTGTCTTCCATGACAACATCCAGAGGTTGACTAAGAATCTGAGGTTACTGATTAACATCAGATAATGTGTCAGTCATAACTTCATTCTCAATAGGGAAATCTAATTGGTTGATTTCAGTTATTTCCTGAAGTATGGTTTGTGTAGCTCTTTCACTTTCTAAGGGAGTAGGCTCATCCACCAGTAGAGGCTCCCCCTGGAGTGGATCTAGGTGTACTGGGCTAGCTGATGGTAGCTCCCCCTGCCTTGGTGCATCTTCTTGTCCTGCTGGAGATTGTCCAGCATTTCCAGTTTCTTCCTCATCAGGAGTAAAAACAACTTGCTCTTCAGAGCTGCTTGAGGATTCTTGAGCCACAGGGGCTGTCTTCTTCTTCTTTTTCTGGGGTGTGTCCTTTACTGGAGATTGCAGTTCTTTGGTCAGTACTCTATCCCACCTAGAGAAGATTCTCAAATCCATTCTCCTCATGTGGCTAATCTTAGATCCAGCTGCATGACTCATCACCTCTGGTATACTGCCAGCTAGGTAAAGACTTAGTATTCTACCTAGATTTGGCTTCTTCATACTTTCTTTAATCTTATCAAACATAACTGTAGCCCAATCAGTATTTTGTTTGAATATTATAATTATCATGAGGCTAAACATGTGAGCTGAGTTTCTGTCATGGCCTCCAGGCTTGCTCAGGATGACTTTGCACACAATCTCAGATAGAAACTTGCCTTGCATATTCATTCCCTTTCTGTTGAAAACAGATCCAATTTTCATTTTGGAGTCCAGTCCACACCATGTTAATGTTTCTCTAGTCTTAGAAGCAGAAACATCTTCTTCTTCTTTAGTCCTTGGTAGTTGAAGTACCTTTCTCAGACTCTTAGGAGAGACCTTCACCTTTGCCCCATGAATTCTTGACTTAATCTTGAGTCATGATTCATCTATTGTTGCTGCATTCAGAAACTCCAGGACCTCCTTCTTCCAGATCTTGATCGGTTCTGAAACAAGAAATTCTAACCCAGTCTCAGCTATTAGGGTTATCACGCCTTTGATCTCGGGTTCCGCGTCATCAAATGTGTGTCGCACGAGTTCATATCCTTCATTCACATTCTCTTCTAGCTTGGGCGCCATTAGGGTTTGAAGAAATTTGAATTTAGAGAAGAGAGATGTCGACACACAAGTTTGGTCTCGAAACTTTGGTGAGCGTGTCGACAGACAATGGCGAAAACCTATTTATACCTTTCTAGAATCAAAGATGAAAGGGCGCGTCAAATTGCTTAAATTGTATCGACACTGTTGAAAAGTGTCGACACTTACTTATAATATCTCGACAACTATGTGTCGACATAAGTATAGTCGACAGAATATATGTGTCGACACTTGTTTATGTGTCGACACCACTTCAATGTCTCGACACAGACAACTCTGTGTGTCGACACTATTTTACTTAGCCAATTTTTTTTTAAAACTATTCTAAGTTTATCATCCCTAATTCAATTTTGAATTTATTGAATTTGGTTTCATCTAAAGGCTTAGTATACATGTCAGCTAATTGATTATCTGTATTAATATACTCTAGGGAAATATCTCCTTTTTCCACATGTTCTCTTAGAAAATGGTATTTTATTTCTACGTGCTTAGTCCTACTATGTGAGACAGGATTATTTGCAATAGAAATGACACTAGTAGAATCACAAAATAGAGGTGTTCTACTTACCTGAATACCATATTCTTCAAGCTGATGTTGTATCCATAGAAGTTGAGCACAGTAACTTCCTGCAGCCACATACTCTGATTCTGCTGTGGAGATAGCCACACTTGTATGTTTCTTGCTACTCCATGATATCAGTCTTCCACCTAGGAATTGACAGGTACCTGTTGTACTTTTCCTATCTTCCTTGCAGCCTGCAAAATCTTCATCTGAATAACCTGTCAGTACAAAGTCTCCATTCCTAGGGTACCAAAGGCCCAGATAAGGTGTGCCCTTTAAATATCTCAAAATTCTTTTGACTGCTGTCAAATGAGATTCTTTAGGGCAAGCTTGGTACCTAGTACAGACACATGTAGCATACATGATATCTGGTCTACTTACAGTCAAATATAATAGGGAGCCAACTATCCCTCTATACAAAGTCTCATCTACAGGTTTCCCTGCATCATCTTTGCTAAGAGACATACTTGACCCCATAGGAGTTTTCATGGTACTAGATGATTACATACCATACTTCCTTATCAATTCTAGGGTGAACTTAGACTGGCATATGAATAAACCATTCTAAGTTTGTCTAACTTGGAGACCCAAGAAGAACTTAAGTTCCCCCATACTGCTCATTTCAAATTGTCCTTGCATAAGTTTTGCAAACTTTCTGCAAAGACTACTTTCTGTAGACCCAAATATGATGTCATCTACATATATTTGGACTAAGATGATCTTGCCTCTGGATTCCCTAAGGAATAGAGTCTTGTCTATTTTCCCCCTTGTGAATTTATTCTCAATGAGGAAACTAGACAGGGTTTCATACCAAGCCCTAGGGGCTTGTTTTAACCCATACAATGCCTTCCTAAGTCTATAAACATAATTAGGTTTAGTTGAATCAACAAAACCTGATGATTCTTCCACATAGACTTCTTCCTTCAGATTTCCATTCAGAAAAGCTGACTTAATATCCATTTGGTATACTTTAAACCCTTGATAGGTTGCATAGGCCAGGACATCCTTATAGCTTCCAGTCTGGCCACTGGAGCAAAGGTTTGATCAAAGTCAATACCTTCTTCCTGCCTATAACCTTTTGCAACCAGTCTTACTTTGTTCTTTATAATAACTCCATGTTCATCCAGCTTGTTCCTAAAGATCCACTTAGTTCCAATTATGTTGTGGTCTTTTGGTTTAGGAACTAGCTCCCAGACTTTGCATCTTTTGAACTACTTCAGCTCCTCTTGCATTGCCTCAATCCAATGACGGTCTAGGATGGCTTCTTCAAATTTCTTTAGCTCTACTTGGGATAGAAAGCTGGAGTAGAGTACTAAACTTAGATTTCTGCTCCTTGTTTGTACCCCTTGTCTGAGATCACCAATAATTTGATTTGCTGGATGATCTTTTAGATGTCTATTTACTGGAGTCAGCCTGTCTTCAGGTTGTACTCCTTCAGCTTCTTCAACTTGCTGCACCCCTTGGTTTTCTTCTGCATCAGGTGCATCTAGTACTCCCCCTGAACAACAGCCACAATCATCCACTTGCTGACTTGCAGTAGAACTTTCTTCAATAGTAAGCTTGTCCATCTTCTCAGTCACACCTGTAGAGCTGCAAATACTTCTAGATAATTCATTGTTAATGAGTCTAGCTTCATCAAACACTACATGTACTGACTCTTCTATAACTTGAGTAGTCAAGTTGTAGACCCTATAAGCCTTACTGTTGTTGCTGTACCCAATAAAGATCCCCTCTTGGGATTTGGCAGCAAACTTGGTTAAGTAAGACATACCATTGTTAAGTATAAAACATTTACAACCAAAGATCCTGAAATAGGATAGATTTTGTTTTCTGCCTTTCACAATCTCATAGGGGGTCTTATTGTGGCACTTGGTGATAGTAGCCCTATTAATCACATGACATGCAGTATTAACTGCCTCAGCCCAGAAATATTCTGGGAGAGATGTGTCACTTAATAGGGTTCTACCAGCCTCAATCAAGGTTCTATTTTTCCTTTCAACAATGCCATTTTGCTGAGGTGTTCTTGGTGAAGAAAATTCCTGAAATATCCCAAACTCTTCACATAGCTTTGTCATACTGTCAGACTGAAATTCAGTACCATGGTCACTTCTGATTTTGACCACTGTACTATCTAACTCATTCTGAATTTGTTTGACAAAACTATAAAAGATACTAGGTGTTTCAGATTTCTGTCTAAGGAAGAACACCCAGGAAAACCTTGAGTTGTCATATACAACCACAAATGTGTAGACCTTCCTACCTAGGCTGTCAACTAGCATAGGACCAAAAAGATCCATATGCAAGAGGTATAAGCACCTCACAGCATCTTTGATCTCAATGTTATTAAAGGTGGATCTGGTCTGGTTGCCCTTTTGACAAGCTGAGCATATCCCATCCTTAATACACTTAACCTGAGAACCATTCCTCACTAACTCTTTACTATAGAGTTGGCCAATTGTCTTGTAGTTAAGATGGGCTAGCCTCTTATGCCATTTGACATAATGAGAGACTTTCTCATCAGCTACAAGACACACAGGAGAAACATTATTCTCACACATAATGTCTGGACAATAGACATTTCTCTTCCTATAACCAGTCAGAATGATCTCTTGATCATTTGACCTCCTGATATGACAACCATCTTTGACAAATGAGATGTCATATCCCAGATCACTCAGCTGACTTATACTAATGAGGTTGTGTTTCAAAACTTTAACATAAGCCACTTGAGTAATTGTAATAAGGTTGCTAGAAATGTTACCAAAGCCTTTGATGATTCTTTTTTCAGAACCACCAAAGGTAACTTTAGGACCATCCTTGATTGGTGTATAGTCCTTTAGCAATCCCTTAGTTCCAGTCATGTGCCTGGAACATCCACTGTCCAAGTACCATATTGGGGCATGGTCACTTGGACTCACCTGCAAAACAGATTAGTTAACCTTAGAACCCAAAGAATTCTTGGGTCCTTGGTGCTGGTTAGTTTGCCTCTTAACAAAACTACCTGTAGCTTTTCTAGCAGGCAGATTGCTACTCAGCTTGGCACTTGAATTGTGCCAACAGTCTATGGCAAAGTGGCCTATCTTGCCACAACACCAGCACTCAAATCTGTTGTACCTTTGTTTAGGGACAACCCTAGCTATTTTGTTTGCAGCAGGCTCCTTGTTGAGTACTGGGGCTTTGCCCTTAGACTTGGACTGTACAGTCCTGGCAGGTTTAGTAAACCCCAATCCAGTTTTACCCTTTTGAGAAATGAACTCATCTATCAAAGGTAGAACAGACTTTGGTTTAGAAAACCTTGCTACTATATCTCTCTCTTTCTGAAGACTAATCTCCAGATTTCTGATTTGATCATTTTTAAATGTTATAGTCCCCATCTGAACAACAGTAATGTGCTTCAGTCTGGCTATTTCAATTAGTTTCTGATCAAGCAACTTGTCAAAATCTGTTGCAGCAATTTTAAGACTGGCAATCTCCTTAGCCTGACTCTTGGCCAAGGATTTGCTTTTCTTCAAAGTTTGCAACACTACTCTATATTCATCAATCAATTGATGAATATGTCCTTCAGATTCAGATCCACTAACATCACTTAATGCTGATGTATCTGAATCTGACTCAGTACTAGAAATTGAACTAACAGAAAAATTTTGTACCTGACTTGGTCCAGGTTGATCCTGGATTTTGTCTCCTTCTGATAAGGCCATTAGTCCCTGACACTGATTGTCCTCATGCTCATATATTGAGTTCATTAATTGTATAAACTCATCTTCCTCTTCTTCAGCAAACAGTCCAATGTAAGCTTCAGCTTCTGAATCTGATTCTGAAGATGACATATCAGACAGACTTTTGTCCTTCTTAGCAACAAAGGACCTTTTCTTTTTGCCCTTGATTTGAGTCTTCTTCTTATCAGTTGACTCTTTCCTCTTCTCTGGACAGTCAGCAACAACATGTCCCTGTCTGTTACAACAATAGCAAACTATCTTTGAGGATGTAGTTTTACTTGACTTGGGCTTTCTCCTATCATTCTTTGATGACTTCTGTGAAGTGGATGGCTTATACCTCCACTGTTTCTTCTTAAGAAACTTCTGAAAATGTCTAGTGAAAGCTGCAAAATCTTCATCATTCTCACTGCTTTCAGAATTCTTGCTTTCTGACTCATCTGTCTCAGTTTCAGCAACTTTTGGAGGTGGAGATGGAGACTTACTTTTATATTTCCTGGAGGCTTCAGTCTTGAAAGCCACAGCTCTTTCTTTATGCTCAACTCTTATAGTCTTCTCCTCCTCCTTCCTTACCATTAACTGCATCTCATATGATAACAGTTTTCCAAACAATGTTGGAGGAGGAATGTCTGCTAATTTGGCCATTTCCCTTATGGCACAAATCTTAGTATCCCAGTCTTTAGTTAGGGATCTCAAGAACTTATCATTCAGTTCATAATTGCTGAATTCTCTTCCATAGGACATTAACTCATTAACTATCCTATAGAATTTCTTGTAGCACTCAGTTATGCTATCAGACCTTCCTTGTCTGAAGCTCTCATACTCTTGGTTTAATAGACTTTCTGTCCTGTCTAACTTCTTCAGAACCCTCCATGTACACTATCAGTGTGTCCCACATTTCCTTTGATGTTTTACAGTGAATTAAATTCTGGAATGTGGCATCATCTATTGCACTTACTATAATATTCTAGGCCCTCTTGTCCATAGTGGCCAGAATAATCTCATCCTTGGTCATTTCAGAATAGTCTTTTGGAGTTCTCTGATTTGCATCTAACACAGATACCTTCATTGGCACATATGGCCCTTCTTTAACAGTAATATAAATTCTGGGGTCAGAGGCTTCCATAAACAGTCTAACCCTTTCTTTCCAAATGCCAAAGATCTCCTTTATGTAGATTGGCAACTTCATGGATCCTAGTTCTTTGTGATTCTCTGTTAAACCCATTTTCTTAATTTTCTTGATTATGCTGAGTCTGCCTACAGGCTCTTTTACTCAGACTGTTATGTCCTTATTGAGTAACCTCGCTTTGATACCACTTGAAAGAAATTGTACCTAATCACCTAGAGGGGGGGGGTGAATATGTGACCTTAATCTTTTTAAACTTTTAGGCAGAATCACAGAATTATAAACAATTCTTCACAGCAATACAACACAGCAATCACAGAATAAAGCACACACATAGAACACACAGATTTTATAGTGGTTCCCCAAGGTCTGGGTACATCCACTTTCCCCCTTCGCCTATCTAGTAGTGTACTAGATTCAGCCCAACTTCTCCACTATTCCTCAGATCCTCAGATCTTACACTCAGAACCCAAAATAGGTTCCTACAGCTAAGAGTGATCCCACTCTCACAACTCAGGCACAAAGGCCCTACCACTCAGTCTTCACCAAGACCTACACTCATCCTTCAACAAGGCCTACACTCCGAGAAAAGTATCTCCTACACTCAGGCACACAGGCCCTACCACTCAGCCTTTATAATGTTAGGCTTACAACTCATATCCCTTAGGATCCTACAAGAAATTAAGATTACAAAGTATATACCCACAACTCAGAAAGAGAGAGAAGAGTTGTCTGGTTTCTTGATGAGTTCTTGGAAGAACTTTGCTGAGATCAACCTCCCTTGTCTTCCTTAAAAGCTTCTTGAATTTAGAACACAGTAGGGTTGAGTCTCTATGCAGATGATCTTCAATCACTGCTGACTTAAGAATCAGATCTCAATCTGAAACTTTTCTTCACAGCATGGTTCAACAGCTGTCTTCTTGGAAGGAGCTCTCTCTCTCTCCAACTTCTTAGATCTTCACTTGAAGGTCTTCTTCTAGTTGTATTGTTCTTCACTTTGTTGATTTCCAACAACTCTTGTCATCTGTTGAATGTATAAGCCTTTATATAGACATTCTTCATGGTGACCGGCTGATCCGGTTCCTAACAACTTTCTCACATCTCTGACAGTTGCAGTAGACCGGCTGAAATGACAGCTGTCAAGTCATCCAGTCACTTCTTGAATTTTCTGTAACTGTCTGAAAGTGTCGAGACAGTCAGTATTTAAGTGTCGACACTGATAGACTAAGTGTTGACACAAGTAGACTAAGTGTCGACACTAGCCTTCATGGTGTCGACATAAATCCTTGTGTTGTAGACTCTGCTTCTCGACACTGCTTCTTCAACATGTGTCGACACTGATCCTGTTTGTCGACACAAGTCCTTCTTAGTTGATTTCTTGTAAGTGTCGACACAACTGTAACGTCCCCGCGCCCCAGCGTGTACTCTAATTTCCACCTGGTCCGGTTCCGGTTACCGGGCTGCAGCCCAAGCACCCCAACCCCTCTCCCTCCACAGGCGGGTTGTTGGTGGCCACAGCCTCCCTTTGATGAGGTAAACTCGATAGTCAAGCCCGCACTACGGGGACTTCCCAGGAGGTCACCCATCCCAGTACTACTCCAGCCCGAGCACGCTTAACTATGGAGTTCTTTCAACTCTCATCACCAATTGAGCTGGCTGCAGCCCGGTAACCGGAACCGGACCAGGTGGAAATTAGAGTACACGCTGGGGCGCGGGGACGTTACAATAAAAGAAAGCGAGGTTGACCTCAAACTGCTTTTCACCCCAACCCCTCTCCAGCCCGGTAACCGGAACCGGACCAGGTGGAAAGCGACGTGACACGAAGCCTACAACTGCGGGAAGGTTGGGCACATAGCACGTGCTTGTCAGCAAGGGGGAGCGGGGAAAGAGTCAAAGCAGGAGCAGTCTGTGCGCTCGGGCCCAGTGCTGCAGAGAAAGGAAAGATGGCGGAGTCGAGTGCTTCTCGGTTCCAACCGGTACAACCAAGGGCTTACAACCTTGGACAGCAAGAAGCGATCCGTCAAACCGATGTGGTGACAGGTATGAAGAAAATTTAAGTTTGCATTTGTGCTTCATACTTTTAGACCCCCCCTTTTTGTGAGATGTCTTGTTGTAGGCTTCGTGTCAGTTTCCGGATACCCAACTAGGGTATTGTTCGATACGGGAGCATCGCACTCCTTTCTTGCGGAGATCTTCGTCCGAAAAATAGGAGTTGGGTCTTTCTCGTCGGGAGCAGAGCTGAAAGTGCGCATGCCCAATGGGTCATCGATGACCACCAGGGCTAAAGGGCGCATTTGTTGGGAGCTAGACGGAGTTGTCTTTGTTTTGGAAGCAGCAGTGTTACCATTAGTAGAGTTCGATGTCATTTTGGGCATGGACTGGCTTGCAGAGCAGCGCGCCAGCATTGACTGTTTATCCAAGGTAGTGACCCTAAAGAGTAAGGGGCAAGCGGAAGTCCAATTTGTGGGCCTTTGTGGAGTAGCCCATTCCCTAATTACGACCATGCAAATGATGCGGGCGGTTAACCAGGGTGGTGTGGCACTGGTAGCATTGTTGGAGGTTCGTCTCTCCCAGCTATCTATTGAGGAAGTGCCCGTTGTGGCAGAGTTCAAGGATGTGTTTCCGGATGAACTTCCTGGAGCGCCTCCACGGAGGGAGATCGACTTTTCGATCAAGTTAGTGCCGGAGGCTAGACCGGTATCGCGTCCTCCTTTTAGGATGGCACCAAAGGAGTTGGCGGAACTTAAGGTACAGTTACAGGAACTGTTGGAGCAAAGGTATATTAGACCCAGTTCCTCACCGTGGAGCGCACCGGTGTTGTTTGTAAAGAAGAAAGACGGTAGCATGCGCCTATGCATAGACTACCGAGAGCTGAATAAATTGACCGTCAAGAATAAGTATCCGATCCCTCGGATAGATGATTTGTTCGACCAATTGGTGGGGTCAGTGGTATATTCGAAGTTGGACTTGAAGTCAGGCTACTATCAGCTGCGAATTCGGGACGAGGACATATCCAAGACTGCTTTTGGGACAAGGTACGGACACTTTGAGTTTACGGTGATGCCGTTCGGGTTGACGAACGCACCATCGGTGTTCATGGATCTGATGAATCGAGTATTTCAGGATTATTTGGATTCGTTTGTGGTTGTCTTCATTGATGACATCTTGGTGTACTCCAAGTCTGAAGTGGAGCATGAGACCCACTTGAGAGTGGTCCTGCAAGTGTTGAGGGAGAACCAGTTGTTTGCGAAGTTCTCAAAGTGCGAGTTCTGGTTAGCCAAGGTGGCGTTTTTCGGCCACGTGATTAGTGGCGATGGGGTGGCGGTGGATCCAGCGAAAGTGGAGGCCATCAGAGATTGGCCGGTGTTGAGGACCGTGGCGGAAGTCCGAAGTTTTCTTGGACTAGCCGGGTACTATAGGAGATTCGTGGAGAATTTCTCGAGGATAGCTCTACCCCTCACCTCACTCACTCGCAAAGACCATAAGTTTGTGTGGACCCAAGAGTGCAGTCAAGCATTCGAGGCACTGAAGGAGAGGCTTATGATGGCTCCAATCCTGAGTCTACCGCAAGGGACCGAAGGATTTCAGATCTTCAGTGGCGCATCAGGATGCGGTTTGGGTTGCGTTTTAGTGCAACATGGGAAGGTGATAGCTTTTGAGTGTAGACAGCTGAAATCTCATGAGAGGAATTACCCCGTCCATGACTTGGAGTTGGCGGCGGTAACCTTCGCGTTGAAAATATGGCGACATTATGTGTATGGCGCAAGGGTGGAGATCTTCACGGATCACAAAAGTCTGAGCTACCTTCTGGACAAAAAGGACTTGAACATGCGATAACGCAGATGGGTTGAGTTTCTTGGAGACTACGAGGTGGTGATTCAGTATACACCAGGTAAAGCCAATGTGGTGGCGGATGCCTTGAGTAGGAAGTACTCGGGGCAAGGGAATTGGATCCAAGCCCATGATGAGCGGTTGGTACGGGAATGGGAGTCCCTTGGTTTGGAATGTGCTGCAAGAGGCGAGTCCAGCGAGGCTCGGTTGAACTGGATTGAAGTGCAAAACGACTTGTCCGATCGTATTCGGGAAGCGACTCGATTGGATGTGGAGTTTCAACCTTTTGTGTTGGAGGCTCAAAAGGGCGAGAGCAGCGCCTGGGAGATGATTGATGGAATCTTGAGAAAGGATGGAAGGGTTTGTGTACCACAGTTTGGCAATCTCCGTGGGGAGTTGATGTTTGAGGCTCACTTCTCAAAATACTCCATTCACCCGGGCAGTACAAAGATGTACTTGGATATGAAGAAATCCTTTTGGTGGCCGGGGTTGAAGCGAGATGTAGCTTTGTATGTGAATCTTTGCCAAACATGTGCCTTGGTGAAGGCCGAATGTCAGAAACCGGGCGGGTTCCTGAAGCCCCTTCCAATTCCTGAGTGGAAATTTGAGGACATCTCCATGGACTTTGTGCATGGTTTGCCTAAATCGCAGCATGGCAATGATGCTATTTGGGTGATCGTGGATCGCCTAACCAAGGTGGCTCACTTCATCCCAAATCGGAAAGAGGACAGCGTAGAGAAGCTGGTGGAGTTGTATGTTCGCAACATCGTGCGACTGCACGGAATTCCTAAAAGCATAGTCAGTGATCGCGATGGACGATTTACGTCCAAGGACTGGAGATTGGTTCAGAAGAGCTTGGGCACGAAGCTAAAGTTTAGTACAGTGTTCCATCCTCAAACTGATGGGCAAACTGAAAGAACGAACCGTATTATGGAGGATATGTTGAGAATTTGCATTCTTGATTTCGGCAAGAAGTGGGAGGATCACCTCTTCATGGTAGAATTCGCGTACAATAACAGTTTTCAAGCTAGTATAAAGATGGCGCCATACGAAGCTTTGTATGGGAGGCGTTGTCGAACGCCAATGTCTTGGGCGGAGGCGGGAGACACCAAACTTTTGGGAAAAGATGTGGTAGTTGACGCTTGTGAGTTGGTACAGACCATCCAAGAACGTATGAAAGTGGCGCAGGACCGTCAAGCTAAATACTTTAATGCTCGTCACCGGAAGTTGGAATTTGTAGTTGGTGATTGGGTTTATCTGAAGATCAAACCGATCAAAGGCGTCTCATGGATTCGCCGACTCAAGAAGTTGAGTTCAAGGTTTTTGGGGCCTTTTGAAGTTATTCAACGGGTGGGAGAAGCAGCCTATCGATTGGTGTTGTCCGCGGAGCTGAGTGGGTTGCATGACGTGTTCCACGTCTCCGTTTTGAGGAAAGCCTTGGTGGAGGCTAGCGTGGTGATTGAGCCGGCATCGATGCCGATTGAGGAAGACTTGAGGACGCGAGTTCTCCCAATTGTTATAGAGGATTCAGAGACTCGACAGTTGCGAAATAAAGAAGTTAAACTCGTGAAAGTTCGATGGGACAACTGTGGTCATGAGGAGTTCTCTTGGGAACGAGAACAGGCCATGCTAGAAGACTATCCAGAACTCTTCATGTCAGGTACAATTTAAGTTTTGTACCCTTGTGTTTTGAAATTTCGGGACGAAATTCTGTTAAGTGGGGGAGAGTTGTAACACCCCAGTTTTGCAAGACAGTCAGTGTGCAGTTCTGGGAATTTTTGTGTTTCTGGCAGGGGGCACACGGCCTGCGACACGGGCATGTCGCAGGGCGTGTCGAGGCCGTGTCGACACACGGCCCAAGTGTCGACAATTTCGCTCGACAAAAGTGTCGAGAGTGGGGCACACGGCCTGCGACACGGGCGTGTCGCAGTGCGTGTCGAGGCCGTGTCGACACTCGGCCCAAGTGTCGACACTTTCGCTCGACAAAAGTGTCGAGAGTGGGGCACACGGCCTGCGACACGGGCGTGTCGCAGGGCGTGTCGAGGCCGTGTCGACACTCGGCCCAAGTGTCGACACTTTCGCTCGACAGCGTGTCGAGACTGGGGCACACTGCCTGTAATACGGGCGTGTCACAGGGCGTGTCCCGCTTGGTCGACGATCTTCGCTCGACGTTTTTCCGCGGTGTCGACACAAAGCCTGTCGACGGGTGTCGAGACTTGGCACACGGCTTGGGACACGGGCGTGTCCCAGGCCGTGTCACCTCTCGGGTTGGTTTCAGGGCCGTACCGTTGGAGGCACACGGCCGACCACACGGCCGTGTCACTGGGGACACGGGCGTGTCGGTTTGAACACGGGCGTGTCGGATGCCCGTGTGCAGTTCCAGGCGCGTCGATTTGAGACGGCGAATGAGGCACACGGCCCTAGACACGGGCGTGTGCCAGGCTGTGTTCGGCCCAGATTTTCTATTTTCCAGGCGAATCGTGGCCATTCTTTTCTGGTTTTGGGATCTAATGGTTCAGGCCATCTCTTGGGAAGTTAAGTCCGATTTTAGGGTTGGAAACCCTCATTGTTTTCCAAGTCTTCTCTTTCTAAGTTCTTGAGAGAAGCTAGAGCAAGGAGGAAGGAGAAGAAGGTCTTGGGCTGTAGGAAGGGTTTCGGAACTCCAAATCGCGAGCCGAGTCCGGATCCGTGAAGCTTAGATCGTTGCGAAGATTCCCATCCGGCCATTTTTGCCATGGCAAGGAAGAGGAGTCGGAAGGTAACAACACCTCTCCTCTCGGTCTTAGGATGCATGTCTTAGCAACATTTATTTTACTTTCTTTCTAGTTTTTGGGCACCAAACACTCAAATGAGAGGGGTTTTGGTTTGCCAAGGTTCAAGAGGAACCTCCGGGTTGATTGAGTCCGTCCCCGGCATATCTTGCATTAGAGATCCGCTTCGCTAGTGGGTTAGGCATGGTGGGTGAACCCGTAGTCGCGACCGTTAGTCCGACTCGGTGATGTTGCATACGAACTTAGGGATTTGTAGAGATTCCGTTGCGGCAAGAAGCCGTTTTTTATGTGGTGGTGATTTTCCCCTTTTATTTGAAAGAGTACGTGTGGTCGGAACCGGACAAGGTTAGCTCCTCGTGGCGGTAGATGGTTTTCTTGAGGGACAAGGTTAGCTCCGTATGAGTTGGAGATGGTTTCCTTGGTGGACAAGGTTAGCTCCGCACGAGTTGGAGATGGTTTCCTTGGTGCGCGGGAACGCTGCAGGACAAATGAGGGATTATGGTGATTTTAGTCTTGGATTGTGATGTGCCAAGGCGTGGCTTTGTCTCCGTGGTCGGCTGGCTATCCCGTGACATGTGCGTCATGTGTGGAGAGTGTCCCGGCGAGACTAGTCCCCTTCTATGAGACTGACGAGAATGCCAAGCTTGGGGCAAGCCCGGGCAATGAGGCCATGAGCGGGTGGGGTCCAGCGAGGCTTCTTAGAATCGGTCAGTCTGTGTTTGTTGGAATCCTGACATGAGACGTCAGAGCTTGCAGGCAAGCCTGGGGCTAAGCCCACGAGCGGGTGGGGCCTTGGCAAGAGTTCCATGTGGCGGCCTGTGCGCCATTTGAGGGAGTTGTGTCTCCCTCATTGTTTGCGTCTTTAGGCCAATGGCGAAATATGAGTACCCAAATGATGTGATGTTGTGCTAGATGCATACGCAGTAGGGTGCCTTGGGCGGAGCCCGAGTGTTGCATACATGTTGCATAGTAGGCCCTTTTATTACATGCTCAACCAGTAGAGAACGTGTTTGATGATTGAGACATCCAAGCCTGTTTTAATGCTTTTCTATTTATAGATGTTTATATTGCATATGAAGTGCTGACTTGCAGGTTGGAGGGTTCCCCGGGGTCCATTAGGGGCGGCCGGGAGGAGATGTGTTGTTACACAGTTTGAGGTCAGCCTTTGCTGACCCACGTTACTAATAATTTTTACAGGGCAAGGATCGCATGCAGGAGCTAGCACGCCGGCCAGAAAGGCCTAAGCCCCATGAAGTGTTTTTCCCTCTTTCGTAGCACTAGTATTATGATGATGTTTGTTTGAGACTCTTTTGTCCGGCTTGCATGCCGAGGTAGACTAGGAGTGCTATGCACATTCATGATTGTAATTTTTCTTGAGTATGGACTTTTGTGGTAGGCCTTAAGGCCTTAGTTGTTACTCTTTTGGTTAGTGGATAACTTCTAGTTGTGCTTTGTTTCCGCTGTGTTGTGCAAGTGTTTTGAGTTTGGGTAGCTATATCAACTTTTAATACTAAAGCTGTGGCGTTCGTATGTTGTAGGGCCCCGGCCGGACCCATATTATACGGTCATTACAGGGGAGGTGTTACAATTGCGGGAAGGTTGGGCACATAGAGTACACGCTGGGGAGTTGTAACACGTCGGCGGTCCCCTAGAGTGAGAACCTCCTGGCACCCACTTGCTCTTTTCACCGGACCCGGAAAAGTGAGGCTTCTTCCTCCACCTACTCCCGTCAGACTTTACATGAGATTGGGAAGGCTTCCCTTCCCCTTGCTTGGGAGTAAAACCCTTTCGACGCTGGGTTCGCTCCAGATCATTCTCCAAACTCCTGGCAGCTTCAACTAGATCATTAAATCCCGCCCTCTTCATGGAGATGAGGGGTTGTCTCAGATTTTCCCTCAACCCTTGGTAGAAGAGGTTATCCCTCTCTACATCATCCGCCATTGTCGTTCCCGCATAACGACCCAAACGGGTAAACTCTTGCACGTATTTGTCCACCGTTTTGTCTCGCTGCATTAGATACAGAAACTGCCTCTGCAGGGCCAACCGTGTTGAAACTGGAATATACCTCTTAAGAAAAGCGTCCCCAAACTCTTCCACTGACGGGGTGCGTCCCGGGAACTGGCGGCCGCTATGGCTCACCCACCACAATTTGGCGTCTCCCTCCAACATGAACGCCGCATACTCAGCTTTCTTTTCCTCTAGTGTCTCTGCCGCCCTTGGCAGTTCTTGAATACGAACCCACCAATCCTCCGCATCTGTTGGCGTTCCAACACCCTTGAAAGACGGGGGATGGAAACTCAGGAAATACTTCATGTGTCGGTCTCCATGTCCTACCACCACCCTTTCCGCCAAAGGCTCCACTCGCCTGGCTTCTCCGCCTGGCACGGCCGTCGCCGTGTCCGGTGTAGCAGGGGTTGCTACCTGGGCTGCAGCCGCCACTTGGGCTGCCACCATCGCTTCTGCAAGCATACGACAGAAGTCGGCCGGGTTTACACCCGTACCCAAAAGGCCTGGAGCAGTAGCACTGCTCGCCGAGAGATCATCCCTTGCTCTTGAAGTGCCCGCCTCGTTGCTTGCACTCTTCAGGAAAACAAGAAATAAGGGATTAGTCTCCAATCTCAAGACTAAAACATAAGGACACTCACGGTCCCGCGTTACTCTTATGTGGATAACTTCTCTACGCACTAACCTTGAATCAAACCTCGCTTTGATACAAAATTGTAACACCTCCCCTGTAATGACCGTATAATATGGGTCCGGCCGGGGCCCCACAACATACGAACGCCACAGCTTTAGTATTAAAAGTTGATATAGCTACCCAAACTCAAAACAATTGCACAACATAGCGGAAACAAAGCACAACTAGAAGTTATCCACTAACCAAAAGAGTAACAACTAAGGCCTTAAGGCCTACCACAAAAGTCCATACTCAAGAAAAATTACAATCATGAATGTGCATAGCACTCCTAGTCTACCTCGGCATGCAAGCCGGACAAAAGAGTCTCAAACAATCATCATCATAATAGTAGTGCTACGAAAGAGGGAAAAACACTTCATGGGGCTTAGGCCTTTCTGGCCGGCGTGCTAGCTCCTGCATGCGATCCTTGCCCTGTAAAAATTATTAGTAACGTGGGTCAGCAAAGGCTGACCTCAAACTGTGTAACAACACATCTCCTCCCGGCCGCCCCTAACGGACCCCGGGGAACCCTCCAACCTGCAAGTCAGCACTTCATATGCAATATAAACATTTATAAATAGAAAAGCATTAAAACAGGCTTGGATGTCTCAATCATCAAAAACGTTCTCTACTGGTTGAGCATGTAATAAAAGGGCCTACTATGCAACATGTATGCAACACTCGGGCTCCGCCCAAGGCACCCTACTGCGTATGCATCTAGCACAACATCACATCATTTGGGTACTCACATTTCCCCATTGGCCTAAAGCCGCAAACAAGGAGGGAGACACAACTCCCTCAAACGGCGCAAAGGCCACCACATGGAACTCTTGCCAAGGGCCCACCCGCTCGTGGGCTTAGCCCCGGGCTTGCCTGCAAGCTCTGACGTCTCATGTCAGGATTCCAACAAACACAGACTGACCGATTTTAAGAAGCCTCGCTGGACCCCACCCGCTCATGGCCTCATTGCCCGGGCTTTCCCCAAGCTTGGCATTCTCGTCAGTCTCATAGAAGGGGACTAGTCTCGCCGGGACACTCTCCACACATGACGCACATGTCACGGGATAGCCAGCCGACCACGGAGACAAAGCCACGCCTTAGCACATCACAATCCAAGACTAAAATCACCATAATCCCTCATTTGTCCTGCAGCGTTCCCGCGCACCAAGGAAACCATCTCCAACTCGTGCGGAGCTAACCTTGTCCACCAAGGAAACCATCTCCAACTCACACGGAGCTAACCTTGTCCCTCAAGAAAACCATCTACCGCCACGAGGAGCTAACCTTGTCCGGTTCCGACCACACGTACTCTTTCAAATAAAAGGGGAAAATCACCACCACATCAAAAACGGCTTCTTGCCGCAACGGAATCTCTACAAATCCCTAAGTTCGTATGCAACATCACCGAGTCGGACTAACGGTCGCGACTACGGGTTCACCCACCATGCCTAACCCACTAGCGAAGCGGATCTCTAATGCAAGATATGCCGGGGACGGACTCAATCAACCCGGAGGTTCCTCTTGAACCTTGGCAAACCAAAACCCCTCTCATTTGAGTGTTTGGTGCCCAAAAACTAGAAAGAAAGTAAAATAAATGATGCTAAGACATGCATCCTAAGACCGAGAGGAGAGGTGTTGTTACCTTCCGACTCCTCTTCCTTGCCATGGCAAAAATGGCCGGATGGGAATCTTCACAACGATCTAAGCTTCACGAATTCGGACTCAGCTCGCGATTTGGAGTTCCGAAACCCTTCCTACAGCCCAAGACCTTCTTCTCCTTCCTCCTTGCTCTAGCTTCTCTCAAGAACGTAGAAAGAGAAGACTTGGAAAACAATGAGGGTTTCCAACCCTAAAATCGGACTTAACTTCCCAAAAGATGGCCTGAACCGTTAGATCCCAAAACCAGAAAAGAATGGCCACGATTTGCCTGGAAAATAGAAAATCTGGGCCGAACACGGCCTGGCACACGCCCGTGTCCAGGGACGTGTGCCTCATTCGCCGTCTCAAATCGACACGCCTGGAACCGCACACGGGCATCCGACACGCCCGTGTTCAAACCGACACGCCTGTGTCCCCAGTGACACGGCCGTGTGGTCGGCCGTGTGCCTCCAACGGCACGGCCCTGAAACCAACCCGAGAGGTGACACGGCCTGGGACACGCCCGTGTCCCAAGCCGTGTGCCAAGTCTCGACACCCGTTGTAACGCCCCGAAACTCAAAGGAGCAGAGGGGAATAATTTGGGCCAGTTTGAGTTCTGGCTGCAGGCACACGGCCTGGGACACGGGCGTGTCCCAGGGCGTGTCAAGCCTGTGTCGACACTAAGGCGTGAAGTCGACACTTTGGTCTCGACATTGTGTCGAGACTGGGCACACGGCCTGCGACACGGGCGTGTCGCAGGGCGTGTCGACCCGTGTCGACACTTAGCCGTGAAGTCGACACAGTGCTTCGACGTTGTGTCGAGACACGGCACACGGCCTGCGACACGGGCGTGTCGCAGGGCGTGTCAACCCGTGTCGACACTCGTCCCGCGAAGTCGACACTTTGGTGTCGACAGTGTGTCGAGACATGGCATACGGCCTGCGACACGGGCGTGTCGCAGGGCGTGTCGACCTGTGTCGACACTTAGCCGCGAAGTGCCGAGACCTTGTACACGGCCTGGAGCCCAGGCGTGTCAAGGTGACACGGGCAAGGACACGGGCGTGTCCTAGAACCCGTGCAGTGCTCGGGTTGAAAACGGGAGAAAATCATGGGGTACACGGCCAGCTACACGGCCGTGTCAGGTGGAACACGGGCGTGTCAGCTCGAACACGGGCGTGTTCGATGCCCGTGTGAGGTTCCAGGTGATTCGATTTTGACGGCGAATGAGGCACACGGCCCTGGACACGGGCGTGTGCCAGGCCGTGTTCGGCCCAGATTGGGCATTTCAGTCCCGAATCGAAGCCGTTCATTTCTTTGACTGAAGATCCAATGGCTGGGGGTTGTTCCTGAAGGGATATACCCGGGTTTTGACTTAGAAAACCCTCACTTTTTCCACTTGATCTCTCTCCAAACCCTTGGAGAAAGAAAAGCTAAGGCAAGAAGAAGAGGAGCTAGATCCGCCATTGGAGGAGCTTCGGAGCTCCGAATCGCAAGCCGACTCCGGATCCACGGAGGCAACGCAAGTGCGGTGATTTCTATCCGATTACATTTCGATGGCGCCAAAGAGGAACGCAAGGGTAACGATCCTCATCTTGAGCACTAATAGCTCTCTTTCTTAGCATCTTTCTTAGCATAGGAAGCCCGCTCTCGCGAGTTTGCGGAGAGTTGGAGGCGTTCCTTCGGGTAGATATGTAAAGTCCCCGTTGTTTAGAGTCCGTATGCGAGAACGGACATAGGCATTTTGGTTGAAGCCTACCCGGACATGTTAGTCCGGATCGGTGATGTTGCATTGCATAAGGCCGGAGAAGACTCCGTGCTATTGTTTGTTTTCGGGTTTTCTACGCGGTAGATTGCAGCAGGGAGCCTTGGGGACTAACCCAAAGGTGCACCCGGAAAACTGGGCGGATACGAGATCTTGCCAACTTGGAGGCCTGAGAGCCAACTCGAACATAACTGAGTTATGTGACTTGCGGTAGAATGGGACTCGGTGAAAGTTTGACCCGCGCAAATGACTTAAATTGTCGTTGCGAAGTGAGCACGGGTTAGATGGAGCCGTACCCGCTTTATGTCGTCCGGTTAGAGCGACCTAAGGTTACGTGGAACTCGCCGTTGGCATAAATGGGGGTCTTCGGTGGTCCATGGCTTAATTTGACGTGACCAATACCATGAAGACAAATTGCTCATAGGAATGGCCGTCCAAGAGGCGGTGGTGAGTCCGGAATGTTCATGGCTTTATTTGACGTAACATCGACCGGTTCACCGAGAATGTGCCCTGAGTGCACGGGACGTGTGGCCGTACGAGCCAACGTCTGTGATGAAATGGCTATGATTATATGCATTGCTCGCTTGTGCTAATGAAATGCAGGGAAGGAGCATCGCCGCCCCGAGTTGGGGGCGGGATCGTTATAATTTGGTCAGCATTGCTGACCGTTGCTTTGTTTGCCACCGTGCGGTGGTTTGTTTGCTTGCAGGTGCAGCTGGACCAAGCGGTCAATAGCGGGCTAAAGCCCTTTTTGCGAAGCTGGCCCTCGAAGGCCCGAATGGAAATGTTTTATGTTTTGTTCATGTATGGTCGGCCTGCGTGCCGAGGTTTGGAAATCATGTAAAAGACAAGTGAAACATTTTGTAAGGCCTTAAGGCCGACTTTTGAGTATTTTGTAATAACATTCCTATTATCTTGCTAGTGGACATTCATGCTTGTGCTGGGTTCTTGTTTTGCAACTTTAATAAATTGCTTCCGCTAGAATGCTCTGTGTAGGACGTTGAGATTGGTTGGATGGTTTCCATAAGTAACCACCCGGTCTGTCTGTGGTATATGGCGTCGGGCCCCGGCCGGACCTACTGCTATATGCTATGCGACGGATAGGGGGCGTTACAATTTGGTATCAGACTACTGGTTTTGGTCGGGCTTGAACTGAATTCGTGGGCGAATTCTTTTTAAGGGGTGGTGAGCACATTGTGTGCGTCATCGTTATAACAGTAAAGAGAACCCATGAATGTCCACTTAGGAATGAAAATACTCGTGTTTGAGGAACCTGCGTGTTCCTATAATTGCTGTTTGCAATGTTATTTGGTCGCTTAACGGTGTTTTGTACCACTATAGGTGACCGGAAGGGGTGTTGGACAGCCTGAATGTCCGGTTTCTGAGGAGCATAGTGCACCCGGTGAGGTGTTTGAGCCTCCTCCTTCGTATGAAACCGTTAGAAGGATTGTAGAAGCGGTGTTCGCTGTGACGGGTGCACAGCTAGGAGGAAATGTACAACCCTGCGCCCCTGCTGTGGCTTCAACGCCGGTGGGCGCGATGCAGCAGATGACCTTTGGTAGACCATTGGGGCAGCAGCTGGTTATGAACTTAGTGCAGGGAGCGCACACGGTTGAGGAATATTTGCAAGCTTTTCTTATGATAAGTCGCTACCCATGCTTTGAGTCGGATAATGAGCAAGCTACAGTCGATAGATTCTATAATGGCCTACGCGCCGAGTTACGAGTCCTACTGCTAGGACCAAAGTTATTGGGGTTCCGAGCCTTGGTGGAATCAGCTAGATCATTGGAGGCAGAGTTGAGGAAGACCCTCCCGATGCCAGCGACCATGGTATCGAACTATACAAACCCCATAAGAGCTGCATCCGGCAGAATGCTGGAGAAAGGGGCTATGAAATCGACTAGTAAAGCTTCTTACACTTGTTATACGTGTGGAAAGAAAGGGCACTTTGCCCGAGACTGTTGGAATGGTGCTCGGAAGGGTAAGAAACCTATGTCAGGAGCAGTCAAGGATGTCAGTGCAAAGGAAACGGCATTCAAAGTGCCGAACACCTCAAAGTCTGGATATCAAAAATGGTATAAGAAGCATAGGACTTCGGGTCCAGCTCCTTCTGGTACTTCTGGGTCGACTACGGGTCAGACCCCGGGCTCATGTTACAACTGTGGGGAGCGGGGGCATTATGCTCGTGAGTGCCTAAAGCCCTGGAGAAAGCCCGTCGTCGTGGCGACAGGTATGGTTTAAAGATAGTTTTGCTTTAAACACTTGTTATGCATATTAGCTTAGAACTACTAGTGTTAAGCCTTATTATGACTTTCTTTATCTGCGAGAGCACCGTTCGTTTAGGGAGCTTCGCGTTCCTTTATTAGGAATTTTATTGTGCCTTGGAGTACCTCCTTCGATGGAAAGAGATAAATTGGATGTGTTATAGTCCAATGGTGCTCTTTCGGCGAGGGTAGAATTCATTGCTCTTAGTTTGTGGTTTGGGAATTAGGAGTACGATCTGCAAGCGTCGTTACTTCCGTTGGTGGAGTTTGACGTTATGTTTGGCATGTACTGACTCTCGGAGCAGCAAGCCTACATAGACTGCGATAGCAAGGAAGTCAACTTGGGAGCAAGTCGTGAGACGACCTTTATGAGCTCGAAGAGGTCGAGCAAGGCGATGATGGCCGCTCTTCAGGTGGTGAAGGCGGTTTGTGCTAGTGTAGAGCTGTTCTGTACACTAGTGGAGGTTGCAAAGCCGAAGCCCGCGTTGGATTGTATTTCAGTGGTATCGGAATACCCTGATCTGTTCCCCGCAGATCTTCCTGGCGCCCCGCCTCAGCGGGAGATAGATTTTAAGAGCGAGCTAGTGCCAGGTGCAAAGCCTGTGTCACGATCTCCGTATCGGCTAACGCCTAAGGTAATGGCGGAGCTGAAAGCGCAACTGCAAGAGTTGTTGGAGCAAGGGTATGCGCGTCCAAGTCCTTCGCTTTGGAGCGCACCGACCCTCTTTATTAAGAAGAAGGATGGAAGGTTGTGGTTGCGTATTAATTATCGGGAAGTCAACAAGTAGACGGAAAAGTGCAAGTACCCAATCCCAAGGATCGATAATCTTTGTGATCAGTTGGTAGGGTCAACGGCGTACTCTAAATAGATAAGGGAGAGTGATATCCCTAAGATGACGTTCAGTACAGGACACGGGCGCTACGAGTTTACGGTCATGCCGTTTGGGCTGACTAATGCACCGTCAGTATTCATGGATTTTATGAACAGGACGTTCAGGGAGTACTTGGACCGTTTCGTGATCGTCTTCATCGACGATATTTTGGTGTACTCGCAAAGTGAGGAAGATCACTTCAAGCATCTTCATTTGGTGTTGGAGACGCTAAGGAGAAATCAGTTGTATGCCAAGTTCTCGAAATGCGAGTTTTGGCTATCCGCAGTAGCGTTCCTCGGGCATATAGTGAGTGGAGAGGGTATTGCTGTGGATCCGGTGAAGATTGTTGCGATACGGGAGTGGCCTGAGCTTGCTACGGTAGCAGAAGTCCGGAGCTTTTTGGGGCTTGCCGGCTATTATAGGCGCTTCGTAGAGAACTTCTCGCGGATAGCGTTACCTCTCACTACTTTGACGAGGAAGGAGCATAAGTTCGTTTGGACGCCGGAGTGCGCGCGAGCTTTTGAGGAACTGAAGTGTCGGTTGACCACGGCGCCTGTGCTGAGTTTGCCATGTGGAACCGAAGGCTATGAGATATATAGCGATGCTTCGGGCAGCGTTTTGGGTTGCGCGCTACTGCAACACGGAAGCGTAATAGCGTATGGACGTGAGTTTTGCCTCGAAGCTATGGAGGCATAATTCTATACGGTGTGAAAGTGGATCTCTCTACGCCGGTCACAAGAGCGTGAAGCATCTGGTTGATCAGAAGGATCCGAATATACGACAGCGTAGATGGATGGAGTTCTTGGGAGACTATACATTCAAGATCCACTACGCGCCTGATAAAGGGAATGCGGTTGCGGACGCGCTGAGTCGCCGAGCCCCAGCTCAAGCGAATTGGCTATCAGTGCATGATGAGCGGTTGGTGCAGGAGCTGGAGGCGTTGGAGATTGTTTGTGTGGATAGACAATCTAGTGCTGAAGCAGTGCTGAATTGGACTGAAGTCCAATATGACCTGGCTGATCGGATTCGGCAGGCTTTGGATATGGATGCTCATATGAAGCAGTTCATGATAGAGGCTCTGGATGGGTCAAATTCCCAATTCGTTGTGGAGGACGGATTGCTATGGAAAGACGGTCGTTTGTGCGTCCCAAGTGTGGGCAATTTACGGGTGGAATTGTTGTACGAGGCACACCATACCAAGTACTCGATTCACCCGGGGAGCACGAAGATGTACCGCGATCTGAAGAAACTATTTTGGTGGCCGGGTTTGAAAAAGGATGTGGCGCTATATGTAGCGAAGTGCCAAACCTGCGCCTTGGTAAAGGCGGAGTGCCAAAAGCCGGGAGGATTTCTTAAGTCCTTGCCTATTCCGGAGTGGAAATTCGACGACATCTCTATGGACTTTGTGCATGGTTTGCCAAGGTCGCAGAAGGGGAACGACGCCATTTGGGTGGTGGTCGATCGATTAACAAAGGTGTCGCATTTTATTCCGCATAGGAAGGATGATCCGGTGGAGAAGCTGGCGAAGCTTTATGTGGATAATATAGTGCGGCTTCATGGTGTGCCCCGCAGTATCGTGAGTGACCGAGATGGGCGGTTCACGTCCAATGATTGGAGGCTGGTGCAGCAAATGTTGGGAACCAAGCTGAAGTTTAGCACAGCCTTCCATCCGCAAACGGATGGGCAGACCGAGAGGGTCAATAGAACGATGGAAGACATGCTTCGCATGTGTGTCTTGGACTTTGGAAAGCAATGGGAGGACCACCTTTATTTGGTGGAGTTCGCATACAACAACAGCTACCAAGCAAGTATTCAGATGGCGCCTTTCGAGGCCCTTTATGGTAGAAGATGTCGCACGCCGTTGTCTTGGTTAGAAACGGGCGAGTCAAAGTTGTATAAGCGATCAGAAGTGGAGGATGCTACTTCGTTGGTGAGAACCATTCGGGAGAGGTTGCTTATCGCTCAGGACCGACAAGCAAAGTACTATAATGCCAAGCACAGGAACGTGGAGTTCGCTGTGGGCGATTATGTATACTTGAAGATCAAGCCGTTCAAGGGTGTCTCGCGGGTGCGGCGATTGAAAAAGCTAAGCCCGAGGTACCTTGGACCGTTCGAGGTTCTGGAGCGAGTAGGAGAAGCGGCCTATCGGCTGAAGCTTTCAGTGGAGCTAAGTGGTTTACATGATGTATTCCATATTTCGGTGCTTCGGAAGGCGGTGCAAGAGCCTACGCAAGTGATCGCGGCCAATCAAGTGCCGGTGGATAGTGAGCTAACGACTAAAGTCAAGCCCGTGCGGATTGAGGACTCGGAGGTCAAGCGGCTACGCAATAAAGAGATCAGGATGGTCAAAGTCCGGTGGGACAATTGCGGTCGTGAGGAGCTCTCGTGGGAGCGAGAGCAGACGATGCTTGACGAATATCCGGAGTTGTTCCGCTCAGGTACAAATTTTAGTTTTGTACATGTTTTTCCCTTTATGTAATTTCGTGGGCGAAATCCTTTTAAGAGGGGTAGAGTTGTAACGCCCCGAAACTCAAAGGAGCAGAGGGGAATAATTTGGGCCAGTTTGAGTTCTGGCTGCAGGCACACGGCCTGGGACACGGGCGTGTCCCAGGGCGTGTCAAGCCTGTGTCGACACTAAGGCGTGAAGTCGACACTTTGGTCTCGACATTGTGTCGAGACTGGGCACACGGCCTGCGACACGGGCGTGTCGCAGGGCGTGTCGACCCGTGTCGACACTTAGCCGTGAAGTCGACACAGTGCTTCGACGTTGTGTCGAGACACGGCACACGGCCTGCGACACGGGCGTGTCGCAGGGCGTGTCAACCCGTGTCGACACTCGTCCCGCGAAGTCGACACTTTGGTGTCGACAGTGTGTCGAGACATGGCACACGGCCTGCGACACGGGCGTGTCGCAGGGCGTGTCGACCTGTGTCGACACTTAGCCGCGAAGTGCCGAGACCTTGTACACGGCCTGGAGCCCAGGCGTGTCAAGGTGACACGGGCAAGGACACGGGCGTGTCCTAGAACCCGTGCAGTGCTCGGGTTGAAAATGGGAGAAAATCATGGGGTACACGGCCAGCTACACGGCCGTGTCAGGTGGAACACGGGCGTGTCAGCTCGAACACGGGCGTGTTCGATGCCCGTGTGAGGTTCCAGGTGATTCGATTTTGACGGCGAATGAGGCACACGGCCCTGGACACGGGCGTGTGCCAGGCCGTGTTCGGCCCAGATTGGGCATTTCAGTCCCGAATCGAAGCCATTCATTTCTTTGACTGAAGATCCAATGGCTGGGGGTTGTTCCTGAAGGGATATACCCGGGTTTTGACTTAGAAAACCCTCACTTTTTCCACTTGATCTCTCTCCAAACCCTTGGAGAAAGAAAAGCTAAGGCAAGAAGAAGAGGAGCTAGATCCGCCATTGGAGGAGCTTCGGAGCTCCGAATCGCAAGCCGACTCCGGATCCATGGAGGCAACGCAAGTGCGGTGATTTCTATCCGATTACATTTCGATGGCGCCAAAGAGGAACGCAAGGGTAACGATCCTCATCTTGAGCACTAATAGCTCTCTTTCTTAGCATCTTTCTTATCATAGGAAGCCCGCTCTCGCGAGTTTGCGGAGAGTTGGAGGCGTTCCTTCGGGTAGATATGTAAAGTCCCCGTTGTTTAGAGTCCGTATGCGAGAACGGACATAGGCATTTTGGTTGAAGCCTACCCGGACATGTTAGTCCGGATCGGTGATGTTGCATTGCATAAGGCCGGAGAAGACTCCGTGCTATTGTTTGTTTTCGGGTTTTCTACGCGGTAGATTGCAGCAGGGAGCCTTGGGGACTAACCCAAAGGTGCACCCGGAAAACTGGGCAGATACGAGATCTTGCCAACTTGGAGGCCTGAGAGCCAACTCGAACATAACTGAGTTATGTGACTTGCGGTAGAATGGGACTCGGTGAAAGTTTGACCCGCGCAAATGGCTTAAATTGTCGTTGCGAAGTGAGCACGGGTTAGATGGAGCCGTACCCGCTTTATGTCGTCCGATTAGAGCGACCTAAGGTTACGTGGAACTCGCCGTTGGCATAAATGGGGGTCTTCGGTGGTCCATGGCTTAATTTGACGTGACCAATACCATGAAGACAAATTGCTCATAGGAATGGCCGTCCAAGAGGCGGTGGTGAGTCCGGAATGTTCATGGCTTTATTTGACGTAACATCGACCGGTTCACCGAGAATGTGCCCTGAGTGCACGGGACGTGTGGCCGTACGAGCCAACGTCTGTGATGAAATGGCTATGATTATATGCATTGCTCGCTTGTGCTAATGAAATGCAGGGAAGGAGCATCGCCGCCCCGAGTTGGGGGCGGGATCGTTATAATTTGGTCAGCATTGCTGACCGTTGCTTTGTTTGCCACCGTGCGGTGGTTTGTTTGCTTGCAGGTGCAGCTGGACCAAGCGGTCAATAGCGGGCTAAAGCCCTTTTTGCGAAGCTGGCCCTCGAAGGCCCGAATGGAAATGTTTTATGTTTTGTTCATGTATGGCCGGCCTGCGTGCCGAGGTTTGGAAATCATGTAAAAGACAAGTGAAACATTTTGTAAGGCCTTAAGGCCGACTTTTGAGTATTTTGTAATAACATTCCTATTATCTTGCTAGTGGACATTCATGCTTGTGCTGGGTTCTTGTTTTACAACTTTAATAAATTGCTTCCGCTAGAATGCTCTGTGTAGGACGTTGAGATTGGTTGGATGGTTTCCATAAGTAACCACCCGGTCTGTCTGTGGTATATGACGTCGGGCCCCGGCCGGACCTACTGCTATATGCTATGCGACGGATAGGGGGCGTTACACCCGTCGACAGGCTTTGTGTCGACACCGCGGAAAAACGTCGAGCGAAGATCGTCGACCAAGCGGGACACGCCCTGTGACACGCCCGTGTTATAGGCCGTGTGCCCCAGTCTCGACACGCTGTCGAGCGAAAGTGTCGACACTTGGGCCGAGTGTCGACACGGCCTCGACACGCCCTGCGACACGCCCGTGTCGCAGGCCGTGTGCCCCACTCTCGACACTTTTATCGAGCGAAAGTGTAGACACTTGGGCCGAGTGTCGACACGACCTCGACACGCCCTGCGACACGCCCGTGTCGCAGGCCGTGTGCCATACTGTCGACACTTTTGTCGAGAGAAAGTGTCGACACTTGGGCCGAGTGTCGACACGGCCTCGACACGCCCTGCGACACGCCCGTGTCGCAGGCCGTGTGCCCCCTGCCAGAAACCCAAAAATTCCCAGAACTGCACACTAACTCTCTTGCAAAACTGGGGTGTTACAATAACTCCTTTGTGTCGACACATCTTCTTGTGTTGATACTTGCTAAGTGTCGACACATCTTTTTGGTGTCAACACATGCCTTCTGTGTTGATACTTTTGCTGAGTGTCGACACAGCTCCTTTGTGTCGACACTTGTACTTGGACTTTGAAATTTGCTGAGTGTCGACACAGCCTCCTAGTGTCGACACTTTATTCATGTGTTGAGACTTTTGCTGTGTGTCAACACATTCTTCATTATATCGACACTTGTACTTAAACTCTGTTGAAATTTGCTGAGTGTCGACACAGCCTCCTAGTGTCGATACTTTATGATGTCGACAAAGTTCCTCTGGGTGTCGACACTGCTTCTAAGTGTCGACATAGCTTCTCTGGACATTTCTTCATTCTGTGTCGACATAGCCTGTATGTGTCGACACTTTCCTTCTGGTGTCGACTCTGCATTCCTGGTGTCGACACAATTACTCCAAGTGTCGACACTGCTTCTCTAGGTGTCGACACAAGTCTTCTCAAGTGTCGACACTTTTCTTCTGGGTATCGACACATGGACTTAGAAACTTTTCAGCTTTCCCTGCAAATACTTAACCTGCACAACTAAACTCAAAACACATCAAATACATTTTGATGTATATCATTGAGTAGGGTGAGGCTTCTTCAAATCAGGTACATGTATTCCAATGTACCCAACAACCCCTGTGTGGCAAAGGCAAGTCAGTGTCTTCCTAACAGACTCCTATAGATAGACATATACATTCTTATTCTAGCAGGAACCTAGGACCCAAGTCAACTTGGGTTCCTAAGATAAGGTAAACATTGTTTTTCAGGATAGTCCAAGGGTCCATGCTGTTAAATTTTCTCAACGTGGTCAGCAAGATAGCCCAAACACCAAATTAATATCTTCGGAACTACCCAGTTCGCACGCTGAACCTGCGGAAACCCAAGGACTAGAGGTTGCACCCAACAAAACAATGGAAGCACAAGAAGATCTTATTATGCATTCACTTCATTACAATCCGAGGCATACATAGCGAGACATGATTTCGCTAGTATTACAGCTGTAAACAGAAAGAACCAAAAAACAAGCCGGGCGGACAGAACTCCAGTCCGCCGAGACCGCGAGGTCGCCGAGACCGCCGAGACCGCCCAAGCTATGCTGCAATCCGCCGAATACCACGGAGTCCGCCGAGACCGCGAGGCCGCGCGGACAGACCGTTATTCGCCTCCTGCTGAACCCGAACTGAGGAACTCCCCTACCCGCCTGAAGCCGGCGGACAGGTTATTGAAGCTGGGAAAGTTGAAACAGAACTGACAAGCCGCAGAGCGACCTCCTGCTGAGTCCGCAGAGACCGCACACTTCCAAGCACTGACCGAAGTCACAGCCAAGCTCCTGGCTCCTTGAAGTTATCCGCGCGACCTGCACACAGCAAACCGTCAGCCTGAAACAATCCGCGCGGACTGAAAAACACAGACCGCAGCACTCGCCCAACCCAATTTACTGTTCACTCACGTTACGTCTGGTTACTGTAGATGTGCCAGGGGGGTCCTATTTATAGGCCAGGTGAGGAGTGTGGTCACCGCCCATGAGATAGCGACACCGCCCCAGCCCGCGCGAACACAAAACGACTGTCCGCTCAGTCCGCGAGGACTTAGCCAGTCACCAAGGGAAACCGCCAGGAGCAAGGCAACCATTGACGAACCCTCTCCAGTCCGCCCAAGCTAAGCGGACAAGGCACCAGCTCGCAAAGCTCCAACTGCTTCAGGACAGCACCCTCTTCAATGGCAGTCCGCACCAACCCGAGGCAGTCCGCAAGACCCACACCTCAATCCGCCACAAGTCCACGACCAAAGGCAAACAGCAATAGTCCGCCCGGTCACAGCGGACTTGGCGGATACGGCGGACACCATGAACTTGACACCAAGTGTGACCAAGTCCAAAACCATCAAGGGCCAGTGCGAGCATGGCGGACACAAAGTCCCGTCCGCCAAACACCCTAGCACAGACCGCAACCAGTCCGCGAGCTCCTCGCACTTGTCCAACGCAGCAGCACCAAGCCGGACTCCAAACATCAGTCCGCCAACCGGTCTCCACAGCAAGACCTGCTGTAACACCTGAGCTCGACAAGGCCTCAGCCAAGCTCAAGGCTCCGTCCGCAACAGCCCCAACCGCGGACACACCAGTCCGCAAGGCTTCCCACGAACTCGAACCAACCCGCCAACAGCGCAAACTTGCACCCGCGACCACTGAGCAAAGCACCAGTCCGCAAGCCTCTCTATCCGCAGATACCAGGCCGCATCAAACCGCGGACTCCATGCAACAACCTGCTCAGAACACAGCCGGCTTCCACCAGACTTCTCACCAGGCCGCAACCCACAGTCCGCCCAGTCCGCCCAGTCCGCCAAAGCTGTCCGCACAGGCCGCGCGGCCTGTCCCGTCACCCACTTCCACTTCACAAATTTCAACACTCCCCCTTGAAGTGAGAAGTGGTGACCACGCCCAGCAAGCTGCGCAAGCGTTCAAAGGGCCCCTTCGACAGCGGCTTCGTGAAGATGTCAGCAAGATTATCTTCACTCCGAACATGCCCGACCAGCAGAGACCCCTCCAACACCTTCTCCCTGATGAAGTGGTGATCAATCTCTATATGCTTGGTCCTGGCGTGACACACTGGATTGTTTACCAGTTTGAGAGCACTCTCATTGTCACCCCGGAGTAAAGTAGGCCCTTGCACTTCTTCATGAACATCCTCTATGAGCCTCCTCAACCAAACGGCTTCCCGAGCAGCCAAGGCCGAAGCCTTATACTCCGCCTCCGTGGTTGAAACCGACACCGAGTCCTGCTTCTTGCTACACCACGAGATGCTAGCTGAACCGCAAGTGAACACATAACCTGAAGTAGACCTTCGATCATCCGAATCACCGCCATAGTCAGCATCCGTGTACCCGAGCAATGCAAACTCCGCATCCCTTCCATAGAGGAGTCCCATCTCAGAAGTCACCTTGACATACTTCAGAATTCCCTTCGCCGCCACTAGATGAGATTGCCTTGGTTCAGCCATATACCGACTTACTCGGCCAACAGCATAAGCTATATCCGGCCTTGTAATCGTCAGATAGATCAAGCTCCCAACAAGAGCCCTGAACACCAAGGGATCATTAAGCACCCTTCCCTCATCTCGTCGAAGCTTTAGCCCAGATTCCAGTGGAGTAGAGCACTTCTTCCCTTCGCCCATGCCAAACCGCTTCACAATACGATCAGCATACCCTTTCTGGCTAATGAGAATCCCGCACTCCTTCCTCTCCACTTCCAGACCAAGAAAGTGATGCAACTCTCCCAAGTCTTTCATCTCGAAGCGTATAGCAAGCTCTCCCCTGAGCCTTGCTACTTCCTCCTCCGAGTTTCCTGTGATGATCATATCATCCACATACAGCAGGACCAAGACTCTTAGCTCTCCCTTCTTCTTGACGAACAAGCTTGAATCCAAGTTAGAAGCCAGGTATCCACAGAACTGCAGGTACTCTGCAATCTTCCCATACCACGCTCGAGGAGCTTGCTTCAACCCATAGAGAGCCTTCCTGAGTTTGCAGACATAGTCCGGATGCTTCTCAGAGACGAAACCAAGCGGCTGAACCATGAAGATGTCCTTGTCAATCTCTCCGTAAAGAAAGGCATTCTTCACATCGAGTTGCCACAACCTCCATCCCTTGCTAGCAGCCAAGGCGATCACCACTCTTACAGACGTCATCTTCGCAACTGGACTGAATGTCTCCTCATAGTCTTCTCCATACTGCTGTGAGAATCCTCTAGCGACCAGGCGAGCCTTGAACCGATCAATGCTCCCATCAGCCTTCTTCTTCAACTTATACACCCACTTGCAAGTAACCGGAGTAATGCCAACAACCTTGGGCACAAGGTCCCAGGTTTCATTCTTCTTCAGAGCATCAATCTCTTCCTTCATGGCACCATCCCACTCCTTCACTCCAGTGGCCTCGTTGAAGTTTGCAGGCTCTCGCTCATCCAGAGGACCCGCAAAGAAGCAGGAGACAAAGCTCACTGCATTCCCATCACAGTACCGAGCCGGTGGCTTAACCACCCTCTTCGATCTCCGAAGACACGGCTCCTTGCTCACGGCTTCCGTTGCTTCTTCGGGCTCCACTCCTACCTGGGGCAAGCATTGAGCAGTGCTCCCCCTGCTTCCTGAGCCAGAAGGCTCAGCCTCGGAGTTCGAAGCAACAGGAGCTGCTGGTGAAACAGCAAGCTCCTCTTCCAAGCCTTCAGCATCCTCCACCGGTGCTTCCTCAACTTTGCTACTTCCGGTAGGCTCCACCGAGCCACCTCCATATGACGTCAGCTCGTCAAAGACAACGTCTCTTGACACCACGAACTTCTTCGTCACAGGGTCCATGCACTTCCATCCCTTCTTCCGCTCATCATAGCCAACAAAGACAAGTTTCCTTGCCTTCGCATCCAGCTTTGTCCGTGAAGCATCCGGGACATGCACGTAGCAAGTTGAACCGAACACCCGAAGGTGTCCAACACTCGGCTTCTCCTTCAGCAACAGCTCAATGGGCGTCTTCATGTTGATAGGGCTGAGTGGCATCCGGTTGATAACATATGCAGCACAAGACATTCCCTCCGCCCAAAAGGACCTCGGGATATCTTTCGCATGCAGCCAGCATTTGCAGGTTTCCGTCAAATGACGGATCTTCCGCTCCGCTACCCCATTTTGTTGTGGAGTGTGAGCACATGTAAGCTCCCGTTGGATCCCGTGCTTCCTGCAGAAGTTAGAAAACTCGGAAGAGACAAACTCTCCCCCGTTATCAGTTCGAAACTTCTTAATCCGCAAGCCAAGCCGGCCTTCTACCAACTCCTTGAACTCCACGAACAAACGGAAGGCATCCGACTTCTCCTTTGAGAAGTACACCCAAGTATACCTTGAGTAGTCATCAACCAAGACAAGCATGTATTTGCTTCCACCAAGGCTGGCAGTAACAGTCGGTCCCATCAGGTCGCCATGAATACACTCCAATGGTTTCTTGCTCCTTGTTTGAGATTTATCAAACGGAAGGCGATGTGCCTTACCGTATTGACAGCCCGCACAAACATGCCCATCACCAAAGGAGGACAACATCGGCAACCCCCTCACCAGACTTCTACTCGCCATTGCCTTCAGCTTGTCCATGCCAACATGCCCCAGCCTCTCATGCCAGATAGCCGCACTATCATTGGCCCTCATCCTATCAACATAGGCACTGGTGGAAAGAACAAACAAGTTCTTCACCCTCCTCCCAACATGAGCAACATCAGCCTTTACCGCTGATACGTTGCGAAGGAACCTCACGTCTGTTGGCCCAAACAGAACGTGATACCCAGCGTCCACCGCGTTGGTCACCGAGAAGAGGTTCTTCTTCATGCCCGGCACGTGATACACACTCCTTAACGTGAGTGGCCCCTGATCACTACCCAAAGACACGACCCCCTCCTTCTCTACTGCATAAACAGTATTATCAGCAGTGATAATAGCTTCATTACCTGAGTAAGCCTGCATGGAGGTGAACTTCGACTTGTCTCCGGTGAGGTGATGACCACACCCGGAGTCGATGATCCACTCGCTGTTGAAGTCCTCAGCAGATAAGGCCCGGACACAAGTGCCCGTCATGAAAACTCCTCCCCATTCTGCTTCTTCACTTCGTGAGCAAGCTTCCTCCTTTCCCGCAGCATGCCCAGGCTGCAGTTTGACCTTGCAGTCCCGCTTGAAGTGCCCTCGCTGATGACACCGGTAGCACTTCAGATTCTTCTTCCAGTCCTTAGGAGCATTGCTCCTCTCCGGCGGATATGAAGTTGAAGTCTCCTTCTCAACAGCGGCCTGCACCTTCTTCTTCTTCTTCCCTTCCCATCCCTTCTTCTTGCCTGAGAAGAGAGCCTCGCTGCCTTCCTGATTCAGATTCACTCCAGCCATCTGCCTTGCTAAGCTCTCCTGCGAGGCAAGCAGATTCTCCAGCTCCAGCAACGACGGCTGAGTAGCCCACCCTTGAACAGATGTAACAAAGGCCACATACTCCTTCCGCAAGCCGCGGAAAATGTGCCTTTTCATCTTTGCCTCAGAGATAGGCTCATCAGGATCCAGCGCTGACAGCTCAGCACACAAGCTCTTCATCTTTAAGAAGTACCTGGAGATGGAAAGGTCTCCCTGAGTTGCCCTGGCCAACTCATTCTCCAGGAACTGAAGCCGCGCCACATTCTTCCTATTGAACAACTCATCAATAGTTGTCCAAATATCAGCAGCCGACTCACACCCAATGATGTGATCAAACAGTTCCGGAGAGACAGCTCTCTTCAGAACGAACTCTGCCTTAGCATTAGTTCTTCTCCAGAGCCTCACCTGTTCAGCAGTACCGAAAGCAGCAGTTACTTCCTGTCTGTCGTCTCCACCGACAACTTCCCACAGCTCCTCGCCCAGAAGATAACTCTTCATGCACGACTTCCACTTTTTATAGTTAGTCGGCGTTAAGAGTTCAATGCCCAGACCTCTTGCTAAGCTTCCTTCCATTGCAATCACCTGTTGGTACCCTTCAGCAGCTCCGAGCAACAACACAGGTTGATCACCACTCAATCACTGAGTAACAACACTGGCTGACCTCCGCTCACGCAACTGAACCTCCGCAACCTCAGAAACCTCCCTCTGATACCATGTTAAATTTTCTCAACGTGGTCAGCAAGATAGCCCAAACACCAAATTAATATCTTCGGAACTACCCAGTTCGCACGCTGAACCTGCGGAAACCCAAGGACTAGAGGTTGCACCCAACAAAACAATGGAAGCACAAGAAGATCTTATTATGCATTCACTTCATTACAATCCGAGGCATACATAGCGAGACATGATTTCGCTAGTATTACAGCTGTAAACAGAAAGAACCAAAAAACAAGCCGGGCGGACAGAACTCCAGTCCGCCGAGACCGCGAGGTCGCCGAGACCGCCGAGACCGCCCAAGCTATGCTGCAATCCGCCGAATACCACGGAGTCCGCCGAGACCGCGAGGCCGCGCGGACAGACCGTTATTCGCCTCCTGCTGAACCCGAACTGAGGAACTCCCCTACCCGCCTGAAGCCGGCGGACAGGTTATTGAAGCTGGGAAAGTTGAAACAGAACTGACAAGCCGCAGAGCGACCTCCTGCTGAGTCCGCAGAGACCGCACACTTCCAAGCACTGACCGAAGTCACAGCCAAGCTCCTGGCTCCTTGAAGTTATCCGCGCGACCTGCACACAGCAAACCGTCAGCCTGAAACAATCCGCGCGGACTGAAAAACACAGACCGCAGCACTCGCCCAACCCAATTTACTGTTCACTCACGTTACGTCTGGTTACTGTAGATGTGCCCAGGGGGGTCCTATTTATAGGCCAGGTGAGGAGTGTGGTCACCGCCCATGAGATAGCGACACCGCCCCAGCCCGCGCGAACACAAAACGACTGTCCGCTCAGTCCGCGAGGACTTAGCCAGTCACCAAGGGAAACCGCCAGGAGCAAGGCAACCATTGACGAACCCTCTCCAGTCCGCCCAAGCTAAGCGGACAAGGCACCAGCCCGCAAAGCTCCAACTGCTTCAGGACAGCACCCTCTTCAATGGCAGTCCGCACCAACCCGAGGCAGTCCGCAAGACCCACACCTCAATCCGCCACAAGTCCACGACCAAAGGCAAACTGCAACAGTCCGCCCGGTCACAGCGGACTTGGCGGATACGGCGGACACCATGAACTTGACACCAAGTGTGACCAAGTCCAAAACCATCAAGGGCCAGTGCGAGCATGGCGGACACAAAGTCCCGTCCGCCAAACACCCTAGCACAGACCGCAACCAGTCCGCGAGCTCCTCGCACTTGTCCAACGCAGCAGCACCAAGCCGGACTCCAAACATCAGTCCGCCAACCGGTCTCCACAGCAAGACCTGCTGTAACACCTGAGCTCGACAAGGCCTCAGCCAAGCTCAAGGCTCCGTCCGCAACAGCCCCAACCGCGGACACACCAGTCCGCAAGGCTTCCCGCGAACTCGAACCAACCCGCCAACAGCGCAAACTTGCACCCGCGACCACTGAGCAAAGCACCAGTCCGCAAGCCTCTCTATCCGCAGATACCAGGCCGCATCAAACCGCGGACTCCATGCAACAACCTGCTCAGAACACAGCCGGCTTCCACCAGACTTCTCACCAGGCCGCAACCCACAGTCCGCCCAGTCCGCCCAGTCCGCCAAAGCTGTCCGCACAGGCCGCGCGGCCTGTCCCGTCACCCACTTCCACTTCACAAATTTCAACACATGCCCATTGGTGGTCCTTGGACAGAGATGTGCCAGACCTAGTACTGGTACAAGAAAGCTATCTTCTGAATAATTCACCAGAAGTTGGCAGTGGATGTATTGACCATCAATCTCAAGATGTCAAAGACAAATGCAATTGCTAGGGGGGAGCTAGCAAATGAAAGCCAGATGCATATCAAAGTCTAATGTTCAGGAGCAAGGATGCTGTTGTGCTTAGAGATTATGAATCTAGCATTTGCTTCTAGTCTACAGGGCAAAGATAAGTAAAATTCATCTTGTTTATGAATCTTCTAAATGTTCTCTAAATTGCTAAATCTATGCATCTTAGAGATAAGATAGTTGAAATTAAAGTCTGAGAAGAAGTGAAACAATTGTCTAAAAACTCTTATTAATAAATAAGTTAGTGGCACACAAGTACACTATGTCACAAGATGTAACTAGATTCAACATCCTCAAAATTGACATGGGCATGTTGAAGCTTGTTCAAATTGCACACTCCACTAGGACACATATTATAATGTGCATTGCAGGTCATTTTAATCCCTGATGATTAGGCAAATGTAGTTTTACTAAGGAAGTCAAAGACAATTCAATTGCTAAGGAAATGGTCAATCAATTAAGACCAATAAGTCAAAGATTGGGGAAAATAAGATTACTCAATTGAATCTATCAATTAATCGACCTGCGGATAAGATCCGGAACTCAATCCCTGTCGTTGATCAAAATTGATTAACAAGACACGTAAGTGACTTTCTGCCTTCTCTTAAGAAATAACTATAAATAGTAGAGCTTGTGCATAAAGCAAAGTTACTGTTCCTTACCCTCTCCCTCCCATATTCGCCGAATCGACGGAAAGTCATTCCCGCTAGGTTACAAAATTCTCAAGAGAAATGGCGCCCATGGGACACGATTTCCTATTCGAGGGTTAGGAATTGGTAAGAAATGGATTCAAACATGCTCATGAAGAGGTACAGTATGTTCTTCATCTTCTTCGAACATCTGACCTAGATTTCATCCTATCGGAACCCTGTTTACTTTGGAAAAGAGAGGTTCTAGAATTATTCTCCAATGTCAAGGGAGATGCTACAGTTGAGAAATCAAGATGACTGTAAGTGGAACAAAAGTCAAGATAACACCAAGAAGGCTGGCCAAAGCCCTAAAGCTGACGAAGTTCTCTACAAATGACGACGAAGACGAACTATAGCAGGATGATGTAAAGACTGCCATGAAATGGTGGGGGTTGTCCAAGTACTCTACCGGATCAATCCTAAGGAAGGAACTGAAAATGAAAGGTAAGTTCTTTGTAGACGTCACTGGAAAGGCTCTGCTATGTAAAATAGGCTCCCACGATAAGATCTCGAAAAAGATGTTTGACCAGATGAGCAAGGTCATACTAACCAAAAGAACTGACTGGGGAAGAATTATATTTGAAAGGATTACTGAATGTATGAGTGTACCAAATTTATGGAGAATTCTGCCCATGTTTCAGCGACAAAAGGTTCCCGAGATTCTAAACTTAAAGCTGGGAGCAAGAATACATCATATAAGAAGAATGGACTTCGAAATGCTAGAGAGGTGGGACAGGGTCCTTCTACCCCATGGACCATCAGCAGCAGAAAAGAAAGGAAAGAAGGTTGATGTTCCTGAGCCCAACCCCACTAGCAGTTCTTCTAATGAGGAATAACCTCATAATCCAGAACTGACATCTTCTGCTGAAGAGTACAGGAAAGACATGAACACTCAGGTATCAGCCTCTTTAGAACTTACCTACTAAGTGCTATAAGAAGACTTGAGTCAGATACTATCCGTGAGGATGATGTGACTACTGTTGATATGGCTGAAATAGTGGCAATGGAAGTTGTTGACAAGAATGTTGGGTATTGTATCCACGATTACCTAGATTTGAGGAAGCCACCTGTCAAGCTAAGATGAATTCACAATGTATTTGATAAACTCTTTCAAGTTGTACTTGCAGTCTCTCCACACTAAGTGCACACCAATGTCAGGGTGCAGTAGGTCAATATACACGGGTCTGCACGACGTAATCCCTCGTTGAGCAGATCAGTGTGTTGGCCTATGTGTACTCTCTCTATTGGAGTGCACTTACTTTCAAGTACAGGGCCGCTCATATGCAAGAGAAGACAAGGAGCATGGAGGATCAAGGAGCAGCTCCCATGTGGAAGACGAAAAATCGTCCAAGGCAAATTCGACGAGAATCACCAGTGATTCTCGCCGAATCGTCGAGAATCGTCAGTGATTCTCGCCGACTCCTTCTGGCCATCTCAATATGGTGTCAAGTAAGATTCGGCGAGAATCACTTGTTATTCCCGCCGAACCAGTGGTCAAGCAGCCCATGAATACAAAGTCCAATTCGTTGAGAATCGACAAGTGATTCGACGAGAATCACAAACGATTCTCGACGAATCGTCGAGAATCACTTGGTGATTCTCGCCGATTCGTCGAGAATCGTCTGCGATTCTCGCCGATTTTTACTTGGCGTTTTTCTCAGAATGCTGCTGAACCGGATTCTGCTTCTGGATTTGTTTGAACCGGATTTTGGGGATTTCATTTGTGGGTCCCACAAACGGTCATATTTGAGAATCCTACAGTATTTATACACAGGTATTTTGAACAGTAAATCTACGGATAAGAGACAAAGAAAATCCAGCGGCGACGTAACCCTAACTTCGCGAAATCGCTCCGCTCCGCCGCCGCCGCTCGCGTGAAGTGGTCGCCGCTGCTGATCGCTCTTCTTCCCGATCTCCGGTGACAGAAGCTTAGCAAGGCTTGAGTCTCACGCGTCTATCCGGAGATCTCTTGTCTCTCGATTTGTTGACCGGGAAAACTCCCCCGTCCGAATCGATCGAGACGACTGATCCTAGAGTGACCGTTGGTAGACCTAGCTTGCTTCGCTACGAAGTTTAGATCTCCAAGTTCTGCAGCCACTTTTTATCGTAGCCGCCGATCCCGAAGCTAGCCGTCGCTCGTGTGCCGCCGCCGGTTCCGGGGAGATCTTCTCCAAGAGAGACCAAGGTTGTAGACTCCTCATCGACCTCGAGAACACGTCGTCGAACGAAGAGGAACACCGTAGTCTCCGGAAGAAGTTTGTATTTCATATACATTCCATATTTACTTTTGTTGTAAAGGAACTTTTGTTCCGTTTTGTAAGGGTTGGGTGCAACCCCGGTTGTGGGAGTGTTGACTCTCACGTGTGGAAGGGCTCCTTCCGTTAGTGCAGGGATTGGATTTCAATCCCGTTAGTGAAGTGACTGAGTCGTCCCTTGTTGGGGAGATAGGTCGAAGGGGGAAAGTGGATGTACCCAAGTCGGGGAACCACTATAAATTTGCTGTGTATTCTGTGTGATGTGTCTGTTGTTTTTATTGTGCAGGTACATCTGTAAATTCCGCAAAAGAACCACACGTCACCTATCCCCCCCCATAGGTGCACATAGCCGACACTAGGTGGACTTTCAAGTGGTATCAAAGCGAGGTTGCTCTTCAAAAAGGTTAACACCTTGAGCAGAATCCTGCCACCAGTGTCAGAAGCATGGATCTGGATTATGACGTATTGCCACTCAAACTCCCTGCATGCTCAAAGGATTATTATCCCATCTGGAGGATGAGAGTATTATTTCACCTGGATGCCATCGATCCACGAGCATCCCTCATTCTGGAAGAGGGTCCGTTTATCCCCATGAATACCTCCGACTTGGGGATCCAAGTGCCCATGTGCATTGCTGAGATGACAGAGATGGAACTCTCACTTTTCTAACTGGACCAGAGGATTCGACAAATTATTATGGATGTCTGGTCTGGAGCCTCTCACTCCAGGTTGGAAAAATGTAAAACGGCTAAATCTCTGTGGATGACGATCTCAGAGCTGATGGGGGGGGGGGGGGGTCAGAGAATACTGAAATATGCTGCCAATCAGAGGATGAAGCGTATGTGGGGGTCCTCACCTCTGAAGATGAATGCAAGGATCCTTCGGATTGCATCAGAGCTCCAGTATCCTTGTCAGAGACTGAAGAAGATAGTAAGGAAAGCAGCTCCGACGAGGACGAAACATTGGTCACTGATTCTAATGACAATAACCCAGATGAGCAGGTATCATCTTCATCCTGTCCCACATCTTTTGACTTTTCTGAAGACAGAAACTGCTCCCCTCTAGAAAATACTGATTCCCTGAAGAGAGCCCTTCAGGAAAGCAATCTACTTGCTGAGGAGCAAGCTCGAGAGATTGCTCGACTGAAGATCTTGTTGGTTCTCCAATTGGCATCCAACAAGGTCAAGGACTCTAAGATCTCAGCTCTAGAGAATAGTCTAGAAAATGAGAAACGTATAGTATCTAACTTTTCCAAAGTTGATGCTATAAAGAGAAAACAAGAAACCGGGTGGATCTCCCGGATTATCCAGGGATGGAGAAATGGGGAAACGGTGTTCCGACCTCCCACTCCAAGCGGGAAGGCAACTCATCATGCCTTCAGGTATGACCACAGGAATAATCGTGGTCACTGCAAGGGTGAATTGTCCCCATGTGGAAACGTCCATAGTGCAAGAGGCGTCATGGCCACCCATGAGGAAATACCTAAGGCTCATCCTGAGCCCTTTGTATTCACGGCCACTGCCACAACAAAGTGTGGATCTGCAGGTTCTAGTTCACAGAAGAATTCTCTCCATTCGAGGACACGGGATAGGGAGAATAGAAGTCATGATGTCAGGCGTCATGGAGCCTCAGCAAGGAAGATGCCTGAAAGAATGGCACCGCCTTCTCGGCCTCATAACGCTCACATCATGCATTCGTTCCACCCTTCATCATGCCTCGACGGAAGAGGAATTTGTGCAACAAGAACATGCCCTATCCCTTTTAGACCTAGGACCGTGACTACATCCGTCACTAGATCAGGTCGAAAACGGCGATACAACATTCACTCTTGTTGGTGCTGTGGCAAAGTGGGACACTTTGCCATTGACTGTTGGCACAACCCCTCAGTGCCCACAGCAAGGGCTTATCCACATTCTAGGGACAGGGGTAGTCTTCCAGACAGGTTTTCCGAAGGAAGGCAGTTGCATGCTTATGCTAATAGAAACCTAGGACCCAATATGATTTGGGTTCCTAAGGTAAAGTAATTCTGTCTTGCAGGGTAGTCTAGGTCCCCGTGAATACTTTGGGAACTAGACAGTATGTGGCTCAAGGCTAACTTGGAACAAGCGTCTGCAATATCAGACGTGCTACCTGTTGAGCATACTCACTTTAAGCAACTAGTATGTTCTACCTGTGGGACTAAGACGATGACTCTCCATATCTCAGGTAATTTTGATCAGTTCAAGGACTTGTGTCATGATGCATCCTCATTCAAAGTAAATATATATATATTTCTATCCTTGTGTACACGTATACTTATGCTTATCACGAGGCATGCAAACCATTACACATCAATAAAAGGATAACAAAGATATGTCATTGCGAATTTTGACACATCACAATTGACATCAAGAAGTGTCTGAAGAAGTCTCGCTCAAATCCTAATAGATTGTCGTTATAATAAACATGTATTTATTAATCTTGTATTAACTTGACATCGGAAAATCTCTAAAATGGGGCAATGCTTCCCAAAGTAGTCAAGAAAAACATCAATATTTACTCCGAATCCCGCCGACCCATTTTACATCTCGCCGAATTAGACAAATCCCGCCGAAGAAGCTCCCGACCGCTCGACTTCCATAAGAATCCCGACGACGTATATAAATCCCGCCGAAAGACCATCTCCGCCTGTTCGCCTTCCTCTCGACTCGCGCAAGAGCCCACCCGACGACCCTCGCGCAAGAGAACTCCCTAAGACTCGCGCACGGGCACTTCCGCGAACTCGCCGACACCCGCAGCCCTCCGACGCTCTCGTCGACGCCGTCGAATCGCTGCTGTGTGTGACCTTCTTCTCACGGCAAGGTTCTAGCAAGGCCGCATCCCTCGGGATACTCTTCCCTCCACCGAAGATCTTCCCGAAGCTCATCAACTCACTTGCGTGTAAGCCCTTAGGTAACCTCCTCCTCAATGGCTCCAAGGCCGAACCCCAAGTGATGTTTTCCTTTTGAATGTTCACTAATGTTTAGAGTCGGGCTTCTTTCTAGATCCTCAATGGCCCCAAGGACGACTGCATGCTTGATTTCTGGTTGCGAGCTGGTTCGCACTGGTTTTTCTCATGCCTCGGACGAGTTCCGGAACATCATTCTCATGCTGGAAGAAGCCGGACTAACCTTCGTATTGGAGCATCCTTGCAAAGTTTTAGATAAAGAAGTGCTGGAGTTCTTCTCTACCGCAAGGCTTCGAGACAGAGACTCCATCATCAAGAGCAAGGTGGCTGGGACTAAGGTAAAGATGTCTGCCAGTAAGCTAACACGCTACCTGCAGCTTTCAAGTGCGGAGCAGGAAGACTATTTGGAGGACGAGGACAAAGCCAGAACCCTCCTGTTCTGCGGTCTACCCAGAGGCACTCGATCAGTAAAGCGAAAAGAGATGAATGAAGAAGGGAAGCTCCTATCTGACATCATAGGAAAAGTACTCATCTGCAAGCCAGGCTCCCATGATCATATCTCCGGAGATATGTTCAAAATTCTCATAGCTGTGGTCTGCAGAAAGAGGTTCAACTGGGGAGAGTTGCTGTTTCAAAAGATCAAGGACACTCTGGGCACTCCAAGCTTCGGCCGCATCATCAGTCTATATCTCAACCAGCTCAACGGAGACAAATTCGACATGAGCAAAGGAGTCCCTCTCCATTACTTGAAAAGGATGGATGCTACTGTGTTTGATCGATGGGAGCGGCGCATCGGACAGCCTGCTGTAGAAGAGCATGAGGAAGTATCTCCCGCAACCTCCCCCCGTGAAATTCCTGATACCCTGACTGCAGGAATCGAGGGGGAGACTCTACCCTCTCATATGGATATAATATCTGACATCGCCCAGGTGGCCAGGGATGCGGTGGCCGAAGTTCATGAAGAAAGTGAACCTGGGTTGGAGGATGAGGAGGTCCTGAACAGACACACTCAAGGAACTGAAGCTGAAACACTGGACTCTGCTGATCAAGAAGAGGAAGAAGCTGCTGATGTGGATGAATTTTTGGATGCGGACGGAGAGGACGCTGTGAATGAGGGCCATGAAGTGTTTGAGTCTCCGGGTACTGATGAACCTCCTACTGATAAGTCTGCACCAGTGGAGGGGGAGGTAAATGAGGCCACCAACATTCCTCCCATAGAGACTGTGATGGTATCCAGCTCTACTGATGCGTCTGCTGTCGAGCCAGAGCAAGGCCAAGAAGTGCCTCCGGGTATCCCATTACGAGATGACCTAGCCATTCACACTGTCCATATAATTCAGGGCATCGTGAATGAGCTTAAAACCTCTTTTGATAAAGCTCAGAAAACAATGCTGCAAGAGATTAAGACTTCTGAAGATCTCATGCTGAAGAATATGGTGGCAATCAACCATAAGCTAGACGTAATGGAGAAGAAATTCGAAGAAAAATATAACGCGGCCGGCGAAGCTGTCACACTGTTAATGGCCGGCTTGAAAAAGGCTACTGATACTCTGGCTGTTGTCAATCAGAACGCACACGTTGTGGCCAACAATATTCAGAAATTTGATGGTAACATGGTCACTTTAAATGCAAATCAGCAGGCCCTAATCACTGAATTCAGCAAGACAACTAAGCATATTGATGACTCCTTGCACTCATATGCCAATTGCATAGCTGACGAAGCCAAAAAGGGGGAGAAGGAGTATATCGCTAAGCTGGCCGAGCTCCAAGAAAGCATGGATGCCAACTTTGCCCAATCAAGCAAATATGTCTATGAGAGTTGCTGGTGGATGCTACAACAAGCACTGGGCACGTTAGGCGTCGTCCTACCTGACCAAACTGCCGGTGTTCAGGTTCCTGAGACTTCTAAGGCTGCTGAGGAAGTACATATTGCTGAGGATGTAAGTACAAGTGCTGCTGATATTTTCACTGATGAAGCTGACGCTAGGGCCATCTCCAAATCTAAGCTGAGAAGTATGTTTGACCAGGAGGCTTTAGCTAAAGCAAGGGGAAAGAGGAAAGTTCAGGAAGGGACATCAAAGGAGACACCAACTCAAAAGAGGATCAGACTAAGTGAGGAGGATGTAAGAAACGAAAGGTGGAGCCCAGTTTCAAGGAACATCATCTTAGACACCTTCCGGCTGCAAGAAAGAGGAGAGATAAATCGAAATGAAGCATATAGCCAGTATGAATGGGAGACGCACAAAGCATTTGAAGCGAAGCGCAACATTTTCTTCAGAAACAACAAGGATCCAGACAAAGTTGCTCCTCCTAGGTACTACCCGAAGCCCAAGGAATACATGGAAAGGCAGAGCAAAAAGTACTTGGCGCAAACTCTTAAGGGTGACGTAGCTAAGGACAAATAGTCATTATTTTATAGCTGGTCACGGTGTATTAAGAACATTTAACAATTATTACTGTCATATGAACAGTTCTGAATTATATGTGAATATATTTCTCTTGGTATATATATATATTCTTGAATGTGTGAATGATTCAAGTCCTGTTCTGATTACATATATTCCCTTGAGTTGCATATTTAATTTTTTAAATGCTATAATTATTATTTGATAGGTGTTATTCATCTTAGCTAGTAGGGTTTTGGCTTCGTCAAATAGGGGGAGATTGTTGGGTATTGTATCCACGATTACCTAGATTTGAGGAAGCCACCTGTCAAGCTAAGATGAATTCACAATGTATTTGATAAACTCTTTCAAGTTGTACTTGCAGTCTCTCCACACTAAGTGCACACCAATGTCAGGGTGTAGTAGGTCAATATACACGGGTCTGCACGACGTAATCCCTCGTTGAGCAGATCAGTGTGTTGGCCTATGTGTACTCTCTCTATTGGAGTGCACTTACTTTCAAGTACAGGGCCGCTCATATGCAAGATAAGACAAGGAGCATGGAGGATCAAGGAGCAGCTCCCAGGTGGAAGACGAAAAATCGTCCAAGGCAAATTCGACGAGAATCACCAAGTGATTCTCGCCGAATCGGCGAGAATCACTAAGTGATTCTCGTCGAATCGTCGAGAATCGTCAGTGATTCTCGCCGACTCCTTCTGGCCATCTCAATATGGTGTCAAGTAAGATTCGGCGAGAATCACTTGTTATTCCCGCCGAACCAGTGGTCAAGCAGCCCATGAATACAAAGTCCAATTCGTTGAGAATCGACAAGTGATTCGACGAGAATCACAAACGATTCTCGACGAATCGTCGAGAATCACTTGGTGATTCTCGCCGATTCGTCGAGAATCGTCTGCGATTCTCGCCGATTTTTACTTGGCGTTTTTCTCAGAATGCTGCTGAACCGGATTCTGCTTCTGGATTTGTTTGAACCGGATTTTGGGGATTTCATTTGTGGGTCCCACAAACGGTCATATTTGAGAATCCTACAGTATTTATACACAGGTATTTTGAACAGTAAATCTACGGATAAGAGACAAAGAAAATCCAGCGGCGACGTAACCCTAACTTCGCGAAATCGCTCCGCTCCGCCGCCGCCGCTCGCGTGAAGTGGTCGCCGCTGCTGATCGCTCTTCTTCCCGATCTCCGGTGACAGAAGCTTAGCAAGGCTTGAGTCTCACGCGTCTATCCGGAGATCTCTTGTCTCTCGATTTGTTGACCGGGAAAACTCCCCCGTCCGAATCGATCGAGACGACTGATCCTAGAGTGACCGTTGGTAGACCTAGCTTGCTTCGCTACGAAGTTTAGATCTCCAAGTTCTGCAGCCACTTTTTATCGTAGCCGCCGATCCCGAAGCTAGCCGTCGCTCGTGTGCCGCCGCCGGTTCCGGGGAGATCTTCTCCAAGAGAGACCAAGGTTGTAGACTCCTCATCGACCTCGAGAACACGTCGTCGAACGAAGAGGAACACCGTAGTCTCCGGAAGAAGTTTGTATTTCATATACATTCCATATTTACTTTTGTTGTAAAGGAACTTTTGTTCCGTTTTGTAAGGGTTGGGTGCAACCCCGGTTGTGGGAGTGTTGACTCTCACGTGTGGAAGGGCTCCTTCCGTTAGTGCAGGGATTGGATTTAAATCCCGTTGGTGAAGTGACCGAGTCGTCCCTTGTTGGGGAGATAGGTCGAAGGGGGAAAGTGGATGTACCCAAGTCGGGGAACCACTATAAATTTGCTGTGTATTCTGTGTGCTGTGTCTGTTGTTTTTATTGTGCAGGTACATCTGTAAATTCCGCAAAAGAACCACACGTCACCTATCCCCCCCCCATAGGTGCACATAGCCGACACTAGGTGGACTTTCAAAGATCTCTGCAAGGATGGAGCAAGATGCTTCCAAACTGGATGATGTAGATAGGCATTTGCCTATATCTGATGATACTGATGTTCCCAGGCCTCAGAGTGAGTGGGGATCAATTTGAATTCTGAAATAGAAATTACAATGTATGAAGATGAGCATCTTCTGGAAAAGTTCATGGAAATTGCATTTACTAAGGACAAGACTGCAATGTCTGAGGGGAATCAGCTTGCAGAAGAAATAATGCAAGATACATTAGTTGTGGGTGAGAAATTTCAGATCCCCTCTACAAAAATTCAGCCTACAGATGATACTACTATTGTTATTGTACCTGACCTGCATGCAAATGAAGGCATGACAGAGGTTGAGGGGGAGATTCCATCTAAGCTCCCTGCTCATGAAGTGTATGATCTAGTCTCTTCTGAATCTGAGAAAGAGGAATCTAGTCATGAGAAAACTCACTCCTCAGCACATACAGAGAATGGACAGTCCAATAGTGACTCTACTCAAGGAACAAGGGAAAAGCCAATATAGGAAGATATAGATGAAGGCACATCTGTCAGAATAGATCAGCTGTCACCAACTTTCCTAGCCCAGCTAAAGGGGTTACTGGATGAACAAAGGAGAGAAATAGAAAATTATGTGGATGAAGCCCTTAAAGATATCAGGAATGATCTAGCAACAGAGATCAAATCTATAATATTTGAAGTAAACTTGCAGAAAGGAGAAACTATCAAGTTCTTTACAAGAGCTGCTCCAGTTGTAGAATATACCATGGAGAAGCTGGATGTGTCAAGACAGAATATAGCCATTGTCATAGAATATCACAAGATTCAGGCTAAGAACTCGGTGACCATTCTTGAAAATGATAAAGTTATGAGGAATGAACAGAACACAGCTATCTTTGCTAAGATGGAAGCCTGTACTATGCTGCTTGATGACCACATGTTGGAAGTCAAATATCATGTTATTACTTGAGTAAATTACATAGAAATAGAAAGAAGCAAGGGAAGCACCTCCCAGACCATTTAAATAATTGAAGAAGTCAAAACGGGGGAGATTGAAACTATTTGTACTAACACAGAGAACAGGGTCGGGGCAGCAAATGTGGTGAGAGGCTCATTGGGAATAAAGTTAGTGCAATATGATAACATCCTAATGATGCTTGCTCAAGTGCTAACGGCTTTGAACAAATAGTCTGCTTCGCAAGATCATCAAAGTTGTCAGTATAAAGAAGAAGGTGACAGTGCTTGTGATTAGTGGGGAGTACAGTCCACTGTTGCTAAGATTCCTTCCTTTATCCCTGTAACACCCCCATCCGTCGAATGGCATATAGTAGAAGGTCCAGATGGAACCCGACGCCATATACCACGGACAGTCAGAAGGGTTACGTATGAATAACCAAACTATCCAATTAATACTACTCGTCCTAACATAGAGCATTCTAGCGGAAGCTTTTAAACAGTTGAAAGAACCCATAACGATAATATAATTATCATGAATGTCCACAACCACTACAACTGGAATGAAAAACAAATACACTGAAAGGTACACGGCCTTATGGCCTTACAGGAGTTCACTTAATAAATTAATGTTTTCCATACATCGGCTCGAAGGCCGGCAACACATGACAAAATAAAGTACAACTATTCGCTTGGGCCTTCGAGGGCCAGCTCAGCAACATGGGCTCCAGCAAGCTATTTGGTACTCGGCTCCGCAGCATCTGCAAGCAACATTCCACTACATGGTGGCAAACAAAACAATGGCCATCCAAAGCCGACCAAATTATAATGACCCGAACCACATAGCCCAGGTAAATAATTAAGTATAAATATATTTCGCCATAGGTGTAGGCTCGCACAGCCAAAACAACCCGTGCACTCAGGGCACATTAACGGTGAATCCGGTCAATTCCGTGGCTTCACCGCCATCCCCGGGATGGCAATAACATGAGAATTTTAGACTTTCTGACCACAATCTAAGGCTCCCGACTATGCCAACGGCCGGTCCCCATCAATGGGTCTCTCGCACCGAACCACATAGCCCAGGTCTGATTCCACTTGCTCGCTGCTCACACCGCCTAGTAACCTTAAGAGCTACGTGCGGGCCAAGCTTCTATCGGATCCTAACATTTCCAAACAATCATATAACCCAGTTATGTTCAAGGCCGGTTCCCTGACCGCCAAGTTAGCAGAACAATGATTCCGCTCAGTTTTCCGGGTGCACCTTGGAGTTAATCCCCAAGGATGCCTGCTGCAATCTACCGTGTAGAAACCCGAAAAACCAAAGCACGGAGTCTTCTCCGGCAATCCATAACAAATGCAACATCACCGATCCAGTCCAAAATGTCCGGGTAGGCTTCACACACAATGCCTATGTCCGTACTTCGATTTCGGACTCTATATGCAACACAAGGGGGACTATTCCCGTCAACCACAGGGAATACCGCATAATCGCCGCACACTCGCGGGAGCGTGTTTCCCTATGCAAAAAGGAAGAGAGCTTCACATGCTCAAGTAGAGAATCGTTACCCTTATAGTACGCTTTTGTGTCATGGAAAACTATCCGGATAGAAGTCTTCGCAACAGGATTTCCTCCACGGATCCACTCTCGGTTCTCTAAACGGTGATCCGATGCTCCGCCGGTGGCCGGAATCCCCCTCCTCCTTCCTCCTTGCTCTAACTCCTTGAAAAGAGAAAGCTTATGGGAGAAATGAGGAGTTAAACCACCATTCCCGGCCTTAACAGAGCAGGAACACGCCTGGGGTGTCAGATCTTACTTAAAGAAAACAAACGGCTCAGGTCTGTATAGAAATCCTCAAACCTAGGCCGAACACGACTTTGCACATGGCCGTGTCCCAGGCCTTGTGCCTCGATCCAGGAACGATCGTCAAACATAAAAACTCACACGGGCTAAGGCACACCCGTGTCTCACCCTGACATGCCCGTGTCGGGTCCTCGACATGCCCGTGACTGGGGGCGTATCACATAAAACTGTCACACTAACCATCGCGTCCCTGCTGAACACGGGTGGGGACATGGGAATGAACACGCCCGTGTCACCCCTGACACGCCTGTGTCAAAACTGCGCACAACCCGTGTTTCCTGTTGTGTCCTTCTCTGGACAAAGCCGGCCAACACAAAGCAAGACACGACCTTGGACATACCTATGTCCTAGGCCGTGTACCCCTATACAGGCACCAAATTTTCTTTTGGACGCGATCAGCTCAAATACGATTTTCGGGGCGTTACAAATCTCCCCCACTTAAGAATTTCGTCCTGAAATTATGTAAAGGCACACAAAAATTAAATGTTACCTGAGTGGAATAACTCGGGGTATTCCTCCAACATCGTTTGCTATCGCTCCCATGAAAGCTCCTCACGACCGCAGTTATCCCAACGGACCTTAACCATTCGGATTTCCTTATTGCAGAGTCATTTGACTTCAACGTCTTCTATACGTATAGGCTTGACCTTTATCGTCAACTCGTAATCAACCAACACTTGATCGACCGCAACTATCTGTGAAGGCTCTTACACTGCCTTAAGCAACACTGATACGTGGAACACATCGTGCAGCCCACTGAACTCCAATGACAGCTTCAATCTATACGCTGCTTCACCAACACGCTCCAGGATTTCAAATGGTCCTAGGTATCTCGGACTCAACTTCTTCAAGCGTCGAACCCATGAAACACCCTTGAAAGGATTGATTTTTAAATACACCCAGTCGCCAACGCCGAACTCCACGTTCCTATGCTTGGCGTTATAGTACTTTGCTTGCCTATCCTGAGAGATCTTCAACCTTTCCTGAATTGTACGTACCATTGAAGTGGTGTCTTCCACCGCTTGACGTTTATACAACTTCGACTCGCCTGTCTCCATCTAAGACAACAGCGTACAACATTTCCTCTCATACAAGGCCTCGAAAGGTGCCATTCCAATACTTGCTTGAAAGCTATTGTTATACACAAACTCCACCATTTACAGGTGACCATCCCAATACTTCCTGAAATCTAGGACGCACATGCGAAGCATGCCATCCATCGTCCTGTTGACCCTCTTGGTCTGACCGTCCATCTGTAAGTGGAAGGTTATGCTGAAACTCAGTTTAGTTCCCAATAAACTATGCACCAGCCTCCAATCCTTCGACGTGAAGCATCCATCTCGGTCACTTACAATACTGCGGGGCACACCATGCAACCGTACGATATTATCCATATAGAGTTTGGCTAACTTTTCCACCGGATCTTCCTTCCTATTCGGGATGAAATGCGCCCCTTTTTCAACCTGTCTACGACCACTCAGATGGTGTCGTTAACCTTCTGCGCATTTGGAAAACCATGCACAAAATCCATAGAAATGTCATCGAATTTCCATTCCAGGATAGACAAGGACTTTAGGAAGCCTTCGGTCATCTGGCACTCCACTTTTACCAAAGCACAAGTTTGGAACTTGGCCACATAAAGTGCTACATCCTTCTTTAATCCTGGCCACCAGAATAACTTCTTCATGTCTCTATACATCTTCGTGCTTCCCGCGTGGATTGAGTACTTAGTATGATGTGCCTTATACATCAATTCCTCCCAAAGATTATCCGGACTAGGGATGCATAGACGACCGTCCTTCCTCAGCAGTCCATCCTCAATCGCAAACTAGGAATTTGACCCATCCAACGATTCATCTAAAATCTGCTTCATGCTGCTATCCTGAACCAAAGTCCATCGAACTCTATCAACCAGGTCATACTGCACCTCTGTCCAACGCAATATCGCCCTGGCACTAGACTGCTTATCGACTCAGGAAATCTCTAATGCCTCCAAATCATGGACACATCTCTTATCATGTACCGACAACCAACTGGCCTGCACAGGAGCCCTGCGGCTCAACGCATTTGCCACCGCGTTTCCTTTCCCAGGTACATAATGTATCTTGAAGGTATAGTCCCCTAAGAACTCCATCCACCTCCGCTGTCTCGTGTTCAGATCCTTCTGATCTAGAAGGTACTTAAGGCTCTTATGGTCAGTGTATATATCGACCTTTACCCCGTACAGATAGTGCATCCACAGCTTTAGAATAAATATCACGGTCGCTAACTCTAAGTCATGGACCAGATAATTCCTCTCGTGAACCTTCAACTGTCGTGAACCATAGGATATCATGCTCCCATGCTATAGCAGAACACAACCCAAACCACTGCCAGAAGCGTCACTATAAATCTCAAACCCATTGGTTCCACTCGGCGAACATAAAATAGACATCGTGGTCAACCGCCACTTCAACTCTTCAAAAGCCTGCTCACACTCCAGCGACCACACGAACTTTTGGTCTTTCCTTGTCAACATCATGAGTGGTAACGCTATCCGCGATAAGTTCTCTACGAAGCGCCTGTAGTAGCCGGCAAGCCCCAGAAAGCTCCGAACTTCCGCCACTGTAGACAATACATGCCACTCCCGTATCGCTGCTATCTTCGCCGGATCCACCGCTATCCCTTCTCCACTAACAACATGACCAAGGAATGCTACTGAGGATAACTAGAACTCACACTTGGAGAACTTAGCAGGGTTCTTAACGTAATGCGGGCGTTAAGAGGAATCCTTCGTCGGACTAACGTTCGGTCGAATAGTCTTAGTGTTCAGGTGAGAGATAGTCTTAGAGATAAGTGAGCTCATTCTATTGGAACCTCCACGGTCAAGTCTCCGCCTTAATTAATTTGAAACTTAGGATCTCTTTTTATTAAAAGTTTATTTTAGTTCTAATTTAATTCGATGTCGTTGCGCTGAGCTTTTCGTCGCCTCCACCTTTTATGCTTTCATTTTCTACCTTTCTTTTTTGCTTTATTATTATATATATATATAAAATAACCGATAAGTAATTATCGATAAAATAATATTCCCCTCCAGGGAAGAGTATAAATAATCGAACCGACCCCGAGAAAAATACGACCTCGATATTCCACACCGGAATATCATGTACTACACGAGCTAGGTGCACTTGCCTCCTTTTGTTAAAACTCGATCTCTCAACTATTTTTATATCCAAATAATAAATCTGCGCGCCCCGTTTTCTAAATAAAAAAAAATCACCGCTTTTCTTAAATAAAACTGCCCAGGGTGCCGAGAGCTCGTAATAATTTTGGAGTTTTAACACCAATCAAGTTTTTGGCGTCGTTGCTAGGGATTATCAATCAAGTTTTTGGCGTCGTTGTCGGGGAACATTCGCGTCGTTATTTCGAACTCTGTAATACTATTAATTTTACCTATTATCTATATACAAAAAATGGCCAACCAAAATTAAATTAATAATAAGTATTATTAATAAACACTTAAAAAATATAAAAAAACTACTTTAAAAAACAACCAAAAACTTAAAAAAATTATGTTATTATTATCTATAAAAACATATAAATAAAATGACGTCCTTTTCTACTAAAAAAAACTAACTAAAAAAACTAAAAAAACATAAAAACTCAAAAATCTACAAAAAACTTAAAATATAAAAAAAATCCAAAAAACTTAAAACTTAAAAACTTGAAATCCAAAAAAATCTCACAATATATATATATAACAAAAAAAACTAAAAACCCACCACACTAAAAACCACAAAAACCCATAAAAATAACAAACCTACAAAAAACCGCACAACAAAAAAAAACTGTATATCTGTTATTTTTTAACTTATTTTATTTCTTTTCAAAAAACCATAATAATAATAATCATAAACACTTGCAATCAACAATACTGTTCTATTATTATATATATATATATATATATATATATATATATATATATATATATATATATATTTGTCACTTCGGCGCACTTTGGACTTTTGTGCACGCTAGGGGATCGCTTTTTTTATCGCACTCTTATAGCTAAGACGTTAGCTTACAAGTCACACACGCACTTGCCATCCCCTATCACCCATAATCTTTAGGCCGACTTTATATTTTCGTTTTCTTTTTCCTGTTATATTTTTGCTCCTTCAAAAATAATGTAGGGTTTCAACCCGGGCTTCCCCGAACTCGTCTAAGGGAAGCTTCTACCCTCTTTTTTAATTTTTGTGCATCTTTTATTTTGTAAGTTATTCGTTCTGCAGACTTAGATATCAACATTGGACACAATGTTCTGTTTAAGTATGGGGATGTTTTACTATTCTGCATTTTTTATATTCTATACTTAGCAAAAAATACAAAAAAAATGCAAAAATTAAAATCTAAAAAAAAAATCATTATTTTTTTATATAATAATCAACAAAAAATAAAAAAAACTTCAAAAAATTCATAAAACCACAAAATTCAAAAAAAATATAAAACAAAAGTTCAAAAAATTTTCATAAAATAAAAATTGGAAAAAAAAAATTTACTTTGTAAATATTTTTTTTTAAAAAAAATAATCTTTCTCTTCCCCCCCCCCCATCTTCTTTTTTGTAAAAGCTCATTTTTAGCGTACCTGTGGCGTTCGACTCATCGAACCAACCAGCTAAATAAGAGTCTGTTCACGGGCCATCGAGTTTTTTACTTTGTACATTTTTGTAAAAAACTCTTTCTCCCTCTCTTCTTTATAAATAAAACTTATTTCTCTCCCCTTTCTTGTAAATAATGTGATAAAAAACTAAAAAATCAAAAAAAAAATTTGAAAAACCAAAAATCCTAAAAGAAGAGAATAACTCTAAAAATTCAAAAAAGATAATAATAAAAAAATCAGGGAAAAAAAGACAAAAACCCTAACAAAATTTCAAAACAAAAAAGTTAATAATCACAAAAAATTGCAAAAAAATGATAAAAACCCTAAAATCAAAAAAAAATCTCTATTATTATGAAACAAATAAAATCGAATATACCATATCTTAACCCTTTTTGCTTTCCAAAAATCTTGTTTCGAGTTAATTTATATGCAAATTTTACTTATTCTTTATTTACTATTCGTTTATTAATTAAAACTTGATAGATTTAAGTGTCTGGTGTTAAGTTTAAAAGAATTTTTTATGTCTTTTCCTTATAATAGAGAACTTGTTTTTCACCACCACTTCTAATTTTTATAAATAGAAGCTCGTCTTTTATGTTAGAAAATAACAATCATGGATTTCAATTATTTCTACTTCATGCTTTTAGAAACTTTGGAATGTTCATTTTAAAAAAGGTTGCTCTCAAAACTTTTTTATTAAATTCTAGTTTTCTTTTTGAAAAAAAATAAACCCACCTCCATTTTTTTTCATGTCTTACTTGACATGATTACCCCTATTTATCCCTTAAAAGATCTTATGTCAATGGAAATAAGATTTTATTCCGTAAACATAGGCACCCAATATTTAAAAAAATTATATGTTACGGAGTAAGTGAAAAAAATTCATTACTCTTATACATATACATTGGGTTATTTATTATTTATAAAGAAAGAAAAAAATTTATATGTTAGGAAAATTAGAATTCATTTTCCTAATTATTCAAAAGGAAAAAATATATTGAGGTTCGAGAAAAAATTACCTCGCCTCTAAATCCAAGCACTCTTCATAAACCAACAAACCACTTAGCCTATTTCAATGATTGTAGAATTAATGTAAAATTTTTTGAGAGCATAATTTTTAAATTGCATTATTTCCTTTAACTTCTCTTAAGCTAAAGTTTTTTATATAATTTCAATCCATCTTTGTTAAACTAACAAAAATAAATTTTTGCTTTCTATTTGTTTTATCTAGAAGTCTTTTTGAAACTTTTCTTTAATTCCTTATAAGTTCATCTCCAACTTTTGCTCTGGAATAGCAAAAGCTTAAGTATGAGGGTATTTGATGAATTATAAATATACCTATATTTATGTACAATAAATAAGTTGTTTTAGCTACTTTTTGTCATTTTTACTTATTTTTCTTTAATAAATTGCTCCTATTGTGTAAATATTATACTAACTTACTTTTATTTTAATTTTCTGAAAATTTCAGGAAATTGTCAAATTTTGCATGGGTCACGCCCGTGTACTTTGGGTCACGCCCGTGACTAGGGCGTGACAACTAAAATCCTGTGAAATCGGCCGCAAAATGAAGAAATTCATGAACACGCCCGACGTCACGCCCGTGTCCAATGACACGCCCCGTGACCCCAGCAAGTGTCAAGCAAGCTCGACGTTTTCCGCTCGATGAATGTCGACCAACCCGACACGCCCAGAGTCACACCTTTAACCTGGGGTATGACTTCTCCACCTAACTCGACGAAAATGCGCTCGACGTTTTCCGCTCGACGAATGTCGACACCTCCCCGACACGCCCGTGTCAAGATATGACGCGGGCGTGTACTCCTCCACCTGGCCGACAAGACTGCACCCGCGACTTTCGACGCGGCCCGCGCCCAGATCCACCTCCCCGACACGCCCAGAGTCACGCCCGTGATATGGGGCATGACCGCCACCATACCGATACGTGTCCAGCCAGAAGTCAACTTTTCCGTTAGTTCGCTGGAATGAATCTTGTACAGTGCTGACATGCCCCCTGACACGCCCGTGTTAGAGGGCGTGTCCCATGAAATTTTAGCCTATAAATTCAGAACTTCTGGATGTATTTCTGTTCCACTTTTTGAGCCACTTTGCTTCGGGTATGTGCTACTGAAATGCTTTCTTATGCAATGTAAGGGATTTTCTTCCCCCCTCTATTAGTGTTTGTTTTTAGCTTTCTTGTAATCACTTTTCCATTAATAAAATGTGTTAGTTTTTTCTCTCTTTGCATAGCTTGGAATCCATTTATGCGCCCTACTCGAAGTGATTTTTAATGTTTGTTCTTATTTTGTTTTTTTATGTCTTTCAAAATATTTTTAGCTTAACACTTTTGTCTAATTTCTAGCCGTCGTAATCGCAATTTTATTTTCGTGTACCGACTTGTTTAGGAAAAGTTTATTATTTTTACTTTGTATTCATTTCTATAGGTTTATAAAAATGTTTCAAAAGGTGTTTTTTTTATTTTCTTTAACTTTTGCTTTTTAGGATCCTAAAACTTTTCGTCTCTTTTAGCTTTATTTCCACCTTTTTAGCATTTTTATAGAGTTATAAGAATGAAAATATAGTTATTCAAATTTTTCAAACACTTCCATTTTCGCTTTTATTTAAAAAACCGTTTTGCTCGTTTAATTTTTTTGTTCTCTTTTTACGCATTTCTACCGTATTCTAACGGTAGAAATGTAGTCGTTTTAATTTTTAGAAAACTTTCATTTTGCGTTTATTTGCAAAACTTCTGGCTCGTTTAACTTTTATTTCAGCTTTTTATGCATTTCTACCGCATTCTAGCGGTAGAAATGCAGTTGTTTTAATTTTTAGATAACTTAGTTTTTCTCATTTTTTATGTATGCACATTTATTTCGGCCTACTCGTTAAGAGTTAAATGACGCATTGTTTTTTATATCATTCAGTAGAGTGTGTTGAGTTTGCTTTCTGCAATGTACATGAGTTTTCCTTTCCAGTAGAATGTGTGCGTGCGTTGCATTTATTTTGTCCTACTCGTTTGAGTAGGACTCGCTTTCATTTCTCCCGCCCATGCATTTGCGCTAGGACTCGCACTTTACTGCTTTCATTTCAGTTCTACTCGTTTGAGTAGGACTTATGATTTACTGCATTATTTACTGCTTTCCTTTACTGCTTTCTTTTCCTGCTTTTATTTGCTGCTTTCTTTATTGCTTTCACCGTCTGCCGTCCCCATTCTGATGAGTGGCTAACCGTTCTTAGCCCTCAGTATCGAAGAGCATTGGGACAAATAAAATAGCTTTAAATAATTAAAGATCCTTATTTTCTAATTAATTAAAATTACTTAAGTTTTACCTAGGGTTTGCGATGCGTAGAACTACATAATTGATGTGTGGTCTCTATTTCCGTAGTCCATACGCTAGCTAGCCAAGAGACCGTGCGTATGGACCGATCACCCCTTGGTGAAGAGAGTTCTGTACTAACCCTCGAGAGAGGATGCGAGCCAACTCTACCGGATTGGGTTCCACACCAAATAGCGGGGTTCTTAGCGTAATACGGGCGTTAAGAGGAATCCTTCATCGGACTAACGTTCGGTCGAATAGTCTTAGCGTTCAGATTAGCGATAGTCCTAGAGATAAGTGAGCTCATTCTAGCGGAACCTCCACGGTCAAGTCTCTGCCTTAATTAATTTGAAACTTAGGATCTCTTTTTATTAAAATTTTATTTTAGTTCTAATTTAATTCGATGTCGTTGCGCTAAGGTTTTCATCAGCTCCACCTTTTATGCTTTCATTTTCTGCCTTTCGTTTTTGCTTTTTTTTATTATATATATATATATATATATATATATATATATATATATATATATATATATATATATATATATATATATATATATATATAAAATACCCGATAAGTAATTATCGGTAAAATAATAGTCCCCTCCAGGGAAGAGAAGAAATAATTGAACCGATGTCGAGAACAATACGATCTCGATATTCCACACCGGAATATCCTGTACTACACGCGATAGGTGCACTTGCCTCCTTTATGTTAAAACTCGATCGCTCAACTGTTTTTATATCCAAATAATAAATCCACGCGCCCCATTTTCTAAATAAAAACCAATCACCGCTTTTCTTAAATAAAACCGCCCGGGGCGCCGCGAGCTCGTAAAAATTTTGCAGTTTTAATACCCATCAAGTTTTTGGCGCCGTTGCCGGAGGATTATAAATCAAGTTTTTGACGTTATTGCCGGGGAACATTCGTGTCGTTATTTCGAACTCTGGAATACTATTAATTTTACCTATTATCTATATACAAAAAAAATGGCCAACAAAAATTAAATTAATAATAAGTATTATTAGTAAACACTTAAAAAATATAAAAAACAATTTAAAAAAAGCAACCAAAAACTTAAAAAAAATTATGTTATTATTATCTATAAAAACATATAAATAAAATGACGTCGTTTTCTACTAACAAAAACTTACTAACTAAAAAACCTAAAAAAACTTAAAAACTCAAAAATCTACAAAAAAAACATCCAAAAAACTAAAAACTTAAAAACTTGAAATCCAAAAAAATCTCGCAATATATATATATAACAAAAAAAAACTAAAAACCTACCACACTAAAAACCACAAAAACCCATAAAAATAACAAACCTACAAAAAACCGCACAACAAAAAACAATTCCGTATATCTGTTATTTTTAACTTGTTTTATTTCTTTTCAAAAAACCAAAAAAACAATAATAATCATAAACACTTGCAATCAATAAAACTATTCTATTATTAAACTATATATATATATTTTTTTGTCACTTCGGCGCACTTTGGACTTTTGTGCACGCTAGGGGATCGCTTTTTTTTATCGCACTATTATAGCTAAGACGTTAGCTTACGAGTCACACACACACTTGTCATCCCCAACCGCCCACAATCTTTAGGCCAAGTTTATATTTTCGTTTTTTTCTGTTATATTTTTGCTCCTTATTCTAAAATAATGCAGGGTTTCAACCCGGGCCTCCCCGAACTCGTCTAAGGGAAGCTTCTACGCTCTATTTTAATATTTGTGCATCTTTTATTTTGTAAATTATTCATTCCGCATACTTAGATAGCAACATTGGGGACAATGTTGGGTTTAAGTATGAGGGTGTTTTCCTATTCTTCATTTTTTATATTCTGTACTTAGCAAAAAGTACAAGAATGCAAAAATTAAAATCTCAAAAAAAAATTCATTGTTTTTTAATATAATTATCAACAAAAAATTCATAAAACCATACAATTCAAAAAATTATAAAACCAAAAGTTCAAAAAAATTTCATAAAAAAAAAATTTTACTTTGTAAATATTTTTTTAAAAAATAATCTTTCTCTGCCCCCCCCCCCATCTTCTTTTTTGTAAAAGCTCGCTTTTTAGCATACCAGCGGTGTTCGACTCATCGAACAAACAACCTAAATAAGAGTCTGTTCGCGGGCCATCGAGTTTTTTACTTTGTACATTTTTGTAAAAATCTCTTTCCCCTCTCTTATTTATAAATAACACTTCTTTCTCTCCCCTTTCTTGTAAATAATTTGATAAAAACAAAAAAATCAAAAAAAATTTGAAAAACCAAAAATCCTAAAAAAAGAGAATAACTCTAAAAATTCAAAAAAGATAATAATAAAAAAATAAAAAAAAGTCAAAAACCCTAACAAAATTTCAAAACAAAATAGATAATAATCACAAAAAATACTAAAAATGATAAAAACCCTAAAATTAAAAAAAAATCTCTTTTATTATGAAACAAATAAAGTCGAATATACCATATCTTAACGCTTTTTGATTTCCAAAAATCTAGTTTCGAGTTAATTTATATGCGAATTTTACTTATTCTTTGTTTACTATTCGTTTATTAATTAAAGCTTGATAGATTTAAGTGTGTGGGGTTAAGTTTTAAAAAAAATTTTATGTCTTTTCCTTATAATATAGAACTTGTTTTTCACCGCCACTTCTAATTTTTATAAATAGAAGTTCGTCTTTTATGTTAGAAAATAACAACCATGGATTTCAATTATTTCTACTTCATGCTTTTAGAAACATTGGAACGTTCATTTTAAAAAAGGTTGTTCTCAAAACTTTTTTATTAAAATCTAATTTTCTTTTTGAAAAAAAATAAACTCACCTCCATTTTTTTCATGTCTTACTTGACATGATTACCCCTATTTTATCCCTTAAAAGATCTTATGTCAATGAGAATAAGATTTCATTTCGTAAACATAGACACCTAATATTTAAAAAGATTATATGTTACGGAGTAAGAGGATAAAATTCATTACTCTTATACATATACATTGGGTTATTTATTATTTATGAAGAAAGAAAAAAAATTTATATGTTAGGAAAATAAGATTTCATTTTCCTAATTATTCAAAAGAAAAAAATATATAGAGGTTCGAGAAAAAATTACCTCGCCTCTAAATCCAAGCCCTCTTCATAAACAAACAAACCACTTAGCCTATTTCAATGATTCTAATGTTAATTTAAAATTTTTTGACAGCATAATTTTTAAATTACATTATTTCCTTTAACTTCTTTTAAGCTAAAGCTTTTTATATAATTTCAATCCATCTTTGTTAAACTAACAAAAATAAATTTTTGCTTTCTATTTGTTTTATCTAGAAGTCTTTTTGAAACTTTTCCTCTATTTATAACATTTCATAAATTAGGATTTAACTCTAGTACCCCGGATGTTTATTTTGATCTTACTTTTAATTAATTCAAGCGGTAGTTAAGCTTAGGATTTCTTTAATTCCTTATAAGTTCATCTCCAACTTTTGCTCTGGAATAACAAAAGCTTAAGTATGGGGTATTTGATGAATTGCAAATATACCTATATTTATGTACAATAAATAAGTTATTTTAGCTAATTTTTGTCATTTTTACTTATTTTTCTTTAATAAATTGCTCATATTGTTTAAATATTATACTAACTTACTTTTATTTTGATTTTCAAAAAATTTCAGGAAATTGTCAAATTTTGCATGGGTCGCGCCCATGTACTTTGGGTCACACCCGTGACCAGGGCGTGACAACTGAAATCCCGTGAAATCGGCCGCAAAATGAATAAATTGATGAATACGCCCGACGTCATGCCTGTGTCCAATGACACGCCCCGTGACCCCAGCCCGGGTCAAGCAAGCTCGACATTTTCTGCTCGACGAATGTCGACCAACCCGACACGCCTAGAGTCACGCCCATGACCTGGGGCGTGACTTATCCACCTAACTCGACAAAAATGCGCTCGACATTTTCCGCTCGACGAATGTCGACACCTCCCTGACACGCCCATGTCGAGATGCGACACGGGCGTGTTCTCCTCCACCTAGCCGACAAGACTGCACCCGTGACTTTCGATGCGGCCCGCTCCCAGATCCACCTCCCCGACATGCCTAGAGTCACACCCGTGACCTAGTTCGTGACCGTCGCGATATTGACACATGTCCAGCCAGAAGTCAACTTTGACGTTAGTTCGCCGGAACGAATCTTGTATAGTGCTGACATGCCCCCTGACACGCCCGTGTCAGAGGGCGTGTCCCATGAAATTTTAGACTATAAATTCAGAGCTTCTGGATGTATTTCTGTTCCACTTTTTGGGCCACTTTGCTTAGGGTAGGTGCTGCTGAAATGCTTTCTTATGCTATGTAAGCGATTTTATTCCCCCCTCTCTTAGTGTTTGTTTTTAGCTTTCTTGTAATCACTTTTTCATTAATAAAATGTGTTAGTTTTTTCTCTCTTTGTATAGCTTGGAATCCATTTATGCGCCCAACTCGAAGTGATTTTTAATGTTTGTTCTTATTTTGTTTTTTTAATGTCTTTTAAAATATTTTTAGCTTAACACTTTTGTCTAATTTCTAACCGTCGTAATCGCAATTTTATTTTCGTGCACCGACTTGTTTAGGAAAAGTTTATTATTTTTACTTTGTATTCATTTCTATAAGTTTATAAAAATGTTTCAAAAGGTGTTTTTTTAATTTTCTTTAACTTATGCTTTTTAGGATCGTAAAACTTTTCGCCTCTTTTAGCTTTATTTCCACCTTTTTAGCATTTTTATAGAGTTATAAGAAAGAAAATATAGTTATTTTTATTTTTCAAACACTTCCATTTTCGCTTTTATTTAAAAAATCATTTTGCTCGTTTAATTTTTATGTTCTCTTTTTACGCATTTCTACCATATTCTAACGGTAGAAATGTAGTCATTTTAATTTTTTAGATAACTTTCATTTTGCGTTTATTTGCAAAACTTCTGGCTCGTTTAACTTTTATTTCAGTTTTTGATGCATTTCTACCGCATTCTAGCGGTAGAAATGCAATTGTTTTAATTTTTACATAACTTAGTTTTTCTCATTTTTTATGTATGCGCATTTATTTCCGCCTACTCGTTAAGTGTTAAATGACGCATTGTTTTTTATTTCATTTAGTAGAGTGTGTTGAGTTTGCTTTCTGCAGTGTGCGTGAGTTTTCCTTTCCAGTAGAGTGTGTGCGTGTGTTGCATTTATTTTGTCCTACTCGTTTGAGTAAGACTCGCTTTCATTTCTCCCGCCCATGCATTTGCGCCGAGACTCGCACTTTACTGCTTTCATTTCAGTCCTACTCGTTTGAGTAGGACTTGCGATTTACTGCTTTATTTACTACTTTACTTAACTGCTTTCTTTTCCTGCTTTCATTTACTGCTTTCTTTATTGCTTTCACCGTCTGCCATACCCATTCCGATGAGTGCCTAACCGTTCTTAACCCTCAGTATCGAAGAGCATTGAGACAAATAAAATAGCTTTAAATAATTAAAGGTCCTTATTTTCTAATTAATTAAAATTACTTAAGGTTTGCCTGGGGTTTATGACGCGTAGAACCACATAATCGATGTGTGGTCGCTATTTTCATAGTTCATACGCTAGCTAGCCTAGAGGCCATGCGTATGGACTAATCACCCCTTGGTGAAGAGAGTTCCACACTAACCCTCGAGAGAGGATGAGCGCTAACTCTACCGGATTGGGTTCCCCACCCAATTGCGGGGTTCTTAGCGTAATGCGGGCATTAAGAAGAATCCTTCATCGGACTAACGTTCGTTTGAATAGTCTTAGCGTTCAGGTGAGCGATAGTTCTAGTGATAAGTGAGCTCATTCTAGTGGAACCTCCACGGCCAAGTCTCCGCCATAATTAATTTGAAATTTAGGATCTCTTTTTATTAAAAGTTTATTTTAGTTCTAATTTAATTCGATGCCGTTGCGCTAAGCTTTTCATTGGCTCCACCTTTATGCTTTCATTTTCCGCCTTTCTTTTTTGCTTTTTTTATTATATATATAAAAAAATACTCGACAAGTAATTATCGGTAAAATAATAGTCCCCGTCAGGGAAGAGTAGAAATAATCGAACCGACCCCGAGAACAATACGACCTCGATATTCCACACCGGAATATCCTGAACTACACGTGATAGGTGCACGTCCCTCCTTTCGTTAAAACTTGATCTCTCAACTATTTTTATATCCAAATAATAAATCCACGCGCCCCGTTTTCTAAATAAAAACCAATCACCGCTTTTCTTAAATAAAACCACCCGGGGCACCGCGAGCTCGTAATAATTTTGGAGTTTTAACACCCATCAGCGTGCATTGAGCACCCATTGGGCAACAACACATCCAACTTGTCTTTTGCCATCGAGGAAGGGACCCCGATGCGCGATATGAACCTTTCGGACAAGAAGGAATGCAATGCTCCTGTATCAAACAAAGCTCTCGCCGGATGATCGAAAATCAACACGAAGACTAGCACCAACAAATATAAGCTAACATATAAAAAGGTAATAACTAAATAAAGTTAAACTGCTATTATTTAACTCATAGCTGTCAACACGTCAGCTAGTTTCATGGCCTCTTGCAGACCAAGATTATAAACTCTAGGCTGGGCTGGAGCATGATGGGATGCGGTTGACTCCACCACCTTCCCTTTCTCTTCATAGGTCGCTCCAGGCGTCCTCTCGGACTATGCACGTCTGCTCCAACACTCACGAGCAAAGTGCCCCGTCTTCCCACAATTGTAGCAAGCTCTTGGGACTCGACTTGTAGTTGCCCCCGACGCACCAGACGAAGGGGCTTAGTTTGAAGTCCTCTGCTTCTTGTTCCATCTGCGGAATCCTTACTTTGCATTTGGAACTTTGAACTCTGCCTTCTTTTCCCCTAGGTCCTTCTTCTCTTGCACTTTCTTCACAATCTTTTCCAATGACCGGGCCGAATTGACCAAGGCTAGGAAGCTCTGCGCCTTAGGCCCAGCATGGAGTAACTGTAGGTCGTTGTATAAACCCTCATAAAATCGGTTGGTCTTCCTCTCTTCTTCCGTAAACATAGCACCAGCATACCGACCCAATCGTATAAACTCGTGGAGATACTCGTCTGCGCTTCTGGCTCCCTGAGTCAACCCAAGATACTGATTTTCCATATCAAGCTTCTAAGCAGAGGGTAGATATCTGGCTAAGAACAATCTTGAGAATTCCTCCACAGGCACATCAACAAGTTGCCTTCCCACTAGGAGATGAAACTCCAGCTCTTCCCACCACAGCCTCGCCTCACCGGCTAAAAGGAAGGTTGCTATGGTGGTCTTTTGCTAGTCTTCAATTAACGTGGCTGTCAAGATCCTCTTTATCGTAGAGAGCCAATCCTCAGCTTGAGCTGGCATTCCAATCCCATCAAACACCGGAGGATTAAAGCCCATTACATGCTTGAGCTGTCTCTCCGTAGCCCTCCTCAGCTCTACCTGATCCATTGCCAAGTGCTCCACCACGCTCGGCTCTGCCGCCCTAACCGGTTCTTGCTCATTCACAGGAGGTGCGTGATGCATCTGCCCTACAGGTTGGGCATTAATCATGGAAAAACTGCTTCAGCCACCAACCTGATGGTTTCCCTTGAAGGAGGTGTTGTAGGCGCATCCCTCGGTGCACTACTTTCTGCAGATTGTGGACACTCTGACTGACCAACACCACTCCTAGCTGCCTATAATAGCAAAGAACCTATATTAGACGACACACAAATTGCTACAAGCAATCATTAGAACACTCAGGTTCCACAAAACAAGTGTATTTTTCATTCCTAAGTGGACATTCATGGGTTCTTTTTGATGTTATAATGATGACGCACACATGTGCTCACCACCCCTTAAAAGAATTCGCCCACGAATTCATTTAAGCTTGACCGTAACCAGAAGTCTGATACCAAATTATAACACCCCCATTCGTCGAATGACATATAGTAGAAGGTCCAGCTGGAACCCGATGTCATATACCACGGACAGTCGGAAGGGTTACATATGAGTAACCAAACTATCAAATTAATACTACGCGTCCTAACACAGAGCATTCTAGCGGAAGATTTTAAACACTTGAAAGAACCCATAACGGTAATCTAATAATCATGAATGTCCACAACCACTACAAATGGAATGAAAAACAAATACACTGAAAGGCACACGGCCTTATGGCCTTACAGGAGTTCACTTAATAAATTAATGTTTTCCATACATCGGCTCGCAGGCAGGCCACACATGACAAAATAAAGTACAACTATTCTCTTGGGCCTTCGAGGGCCAGCTCAGCAACATGGGCTCCAGCACGCTATTTGGTACTCGGCTCTGCAGCACCTGCAAGCAACATTCCACCGCACGGTGGCAAACAAAACAACGGTCAGCCAAAGCTGACCAAATTATAACGACCCCGCCCCTTTCTCGGGACGGCAATGCTCCTTAACTGCATTTCATTAGCCCAGCTAAACAATTAAGTATAAATATATTTTGCCACAGGTGTAAGCTCGTATAGCCAAAACACCCCGTGCACTTAGGGCACATTAACGGTGAAACCGGTCAATTCTGTGGCTCACCACCATCCCCATGATGGCAATAACATGAGCATTTAGCCTTTCTGACCACTGTCTAAGGCTCCCAACTATGCCAACGGCCAGTCCCCATCAATGGGTCTCTCGCACCGAACCACATAGCCCAGGACCGATTCCACTTGCCCGTTGCTCACACCGCCTAGTCACCTTAAGACCTACATGCGGGCCAAGCTTCTCTCGAATCCTAACATTTCGAAACAATCACATAACCCAGTTATGTTCAAAGCCGGTTCCCTGACCGCCAAGTTAGCAGAACAACGATTCTGCTCAGTTTTCTTGTGTGCCTTGGAGTTAATCCCCAAGGATCCCTACTGCAATCTATCGCGTAGAAACCCGAAAACCCAAAGCACGGAGTCTTCTACGGCAGACCATAACAAATGCAACATCACCGATCCAGACCAACATGTTCGGGTAGGCTTCACACACAATGCTTATGTCCGTACTTAGATTCCGGACTCTATATGCAACACAAGGAGGACTATTCCCGTCAACCCTAGGGAACACCGAACACTCACGGGAGCGGGTTTCCCTATATAAAAAGGAAGAGAGATTCACATGCTCAAGTAGAGAATCGTTACCCTTACAGTATGCTTTTGCGCCATGGAAAACTAACCAGATAGAAGTCTTCGCAATGGTATTTCCTCCACGGATCCGCTCTCGGTTCTCTAAACGGTGCTCCGATGCTCCGCCAGCGGCCAGAATCCTCCTCCTTCTTCCTCCTTGCTCTAACTCCTTGGAAAGAGAAAGATTAAGGGAGAAATGACGAGTTAAACCACCATTCCCAGTCTTAACAGAGAAGGAACATGCATGGGCCGTCAGATCTTACTTAAAGAAAACGAACGGCTCAGATCTGTACAGAAATCCTCAAACCTGGGCAGAACACGGCTTCGCACAAGGTCGTGTCCCAGGCCGTGTGCCTTGATCCAGGCACGATCGTCGAACACAGAAACTCACACGGGCTAAGGCACACCCGTGTCTCACCCTGACACACCCATGTCAGGTCCTCGACACGCCCGTGACCGGGGCGTGTCACATAAAACTGTCACGCCAACCGTCGTATCCCTGCTGAACACGAGTGGGGACACGGGTATGAACACACCCGTATCACCCCTGACACTCCTGTGTCAAAACTACGCACAACCCGTGTTTCCTGCCATGTCCTTCTCTGGACAAAGCCGACCAACACAAAGCAAGACACGGCCTTGGACACGCCCGTGTCCTAGGCCATGTACCCCTATACAGGCTCCAAAATTTCTTTTGGACACGATCAGATCAAATACGATTTTTGGGGCGTTACAAGCACCACTGTAGAGCAAGCATTACAGACTAAAGAAATGACTTCAACTGTTAAAACTGAAGAGGGTGTCAGGCTAAGTAAAAAGAGATATAGGGAGGAAATGAAAAAAAGGCCTGATTTTGAACAATGGAGCCCTGAATCCAGATCTATCATTCTTCTTGCTTGGGATCGGGTCAAAAATAAGAGGTTAGATAGTGGAAAGTGTTATAACAAAATGGAATGGGAAAATATGGAGAAGAGGGAGACGGAAAGGAGAATTTACTGGAGGAACAAAAATGCTAACACTTTGGCTCCTGGTGCAATTGAACCCTCCAAGTTCGTCCCTAAGCCCTTCAGCTATTTTCAAAGGTAGAAAGATAAAGCTGAAGCTGAAGATGAAAAGGAAAAAGCAACTAAGTCAAAGACACCTAATGAAGCAGACAAGAAGGGAAAGAAGATAGCTGGATCAAAAGACAAACCTGCAAAGAAATCCAATGGTTGTGGGATTGTGATAAGGGAACCTGAAACTCTAAAGTTTCATGTTCTACTTACAGGGCTAAGGAATGTGATATTTTGTTTCATGCACAAACATTATAATTCCTTATATGTTAAATAAAATATCATTTGTTATGATTATGATTTTTCTGATTTATGATGTGTTAGTGCTTTATGTATATGTTGCATAAGTATGTTAGTGTATACATTATCATAGGTTTTGTCTTCTTCAAATAAGGGGAGATTGTTGGGTCCATTGATCCTAATGTCCTGAATTTGAAGAAGGCCTAACAAACAATGTATACACATGTCGTGATCTAACTCGTGCTCAAGTTTAGTGATTGCAAGTTATCCTAGAAATAATGATGGGATAGGTAGCCTAAGTGACTAGGTTTGGTAAACTCTTACCTAAGATGTGGATAGACAGAAATCTGTCTAAGTCCACATGCATTGAGTGAAGGTCACTCACTCAATGCCAGATGACTTATAGCTCTGAGTGAAGGCTATACAGTCAAATCCAAGTAGTGGCAATCTGATAAATGTGGCTAACTCCACAGGCATTGAGTGAAGATCATTCACTCAATGACATAACTCCATAATCATTGAGTATAGCTCAGTCAGTCAATGCCACAGGAAAACTATGAATATTTACCAAGTCCACATGCGTTGACTGAGGCAAGCTCACTCAATGCCATGTGATAATGTGTTGACTAATTCTCAAAGTCAGTATTGTTTTTAGACTCAGAAATTTGGCTAAGTCCAAATGCATTCAATGTAGCTCACTCACTTAACGCCAAATAATAGAAGAAAATCTGTTAAGTAGTTTAGCGTTAAGTGGAGCTTACACACTCAATGGCAAGGAGCAGAAAAATCTGGCTAAGGCAAAAAGCATTGAGTGAGGCATGCTCAATCAACTCTCTCAACGCCATGATTCTGAAAATCTGGCTAAGGAAAAAAGCATTGTGTGAGGCATGCTCACTCAACTCTCTCAACACTTAAGATGTTGAAGAAGCACAGAATTGTTTAAGGCAGAAAGTGTTGAGTGAGGCATGCTCACTAAACCCTCTCAATGCCTAAATTACAGAAAGCTTGGTTAAGGCACAAGGCGTTGAGTGAGGTGTGCTAACTTAATGCTCTCAACGCCATGCATGTGGAAAGGGCTGCAAAAATGGCTAAGGCATAATGCATTGAGTGAGGCATACTCACTCAATAATGTCAACGCCTAAAAAGACAAAATTATGTCTAAGTACTTTGGTGTTGAGTGAAGCTCATTCACTCAACGCCTATTCTACTGATGCTTGATTTTTGACTAAGTCCACAGTTGCTGATGTCAGCAAGTAAACAAGTCAACCTTATTCAAATTATTAGGGGAAAAGATACAGTACATGACAAAAGGAGCCGCAGAGCTACTATATGACAGTTAACGTTAAAGAAAGATAGCAACTGGCCATCAATGGTGTTGGGCCCACTGCTAAAAGATCCGTTGAGTTGCATTTAATAAAAGGAGAAGCCTTTAAAGGGAAAAATAGTAGTTGTGGTAGTTCTTCTTCATCGCCATTATTGCTGTGGAAAAGAACAGAGAGCAAAAAGACTGGAGGTCTAAAGGCTCAACAAGTTAGCTGTTTGTCTTCATCTGAAGAGGAGAAAGAAAGTTTGTTGGTGTCATTTTCCATCTACACTAGCAGGTTCTTTACATATGTAGCAGTATAACACTGAAGAACATTTACTAGAGGCTGTGAAGAAGAAGTTAGGGCTGAATCTCCTCAGCCCAGGAATGAAAGAAGAAGTAGAACTATTTTCTGCTAGTTACATCCAGCACAAGCCAAAGAAAGATCTGTATCCTTATTGTTGTGAAGAAGTTGAGCTGAGAATTCTTCAGCTCAGGTAGCAGCAATCTTTGCTACTGTCACTTCACAGATCCAGCAGGAAAAATCCCTAGTGCTGTGAAGAAAAAACTAGGACTGAGTGTATCTCAGTTTAAGTAAAGGTAGACTCATTAAATATTTTCTTGGAGTAAAAGTTGGGCTGAGTCTATCACAATAAAGTTTGTTTGGCATAGAGAAATTTTTCTTGTGTCCAATCAAGACTCACTAACCCACTTCCACCTTGTAGGATACTCTTAGATCTGAGTGGTAGGAGCAAATTTGCTCTGAGGTAGGATTCTGTTGAGAATCTGAGCTGTAGGACTAGGCTTCAAGTCTGAGGTAGGTGAGTCTTTCTCACTGAGCTGTAGGGCACTTGTGCCTAAGGTAGGATCTGGCTACAGATTTGACATAGGGCCTTTGTGCATGTGATGCACATGAAGCCCGGCTCTAAATAATCTAGGGACCGTGGCGGGTCCGGATTTCGCGCGACGAATTATAGGTAAGTGCACCTATCGCAAGTAATACATGATATTCGTGGAGAATATCGAGATCGTAAATTTCCTGGGAACGGGTTGATTATCCCTAGTGCTCCGAAAGAGCTATTATTTTACCGAAATATTTAAGTTGTCGATTTTAACTAAGAAAAAGCTTAAAATAGATTAAGAACAAGGTCGATGAATAAATAACACTCGGTATCGAATTACGTTATGATTAAAATAGATTTGAATAATTAGAGATCTTAGGTTTCAATTCAATTAAAACGGAAACTTGGCCATGGAGGTTCCAAAAGAATGAGCTCACCTATCTCTAGGAATATCGCTCACCTGAACATTAAGACTATTCGACCAAGATTTGGTCAGACGAAAGATTTCTCTTAATGCCCGCATTACGCTAAGAACCCCGCTATTGGGGGGAAGCCAATCCGGCAAAATTACGCTCCTCCTCTCTCGATGGTTAGTGCAAAACTCTTTTTACGCAGGGGTGAATAGTCTATATGCACGTCCTCTCGGCTAGCTAGCGTATGGATAATGAAAATAGAGCCCACACATCGATATGTGGTTCTACGCATCGTTAACCCGCGGTAAACCTTAGGTTTTTTTAATTAAATTGAAAAACAAGACCTTTAGTTATTTAAAATATTTTATATCCCAATGCTCTTCGATATCGAGGGCTAAAAGCGATTAGCCACTCATCAGAATGGGGATGGCTTATGAGTTTAGATAGGCGTGAGTTCTAAACTATGCGCTGAAGGGTAACAAAAAATAAGAAAAATAAAAAAGATAACTTAATATTAAAAAAGCTACTAAAAAATAATTAAGAACACACGCACTCAACCAAACGTATAATAAAGAAAAAGAAAAAAGTAACGTTACAATAGAGAAAATTGAACAATTGAAATGACAATTCCTACTCAAACGAGTAGGCGAGAAATGAAAGTTGAAAATTACAAGTCCATCTCAAATGAGTAGGCGGGAAATTAAAGCGAGTCCTACTCAAATGAGTAGGAGAAAATAGATGCACACACGCACACACTCTACATAAATGAAAACACACACACACACACTCTACATAAATAAATACTCACACATGCTATATAAATAAAAACTCACACACACACTCTACATAAATAAATATTCACACACTCTACATAAATAAATACTCACACACACACTCTACATAAATGAAAACACACATGTGCACTTTACATAAATAAATACTCACACACTCTACATAAATAAACACACACACACACACACACACACACACACTCTACACAAATAAATACTCACACACTCTACATAAAAAAATACTCACACACACTACATAAATAAATACTCACACACACACTCTACATAAATGAAAAACACACACACACTTTGCTGAAATAAAAACACACACACGAACTCTGCTGAAATAAAAACACACACACACGCACTCTACTTGAATAAAAGAAAGCGATAAACTCTAACTCATACATGCACACACTCTATAGGAATTAATAAAAGCTATAACAATTATCTCATACACGCACGCACACATACGAAAATAGCGAAAAACAAAGTTATCTAAAAGTTAAAATAACTACATTTCTACCACTAGAATGTGGTAGAAATGCATAAAAAGACAAAATAAAAATTAAAGGAGCAAAAAGTTTTACAAATAAAGGGGAAATCAAAGTGTAACATCCCATTTCCAACTAGACCCATAAGAGTGTTTTTGTCATGACTAAGTCATGACAAAACCCTAGGAAGCTCAAGAAGACCAAGTGAGCTTAGACATGAAGTTGGAGATCATCAAGGTCTGCAAATAGTAGGATTCTGAACAATAGTTTAGGATGACCATGGGGCTACACCTTGACCCCAAGACCCTACCACAACACCCCCAAACATTTTGGAGGCCCATTGGAGCCATAAGGACCCATTGGGGTCAATCAAAGAGACTTAGTTGACCCAAGTCAAGCATAACCCTAAATGGGTCAAACTAGCCTATTTACGGTCAATTGACCTTCCCCTAGCTAAGTGGACCGCACCCATACCCTCCTAACCCTAAAGTGGGGTCAATGGGTCACCGAGGATACATTGGGTTCAGCCCTAGAGACCAAGTTGACCCAAGTCAACTTAGGCCCCTCATATGATCAAAGTACCCTAACTAAGGGTAGGTGACCTCCAAAGTGCAAGGTAACCCTACATAACCCTTCCTAGACCTCAAGGGAAGCCATGGGGTCACCAAGGACCCCTTGGGGTCAACCCAAATGGTCATGTTGACCCAAGTCAACTCTAACCCCTAATTCGGTCAAAGTGCCCTAACTAAGGGTCAAGTGACCCCCAATGTTCCCAACCAACCTTACTCAGGGCTTCCTAAACCTAAAGTGAGGATAATGGGTCACTAGGGACCCATTGGAGTCAAACTTAGTGGCTAAGTTCACCAAAGTCAACTCAAGCCCCAAAGTGGTCAAAGTGCCCTTACCAAGGGTCAAGTGACCTCCAAGGTGCCAAGTTAACCATACCCAACCCTACATAGACCTTAGGGGAGGCCAATGGGTCACCAAGGACCCATTGGGGTCAACCTAAATGATCAAATTGACCCAAGTCAACCCTAGCCTAAGCCAAGTCAAACCTAGCCCAAATGGGATAACAAAAGCTCAAGCCATTTTTCCCTTAGGCTAACCTCACTTTTCATAATTATTATGATTAAGTGGGCTGCACATATCATATGGAGTTGACCAGTCAACATGGGGGACTAGGAGAGAGAAAGCTCTATTTTCCCTTTAATGGAGGAGAGAGAAAGAGGGAGGAAGAAGCCATTCATGGCTTAGGGAGGCCAAGAGCCATCCTTGATGGCTGAATTCAACTCCCATGGAGAAGGGGAGGAGTTTCTAGCAGTTTCTTGGCCACCCCAAGCCAGATTCATCTCCCCACCACCTTGGCCGAGACAAGCTTTCAATGGCCATTAATGGCCATTGATGGTTGGCCTCTCCCCTCCCCCAACTGGTGTTTTAAACACCATCAGTGACATGAGAGGAGCCCTTCCCACCATTTACCTTAAGATTTCAAGCCACTTGACTGCACTGTTGTAGAAATCCGGCCGGCAGCGCCACCACCATGGCAACCCGAAGATCGACTCGACTCTAGACCACCCGCAAGGTCCTCCTCCTCTCCTTATCTCATGGGTAGATCGTAGCATTCGTTAGGTGCAAGGTTCGGGCTCAATTGAGCCCGATCCAAATCATGGCTTTCATGGTTTTCAGCCGAAAAACAACCTAGTAGAATCGCTGGAAAATGCCTCTCCGACGGCTGTGCCGCCGCCTGGCGACAGCCACCACCTCAACAGAGGTGGTGGTGGAGGTGGCCGGCAGGGGAAGGGGCTGGGTGGCCGGCGGCAGCAGCTTAAAGTCGGCCCAGGAAGAACAAATCCTGGCCGTCGGCTCAAGGAAGGAGATGAACGGATCCCGTTCATTTGCGCCAAGATTCGTGCTTCATCAAATGATAAACTATAGGATTTAATTTCATGATTATTTCAATTTCTGTCTCAGATTTCATATTTATTGGTTTTGAAAGTTACAAATACTTGGGAAAACGTTCAATATGAAAGTTATAGCCCTATGAGTCTACTTTAATCCAAAATTGATTTGGACCAATTTGGCCCTATGGTTGGACCAGGGCACCCATTTTGGTGGGACCTGTACTTAGGGCTATCCTGAGATTGAAATGGATGCCCACCCTTTATACCTTGTCCAAATGGGATTAAACTTGGACATGGGATTAGTCTTAACTATATCTAGGGTCTGTCCAAAATTGGGATTTTTTGGAGACACTTTGCCTAAAGTTTTTACTTTTATTTAATCATGCTTGGGTAATTTAATTAAGTGGCCTAATGACCTCCAAACCCTACCAAATTTTGGTGAGTGGTCCCAGGCATCAATTCCTAGCTCTGTACAAAATTTCAACTCATTTGGATGGGTTTTATATAGGGAATCACCAAACCCTAGTTTTGGTCTTAAGGAGGTGTTTTTGATTAAAATTGCACCATGGGCTTAGGGTGGCCACCTACCCTCAACAGAAGCTGAGATTTTGTACAATGAATTGGTATGGCCAGTGTCAACCTCTTAAGGAAAATGGGGTGATATAGGCTTGATTTACCCTAGGGTTCAACCTCAAACCCTAGGGAAGAACTTTTGGGGGTTGTGAAGGACATGGGGGCTAATGCCTTTGTACAAACTTGAAAACTTAGTAGAATTGAAGGTAGTGTAACCTAAGATATCTGGAAGAAATCTTAGAGGACTTGTAGGAAGGTAGACACCTCAAAACCCTAACCCTAGTTTTAGGGTAGAAGCATAATTTTGTAAATTCAGGCACTAAACCTTATTTAAAGGTTGTGAAACTTGGGTAGAGTAAGTTTTATACCATCTAGAACCCCAAGTAATTTTATTAGAATTTTATGAATTATATTTTTAGTACTTTATTTGTTAATTATCAAAAGGCCTCAACATGGTATTTTAATTAATTTGATTATTTTTTTCATTTTAAACTGATGAATCTCGGTCAGTAGATGATCTAGGTCTAAGTGAATACCCCTGAATTTTGTTACAATTTTTAATTGAAGATATTTAGTACTTCCTTCACTAGTTTCAAAAGGGGCTTCGGTGGTATAAAATTAATTATAGATGATATATCTTTTGAAAAATCATGAGACTTAGGTACTGATGATCTCAGGCTAAACTGTGCTTGTAGGAATTTATTCATAATTTTTAGAGGGTTTATTACAGTACTTTCTTTACAAGTCCATAATATGGAGATTTTTAGTAATTAATTTAATCAGAGATTAATACTTGCTGAAAAATTATGAAAGTTGGTCAATGCTACTTTTAAGGTCGTATCTACATAGTATAATTAATTTATAATTTTTGGATGTATATTTTTTGTACTTGATTCATAAACAACGAAAAATAGTAAATATTGCTAAAATAGTTGTAGTGCCTTTTTGATGATAGAAAAATTGTGATACTTTGGATTTACCATATTGAGATCATCTAATATTTATCATAATTTTGTTAGGCATCTTGCAAGAGTATTTAGGGTAGTTTATGTTCAAACTTGTAGCCTTTGGATGCTTTAAGGAAATTAATTAAATGCCAGATAAATTAGGAAAATTATAATTTCCTGGATTTAGTCTATTTGTGTCATGATAAGTCTCCAGTAAATAAGGTAGGCCATTTGGATGAGTATTTGGATTATCTCCTGTCCGGTCCGACATATAGCCTAGGATGGTCTGCATTCGGCAAGATGGGTAAATTGCAATAAGATACGATGGGGCATGGTGTAGGAGTTAGTTATTTTGGATATATGTGGATGAGTTCACCATAAAAGAATAGGAAGAGTGGTGATAAATTGGTTTGGCTAGAGTTTAGAGGCGCTCGGGTTCGACGAAAGATCGTCTTCCCCGAGGTGAGGTAGAGTCAAATCACCTAGGATTAGCCTATTGTAATATGAGAAGGTAATGGGTAAGGGAATCAACCAATAATAAAAATAAGTACCTTGCGAAAGGGAACGCTGGGCGTAATCCCAACATAGTTCCTAGTACCCCTTGAGAGCCCTTCACAGGGAATACAGGGGGCAGTCCTGGGTTAACGTAAACTGTATTAACAAGCTGAAAAGAGTAACTTAGTAATTATGGTTGCACATTTCACGAACACAGATAGCACAGGAAGATAGTTGGGAGCTTCGGCTTGGATGGTTAAGAGAGGGATGTTTTGGTCCGGGGAGCTTCGACTCGATTGTTTGAGACGGACATTTTGGTCCGGGGAGCTTCGGCTCGGTTTTGAATACGATAAATTTGCATGTGCATGAAAGGAAAGAAAATTAAGGTGGTTGGTCTTCGGTGTTGGAGGGTCGATGCACTGACACCAATACGCTGATTCGGTAAGTGTGGTTAGCACTTCGCCAACAGAAGTCTAGTGCGCTAGCCAACAAGAGTACGCAGGAGTCCGCTTCGTGCACCAAGCATTGAGGCATACGATAGGTCTGACCGGTAGTGCTTTACTTGTTTAGAGGTGGGCGAGGCCCAACCCACCGCCTCCGTCTACCACTACGGAGGTATCCTGGGAGGTTACAGCTCCAGAAAGGGGGATTTAAAGGTCTGTGTGCACAGAGTCGGGTGTGTGTGCTGCACTTGCATGTTCCATCATACACACTTGCATGTCATAGCATAATCAATTCATTTAACCCTGACACCTAAAGTATAAGTGGAATGGGACGCTTATACATTAGGACCTGCAAAACGACCCCTTGGCCTATAAGCTTGTGTGGGAAAGTTTATAAATTAAGGTCAATTTTGACATATATTTACTACTGTTTGATAACCGACACCCCAACGTATAAATTGGTATGGGACTTTTTATACGATGGGAGGCTTGCAGAAGACCCCTTGGCTTACGTGTTCTCACATAAGTGAAGGTTACTTTTCAAACTTCGTCTTATTGTCAATATCTATTATAGAATTGCTAGTATAGGTCCACTGCCATCTGTTTTTGATTATTCTCCACCTTCAAGTCCTCCCATTTCTTCCTCTCCGCTCGGTGCCTAGGAGCCTTGGGGGAAGGGGTGGGGGATGATAGGTCTTAGTCTTTTTGACTAACGGTTTTCGAACCGCATCATTTAGGGGATCATGTAGCCCAGCATGGAGGAGCATCCCCAGAGACCGGTGCGCTTGGAGATGGGGCAGTCTAGCTCCGGAGTTCATACAACCGGGACTGTGAGTCTCGACCTTGAGTAAATTTTCTGCTTTTGCTTCCGCATGAGTGATTTGTAGTGAGGACATGATGTACCGGGCATAATCCCGTATTTTAGTACTCTGATATATTATTCTGTGGACACACCCTTCGTGGAGATTATCTATATGATATGTGATTTTCTGTGGACTGCTAGTTTGTATTTACTTTTTTTGCTACATTTTGTGGTCGAATTGGCCGGCAGAATCTGCGCTTTGTGGTGATGACCCTTCAGGGCGTGAAGGATACACCGCAAAATGGCGGTTCTGGGACTAAGACCCCGGTGTTTAAAAGAAAACGGGGGGGGGGGGGGGGGGGGTCTTACAGGTGGTATCAAAGCAGACCTCTATCGAAAAGTAGCAATCCACAACCCTGGGTCACCCCCGCGTGAGTTTAGTTTGGGGACAAACTAAGCAGCAGAAGCAGTGGTGTGCCCATAGGATTTATCACATGTAAATTGTCCACTTCTTATTAAGTATTGAGTCGATTACCTACTAATGTAGTTCGTTTTGCAGCCCCCAGCTCAGCCCACCCTACAAGGTGAAGCTCAGCAGACTCCGGACGTTGTACCACCTCCCCCGGTCCCCACTCCATTCATACAGTCGGAGATGGGACAAACTCTGACAGTCATTTTGGAAGCGTTTAGGGCACAACAGGTTCCGGCTCTGCAGCCGAACCCGGGGGCCAACTGGTTGAGCATCTTCCGAGGACTTTCTCCCCCATCCTACTTGGGGACAGAGTCGGCAGTTCGGACGAAAGAGTGGCTGGATATTATGTACGAAATGCTGACCGGGATATGGTGCCCTGGGACGAGAGGGTGGCTTTGGTGGTATCTTGCCTGGAGTCCCATGCCAAGAGGTGGTGGAAGACGTTGCTGAACACAACATTTACCGATAGGGAGGCTGCGGAAATTACCTAGGAAGAGTTCAGGACCACACTACTGGAGCATTTTGTTCCGCAGTCGGCCATGGATGAGTTGGAGGAGCAGTTCTTACAGCTGAAGCAGGACACCAGGACGGTGGTGGAATACCATCAGGAGTTCGACCATTTGGCTCGATATGCAGGTTCTTACTAGCTGGACGAAGCAGGATACATCAAGAGGTTCTATAAGGGTCTGAAAGAGGAGTTGAGGGAGGCCTTGTTATTTGTATCCGATGGGCCTATCTCCCGGATTTTGGAGATGGCAAAGAGGATTGAGGCTGATTGGCACACCACTCATGGTCGGAAGCGGCAAGCGGAGGATCATGGCTGAAGAGCCAGAAATGATCAGAGGCGAGGTGCTATACCAGATGGGAGAAGGACAGGGGACCAGCCTCGTCAGGAAGTGAGGCAGGAGCCGAGGGAGCAGGTGATATTGGCCCCTCAACCTCTGTTGGAACACCCTATTACTAATTTGGGTGAGGATCACTATGTCTCTAGGAAACCAATGTTTGACCTCCTGTATAGCTCAAAAGGTCAATTAGAATTGAGTCTAAGGGTTAGATGTCTAAGTTTGGAAGCTGCCCTCAAGACCAAGACTTTTTCAGTTTGAGACTAAGTCATATCGTCGAGCTCAGCACGACGATTCGTCGAACTCCGATCGACGATCGTCTAGCTCAACTTCGACAGATCGTCGAACTCTATTCGACAATCGCTGAGCTCAACTTCATCAAATCGTCGAACTCCATTCGATGATCGGTGAGCTCAGTTCGACGATCTTGACTCAGCTTTGGATCTCTATCTCTGAGCTCAGTTCGACGATCTTTGAGCTCAGATCGACGATATTTTTTTGCAGTATGAGTCCATATTGCTGAGCTCAGTTCGACGATAGTAGAGCTCAGTTCGACGTTTTCAGATAACTTCAAGGATGTTTCTAGATTCAAATTCAAATCAGTTAAGGAGTTATTCTGCAATTAATTCAGAAGATTTTCTAGCCGTTTTCATTTCTTTCTGGACCAGGTTTCAAGGGATTTTCAAGGAATATTTCTATAGACTTTCCTCCAGAAGACATTTTGTAATTAAGGATGCAATTAATGCAGGCCAACGACTATTCTTGACAAAGAATGTTTTTCTATTCAGTACCAGAGAATAAAAGCCAAGAATTTTTGAATTTCTCACACAGATATACAGACACACAGACAGACAAAAAGACAGATCAGTAATCTTCAGAACAAGAACAAAATATTCTCTGTCTCAAAGAATTCTCAAGAACACACATCCAAGGAGATCAAATTTTCTGAAATCTTCAGATCTCTCTTGTCTCAAGTGTTCAAGGCCAACATATTTCAAGACTCCAGACACCTAAAATTTCAGCTGTTGCTGAAATCATCATTTGCTGGAGCTCAACTTTTGAAGACCTATCACCCTACAGCAAAGCTTCTTTTCCTGAAGATCTCAAGGACTCAGGGGGAGCTTTGACACCATCAATCCACATAGTCTTCTCAGATGTTTGAGAAAGAGAAGACTTCCATCACTCTCTCACCCCTATCTCTGTAAAGGGTTTCTCAAACTCCCTTCAAAAGTTTGAGCTTGGTTTTTGAGTATCTTGTCAAAAGCTCATTGGTGGCAAGACACCTGATCAAAAAATCTGATTTGGTTTTTGAGCACCTTATCAAAAGCTCATTGGTGCCCAGGACACCTGATCAACTCATCTTGTAGTGGATTCCTACCTAGGGTGGTAGAAGAGTGGATGTACCCAAGTTTAGGGGAACCACTATATTTCCTTGTGTCTTCTGGATTGCTTGTCTTTATTTTTGTTTCTAGCTGTGATTGTTCTGTGATTAGCTTATTATTAGTTTAGTTCTGTGATTAGAGTTATTCATTGATGCCCTATTCACTCAGATTACAACAATTATTGTAAAACGTTTTCAAGCACCATATACTCTATTCACCCCCCCTCTAGAGTATATCAAATCTAGCTGCACTTTCAATTGGTATCAGAGGCAGGTTGGTTAAACATACCACACCTTGGTGGTTGCACAGGCTAACACCTGAACTCAACGATCCCTAGTTAGATCTATTTTCTTTTGAAAATTAGTATTAAATTCTGTTTTCACAAATCATGGCCCAAAACAAAGATTATGCTAGCACCAGACCTCCAGTGTGCAATCTATCCAAGTTTGCACTTTGGAAAGCACGGATCAGACTATACATGAATTCTATTGACGAGGATATTTTTAACTCTATTTTGACAGTGTGTCCAAGACCTCCAGAGAACTTAAGTACAAATGTTGTTCCACCTCCATCAGGAACAGATGCTGACATCAAGAAATGGAAGATAGCTGATGCCAAGGCTATGAACATCTTAGCCCAGACAATGTCTGATGACATATTTCAAAAGGTGGCTGAATGCAATTCAGCAAAGGAAATTTGGGACAAACTCTCTGAAATAGTCTCAGGCTCAGCTGATGAGAGAAAAGACAGGAGATCCCACCTCATATCTCAATATGAGAATTTCAAGAAGGGAGAAACTGAGTCAGTGGGAGATATGTACAACAGGCTCAGTCTAATTGTCAGTGAACTCAGGACATTGGATAAAGAGATCTCAATAACTGAACTCAATGACAAAATTCTAATGTGCTTCCCTAGCACTTGGGATTCAAGAATCTGGCCAATTAAGGATGCTAGAAGTTTGAATGAGATCACCACTGAAGCTCTATTGGGTAAGCTCAAATCTTATGAGCTACTCATCAAGAATAGAGAAGAAGAACAGAAGGCTGCCTCACCAGCAACAAGAAAAGAGAAGACCATAGCCTTCAAGGCAACTGAAGATCAGCCTGAAGACAAAGTCACAGGCAATGATGAACTGCTCAGTCTGTTGGCCAAAAGATTTTACAAGATGGCCAGAAAGGACTTCAGAAGGAGATCAAACACGGAGCATGATAAGCCAAGGTATGACAAGTCAATTAATAATAAAGAAATTGTTTGCTTTGATTGCAGGAAACCAGGGCACATAGTTCCTGACTGTCCAGAAAACAAAAATAAGGATAGAAGGGACAAGAAAGAAAGAAGAAAGGAGAAAGACTCCAAGAGGAATGGCAATGGCAAACCCTCATCAATCAAAAACAAACATACAAGAAAGGGGTTTGTTGCTGAATCCTGGAGTGAGACTGAAGAGCAGTTAGAAGCCTCATCCAGCGCCAGTGATGATGAGGATGATGCAGAAGAGAAAGAGTTCTGCATGATGGCAATCAATGCCTCACAATAAAACTCAGAAGAAGAGGAGTCAGAGTCAGACTCAGAGACTCAACCTGAAGAAGATCAGGTAATTAGTTCTTTTGATTTTAATTCAGAGGACTTTAAATCTGAATTTAAAGCACTATGCTTAGACCTGTTAAAATCTGAGAAAGAAATTATCTCTCTCAGAAATCATTTATCTGAACATAATACTTTAAAGTCAGAAAACCTCAAACTCTCTCAGGAGTTGGAGTGCTATAGGGAGCAGATAGCTTCACTGAAAAGTGAGCTGTCTGAGGCCAAGAAGCTTGAAGAATCCCTTAATGGGAGAAGCATCAAGCTGATGGACATCACAAGCACATTGAACTCCAGATTTAATAGTACATTGGGCTTGGGTGCTTCATCCAGCCAACCCATAGTTCTAACAACTCCAATCAAATTCATTTCTGATAAAGGAAAGGGAGTTGTAGAGGTAGCTAGAAAAGTCTTTTTGGGGTACCCGCGCAACTAAATAGTTCGCAAAATCTGTGAACTAAAGCGGGGAAGATGAACTAATATTTATGTCTATGAGGCGTTTCTTTGGGAATCTATCATTTTTGTAAGATTCGACGAGCGCTTCTATGCCAGGATTTTCTAAGCGGGAGAGGTGATCGGCGGCTAAATTTTCCGCGCCCTTCTTATCCCGGACCTCCAAATCAAATTCTTGCAGGAGGAGGATCCATCGAAGAAGGGGGAGTTTGGTGTCCGTTTTTGCTAACAAATATTTTAAGGCGGAGTGGTCGGGAAATACGATAACTTTAGATAGTGTTATATACGAGCGAAACATATCAAATGCAAAAACGATGGCTAAAAGTTCCTTTTCCATTGTCGTGTAATTGCCTTGTGCGGAAGTGAGTGTCTTGCTAGCGTAATAAATAGGATTAAAATATTTGTTTATATGTTGGCCAAGAACGACACCTATGACAAAATCACTAGTGTCGCACATAATCTCTAACAGAAGGGTCCAATCGGGCGCCACTAAAATCTGTGAATTGATAAGTTTTTGTTTTATAAAATTAAATGAAGACTCGCATTCGCTAGTAAAGACAAAATTTGATTCCTTTTCCAAGAGGCGAGTAAGCGGCTTTGTTATTTTTGAAAAATCTTCAATGAAATGTCTATAAAAGACCGCATGGCCTAAGAAACTCCTAATAGATTTAACGTTAGAAGGCGCAAGAAGTTTTTTGATAATTTCAACTTTGGCCTTATCGACCTCCATCCCCTTAGACAAAATCTTATGGCCGAGAACCAAACCTTCTCGAACCATAAAGTTACATTTTTTTCCAATTTAAAACAAGATGCGTGTCCTCGCGTCGCTAAAGGACACGATCTAAATTGCGAAGACAAGATGGGAAAGAACATCTGAAAACAGAGAAGTCATCCATAAAGACTTCCATAATGTATCCTACCAGTTCGCCAAAGATCGCCAACATACATCTTTGGAATGTAGCTGGTGCATTGCAGAGGCCAAATGGCATTCTTCGGTATGCGAAGGTGCCAAATGGGTAGGTAAAAGTGTTTTTCTCTTGTTCATCGGGGGAAATGGGGATATGGAAAAACCCCGATAAGCCATCAAGAAAATAAAAATATGGATGACCGGATAAACACTGCAGAATTTGGTCTAAGAACAGTAGTGGGAAATGTTCCTTATGGGTGGTATCATTTAGTTTTCTATAATCGATGCACATCCTCCAACCCGTAACAATATGAGTTGGGACGAGTTCATTATGCTCATATTCCACTACAGTAAGACCGCCCATTTTAGGCACGATGCGAGCGGGACTAACCTAATATTAGAAATAGAAAAGCTACTAAAAAAATAATTAAAAACACACGCACTCAACTAAACGCATAATAAAGAAAAAGAAAAAAGCCATGTTACAAAAAAAAAAAGAAAATTGCATAATTGAAATGAGAAGTTCTACTCAAACGAGTAGGAGGGAAATGAAAGCTGAAAATTGCAAGTCCTACTCAAACGAGTAGGCGGGAAATTAAAGCAAGTCATACTCAAATGAGTAGGAGAAAATAGATTCACACACGCACACACTCTACATAAATGAAAAAACACACACACACACACACCCTACATAAATAAATATTCACACACTCTACACAAATAAATACTCACACACACTGAAAGTCCACCTAGTGTCAACTATGTTCACCTATGGGGGGGGGGGGGGAAATAGGTGACGTGCAGCGCTTTTGCGGAATTTAAATTGTACCTGCACACGAAAATAAAACAACACAGCACAACAGAGTACACAAGCTATTTATAGTGGTTCCCCGACTTGGGTACATCCACTTTCCCCCTTTGACCTATCTCCCAACAAGGGACGACTCGGTCTCTTCTCCAACGGGATTGAAATCCAATCCCTGCACTATCGGAAGGAGCCCTTCCACACGTAGGAGTCAACACTCCCACAAACCGGGTTGCACCCAACCCTTACAATACGTAACCAACGTTCCTTTACAACAAAAGTAAAATAGAATGTACAAGAAATACAAACTACGTGAGGAGACTACGGTGTCCCTCTTCGTTGACGACGTGATCTTGAAGTTTACAAAGAGTCCACAACCTTGGTCTCTCTTGGAGAGGATCTCCCCGGAACCGGCGGCGGCAAGAAGGGTGGCGGCTAGGTTCATGGGATCGGCGGCGACGACGATGTGCGGCTGCTGTTCTTTAGAGATCCAAACTTCGTAGCGAAGCTAGCTAGGTCTACCAACGGTCACACGAGGATCGGTCGTCTCGATCGATTCGGATGGGGAAGTTTTTCCCGATCAACAAATCGAGAGATAAGGGATCTCTGGATAGACATGTGAGACACTAAGCTTGGCTAAGCTTCTATCGCCGGAGATCGGGAAGACACACGATCAACAGCGGCGACCAACTAATGCGAGCGGCGACGGAGGCGGCGGAGCAGTTTCGCGATTTTAGGGTTAGATCGTGCTCAGCTTCTTTTCTTGGTCAGTATACTGTTCAAAATACCCGTATATATATACTGTAGATACTTTCAATTTGACCGTTGTGGGACCCACAAGAAGAATCCCGAAATCCGGTTCAAAATAGTCCAGCGGCAGAATCCGGTGCAGCAGCTTCCCGAGAAATCGCCAAGTAAAATTCTTCGAGAATCATTGGTGATTCTCGACGAATCGGCGAGAATCAGTTAATGATTCTCGACGATTCGTCGAGAATCACTAGTGATTCTCGACGATTCACTTGTTGATTCTCAACGAATATAACTTGGTTTTCATGATCTGCTCAACGATGGGTTCGGCGAGAATCATTAGTGATTCTCGCCGAATCTTACTTGGCACCATTTTGAGGTAGTCGGAAGGAGTCGGCGAGAATCACTAATGATTCTCGACGATTCGGCGAGAATCACTAGTGATTCTCGCCGAATCGGCGAAAATCACTTGGTGATTCTCGTCGAATTTTACTTAGACGAATTTTCGTCTTTCCACCCAAGAGCTTCTCCTTGACCCATCCTTGCTCCTTGTCTTCTCTTGCATAAACATGACCCTGTACTTGAAAGTAAGTGCACTCCAATAGAGAGAGTACACGTAGGCCAATACACTGATCTGCTCAACGAGGGATTACGTCGTGCAGACCCGTGTATATTGACCTACTGCACCCTGACATTGGTGTGCACTTAGCGTGGAAGAACTGCAAGCACAACTTAAGAGGTTTCATCAGATACATTGTGAATTCATCTTAGCTTGACAGGTGGCTTCCTCAAATCCAGGTAATTGTGGATACAATACCCAACAATCTCCCCCTATTTGACGAAGCCAAAACCCTACTAGCTAAGATGAATAACACCAATAAAAAAAATAGCATTCAGAATCTAAACATGTAGCACAAGAGAATATAAGCAAACAGATCAAGATTTGAGGCATTCACAAATTCAAATATATATACCAATATATATATATATATATATATACACATATAATCTCAGAATTGTTCATATAATAACAATAAGCATTAAATGTTCTTAAGAGAAAATGACAAGCTAAAAATTATTGACTATTTTTCCTTAGCTAAGTCATCCTTGAGTTTTTCGCCAAATACTTCTTCCTTTGCTTCGCCATATACTCTTTAGGCTTCAGATAATATCTGGGAGGAGGAACTTTATCTGCATCCGTGTTGTTTCTGAAGAAGATGTTTCGTTTTGCTTCATACGTCTTGTGCATTTCCCACTCATACTGGCTGTATACTTCGTTTCGATTGAGTTCTCCTTTTTCTTGTAGCCAGAAGGTGTCCAAGATGATGTTCTTTGAAACTGGACTCCACTTTTCGTTTCGTACTTCCTCCTCACTCATTCTGATTCTCTTCTCAGCTAGTGTCTCCTTGGAGGTCCCCTCCTGAGCTTTTCTCTTGCCCCTGGCTTTTGCTAGGGCCTCTTGGTCAAACATACTCCTCAGTTTAGCTTTGGAAAGAGCCATAGCATCAGCTTCACCTATGGGAACATCTGCAGCACTTGCACTTATTCCCTCAGCAGCACTTACTCCCTCAGCGGCCATAGAAGTCTCAGGAGCATGAATATCCGCAGGATTTTCAGGCAAGGCGATGCCTAACGCCTGGTGGAGCATCCACCAGCTGCTGTCATAGACGTATTTGTTTGACTGTTTGAAGTTTTTGATCATGACTTCTCGGAGCTCAGCCATCTTAGCTATGTATTCCTTCTCCCCCTTTTTGGCTTCGACTGCGATGAAGTTTGCATAGGAGTGCAGTGAGTCATCAATATTCTTGGTGGTCCGGGAGAATTCAGTGACCAAGGCCTGCTGATTGGCGTTGAGAGTGACCATATTACCGTCAAACTTTTGAATGTTGTTTGCTACAACATGAGCATTCTGATTTACTACAGCAAGAGTATCAGTGTTCTTTTTCAATCCGGCCATAAGAAGTGTGACAGCTTGGCCGGCCTCGGTATATTTTTCTTCAAATTTCTTGTCCATCACGTCGAGTTTATGATTGATCTCCACCATATTCTTGAGCATGAGATTTTCAGACTTCTTAATCCTTTGCAGCATTTTATTCTGAGCTTTATCAAAGGAGGCTTTAAGTTCATTCACTATGCCCTGAATGACATTTACAGTGTGAGTGGCTAGCTCATCTCGTAATGGAAGAGCCGGAGGCACTTCTTGGCCTTGCTCTTCAGCAGACGCATCTGTAGAGCTGGATACAAGCACAGTCTCTAATGGGGGAATGCTGGTGGCTTCTGTAGATTTTTCTGACTCCCCCTCCACTGGTGCACCAATGTTTTCAGGAACGATTTCAGGTGCGTGCTTGTCAGATGGAGGTTCAATGAGATCCGGAGCCTCCAATGCTTCATGTCCCTCATTCCCGTCTTCCTCTCCATCATCATTCATCAAATCATCTTCATCAGCAGCCTCTTCCAACTCTTTGTCAGCAGTCTCCTGTATGGTAGCTTCGGCTCCTTGATCGTTCCGGTTCAGGGCCTCCTCATGCTCCAGCACAGTTTCACTTTCTTCTTATATTTCGGCCACAGCATCCCTGGCCACCTGGGAGATGTCAGATACTATATCAGCATGAGTGGGTAGAGTCTCCCCCTCAATTCCTGCAGTCAAAGTATCCTGAATTTCACTGGGGATGACTGCTAGAGATACTCCCTGTTGTTCTTCCACGGCAGTCTGCCCAATACGCCTCTCCCATCCGTCAAACACACTTGAGTCCATCTTCTTCAAGTAGTGTAGAGGAATACCATTACTCATGTCAAACTTGTCTCCATTTAGCTGATTTAGATACAGAGTTATGATTCGACCAAAGCTCGGAGAGCTCAAGGTGTCCTTTATCTTCTCGAACAGCAATGCCCCCCAGTTGAACCTTTTACGGCAGACAATAGCCACCAGGATCTTGAACATATCCGCAGAGATATGGTCATGAGATCCTGGCTTACAGATGAGTACCTTTCCAATTATGTCAGACAGAAGCTTCCCTTCTTCATTCATATCCTTGCGCTTAATTGACCGAGCTCCTCGTGGGACACTACAGAATAGGAGAGTCCTGCTTTTGTCTTCTTCCTCAAGATAGTCCTCGTGCTCCGAGCTAGAGAGCTGCAGGAAGCGGGTCAGCTTGCTGGCAGATATCTTGACCTTTGCCCCAGCCACCTTGCTTTTGATTAGAGAGTTACCATTCTGGAGTCTTGGGGTAACAAAGAACTCCAGCACCTCTTTGTCCAAGATTTTGCACGGGTGTTCCAGGACGAATTATAGCCCAGCCTCTTCCAGCATCAGAATGATGTTTCTGAATTCGTCAGAGGCGTGAGAGAACCCAGTTCGAACTACCTCGCAACCAGTGACCAACCCAGCAGTTGTCCTTGGATCCATTGCAGATCTAGGGAGAGAAGCCCTATTCTACGCTTAATCAAAAATCAAAAAGGAAGCGACGCTAGCGATCAAGTCCAAGTAAGGGTGAGGGAGGGTTACCTAAAGGTGTAGACGGTGGGTTAGTGTGATGAAGACGAGGGACACCCGTTGAGTGTACGCGGAGAAATTCCTGGAGGCAAGAATTGAAGCCGGAAGAGCGTCCAAGAGCAAGGTGAGCGTCCTGCGGGAAACTTGCGGTGAGAAGCGATGAAAGGGGAAGATGATTCGGGGAGATTCCAGCGGGATTCGGCGGGAGACCTGCGATGGAGACCGGTTCGGCGAGAGTCATGCGGGAGTCAGTGAGTTGCCCTTCCGGTGTGTTTCCCCTGCGACGGTGAGTCTTGCGGGAGTCGGTGAGTTTCCCCTCGGCGAGTTTCCGGCGGAGAAGGAGAGAGTCCCCTGCGGAGAGAGTCGGCGAGATTCGGCGAGCTTCCGCGAGTCGGTGGGAATGAGAAGAGTCGGCGGTAGAAATCTTGCGGGATTTGGCGTGTTTCCTGCGAAGTTCGGCAGGATTCGTAGAGTTTGCTCCTTCGGCGGGATTCTTATGGAAGGTGAAGGGTCGGCGGGATTCTAATATGCATAAAGATGAGTTCGGCGGGAGACCACATGAGATAAACGGGATTTAGAATGAATTTAACGGGTTTCCGGCTTTTCCATATATTTCTTGATGACAATCTTCGCTAGTTTTTAGTGAACAGATGGAAAAATCATTATTTCTTTCAGGGTTTCTGCAACGAGTGATGAATATCTTTTAAGTTTCCTCAAAGGCTAGTAAATACGCTTTGCATATGCTACAAGTTCTTTATTTAAATCTATACATTTGCCATCATAAAATCAATTCCCAGTTCATGAAGGGAACACTAAAAGAAGAGGTTAGAACAATAACCAGGATCACTAAATAAGCTTTTCAAGGCCAATGTAATAAGGACTTTTTCCTCCATGTTATTAGATGATTCAAGGATAACTAGAAAGTGATCAAGAAAACACTGACTTGCAATCACCCTCATACCAGTTGACATTCATTAGATGTACTTACATACAAGTGAAGTATACGTATAAATATGTATATGTATATATATATATATATATATATATATATATATATATATATATATATATATATATATATATATATATATATATATATATATATGTAATTGTGGATACCCTATGACTCAAGTCCTGGAACTGAGCAAACGTACCTGGGATTATGAGAGTTATCATTTAGTCCCCCAGGTAAAACATATTAGGAGCTCGATGTGAATAAGCTCAATTAGATATCTCTTCTGTTATTCCAGATGTATGTTCCGATTCAGTCTTGGAACACCTACTGTCTGGTTCCCATCATATTTACGGGAACCTAGACTACCCTGCAAGAAATAATTACCTTACCTTAGGAACACAAATCATATTGGATCCTAGGTTCCTGTTAGCATAAGCACTCGACTGTCTTCCCCCAGAAAACCTGTCAGGAAGACTACCTCTATCCCGTGAATGTGGATAAGCCCTTGCCTTTGGCATAGAGGGGTTGTGCCAACAGTCGATGGCAAAGTGCCCCACTTTGCCACAGCACCAACATGGGTGAATGTTGTATCGCCATTTCCAACCTGATCTAGTGACTGAGGTAGTCACGGTCCTAGGTCTAAACGGGATAGAGCATGATCTCCTCACAAAATTTTCTCTTCCATCGTGACACGTGGAAGGGTGGAAGGAATGCATGTTGTGAGCGTCATGAGGCCGGGAAGGTGGTGCCTTTCTTTCAGGCATCCCCCTTCCTGAGGCCCCATGTAAACTTACACCATGACTTCTATCCTCCCTATCCTGTGTCCTCGGGTGGTGAGAAGTCTTCTGTGAGCTGGGACATGCAGATTCACACCGAGTTGAGGTAGTGGCAGTGAATACAAAGGGCTCAGAATGAGCCTTAGGTATTCTCTCATGGGTGGCCACAACGGCCCTTGCACTCCGGGTGTCTCCGCATGGGGACAGATCACCCTTGCAGTGACCACGACTATTCCTGTGGTCATACCTGAAGGCATGATGAGTTGCCTTCCTGCTTGGAGTGGGGGGTCGGAATACCGTTTCCCCATTTCTCCACGAATTGATAATCCGGGAGATCCACCCATTTTCTTGCTTGCTCTTTATAGCATCAACCTTGGAAAAGTTTGATACTATTCTTTTCTCATTTTCTAGACTACTCTCTAGAGCTGAGATTTTGGAGTCCTTGACCTTGTTGGACGTCAATTGGAGAACCAACAAGATCTTCAGTCGATCAATCTCTTGAGCTTGCGCCTCAGCAAGTAGGTTGCTTGACTGAAGGGCTCTCTTCAGAGAATCAGAATTTTCTGGAGGAAAGCAGTTCCTGTCTTCAGAAAGTTCAAAAGAGATGGGGCAGGATGAAGAAGTTACCTGCTCTTCAGTGTTATTGTCATTCGAGCCAGTGACCATTGTGTCATCCTCATCAGAGCTGCTTTCCTCACTGGCCTCTTCAGTCTTTGACACGAACACTGGAGCTCTGATGCTGACCGAGAGATCCTTGCCTTCATCTTCAGAAGCGAGGACCCCCACATAGGCTTCATCCTCTGATTGACAGCAGATTCCAGCATTCTCTGACCCCCCCCCCCATCAGCTCTGAGATCATCATCCATAGAGATTTAGCCATCCTACATTTTTCCAATCTAGAGCGAGAAGCTCCAGACCAGATATCCATGATAATTTGACCAATCCTCTTATCCAAATTAAAGAATGAAAGTTCCATTTCCGACATCTCAGCAATGCACTTGGGCACTTGAATTCCAGAGTCGGAGGTCTTCATAGGAATAAAAGGACCCTCTTCCAGGATGAAAGATGCACGAGGATCGATGGCATCCAAGTGATACGACACTCTCATCCTCCAGACGGGATAAAACTCCTTTGTACATGCGGGGAGTCTTAGTGGCGATATCTCATAATCCAGCTTCATGCTTCTGACACTGGTGGCAGGATACTACTCAAGGTGTAAACCTTTTTGATGAGCAACCAGGCTTTGATACCACTTGAAAGTCCACCTAATGTCAACTATGTTCACCAATGGGGGGGGGGGAATAGGTGACGTGCAGCGCTTTTGCAGAATTTAAATTGTACCTGCACACGAAAATAAAACAACACAGCACAACAGAGTACACAAGCTATTTATAGTGGTTCCCCGACTTGGGTACATCCACTTTCCCCCTTCGACCTATCTCCCAACAAGGGATGACTCGGTCTCTTCTCCAACGGGATTGAAATCCAATCCCTGCACTATCGGAAGGAACCCTTCCACACGTAGGAGTCAACACTCCCACAAACCGGGTTGCACCCAACCCTTACAATACGGAACCAACGTTCCTTTACAACAAAAGTAAAATAGAATGTACAAGAAATACAAACTACGTGAGGAGACTACGGTGTCCCTCTTCGTTGACGACGTGATCTTGAAGTCTACAAAGAGTGCACAACCTTGGTATCTCTTGGAGAGGATCTCCCCGGAACCGGCGGCGGCAAGAAGGGCGGCGGCTAGGTTCATGGGATCGGCGGCGACGACGATGTGCGGCTGCTGTTCTTTAGAGATCCAATCTTCGTAGCGAAGCTAGCTAGGTCTACCAACGGTCACACGAGGATCGGTCATCTCGATCGATTCAAACGGGGAAGTTTTTCCCGATCAACAAATCGAGAGACAAGGGATCTCTGGATAGACACGTGAGACACTAAGCTTGGCTAAGCTTCTGTCGCCGGAGATAGGGAAGACACACGATCAACAGCGGTGACCAACTAATACGAGCGGCGACGGAGACGGCAGAGCAGTTTCGCGATTTTAGGGTTAGATCGTGCTCGGCTTCTTTTCTTGGTCAGTCTACTATTCAAAATACCCGTATATATATACTGTAGATACTTTCAATTTGACCGTTGTGGGACCCACAAGAAGAATCCCGAAATCCGGTTCAAAATAGTCCAGCGGCAGAATCCGGTCCAGCAGCTTCCCGAGAAATCGCCAAGTAAAATTCGTCGAGAATCATTGGTGATTCTCGACGAATCGGTGAGAATCAGTTAATGATTCTCGACGATTCGTCGAGAATCACTAGTGATTCTCGACGATTCACTTGTTGATTCTCAACGAATATAACTTGGTTTTCATGATCTGCTCAACGATGGGTTCGCCGAGAATCATTAGTGATTCTCGCTGAATCTTACTTGGCACCATTTTGAGGTCGCCGGAAGGAGTCGGCGAGAATCACTAATAATTCTCGCCGAATCGGCGAGAATCACTTGGTGATTCTCGTCGAATTTTACTTAGACGAATTTTCGTCTTTCCACCCAAGAGCTGCTCCTTGACCCATCCTTGCTCCTTGTCTTCTCTTGCATAAACATGACCCTGTACTTGAAAGTAAGTGCACTCCAATAGAGAGAGTACACGTAGGCCAACACACTGATCTGCTCAACGAGGGATTACGTCGTGCAGACCCGTGTATATTGACCTACTGCACCCTGACATTGGTGTGCACTTAGCGTGGAAGAACTGCAAGCACAACTTAAGAGGTTTCATCAGATACATTGTGAATTCATCTTAGCTTGACAGGTGGCTTCCTCAAATCCAGGTAATTGTGGATACAATACCCAACACACACTCTACATAAATAAATACTCACACACTCTACATGAATAAATACTCACACACACTCTCTACATAAATGAAAACACACACACGCTTTACATAAATAAATACTCACACACTACATAAATAAAAACACACACACACACACACACTCTACATAAATAAATACTCACACACTCTACATAAATAAATACTCACACACACTATATAAATAAATACTCATACACACACTCGACATAAATGAAAAACACGCACACTTTGCTGAAATAAAAACACACACACGCACTCTACTAAAATAAAAACACACACACACACACACTCTACTTGAATAAAAGAAAGCGATAAACTCTAACTCATACACGCACACACTATAAAGGAATGAACAAAAGCTATAAAAATTATCTCATACACACACGCACACATACGAAAAAAGCAAAAAACAGAGTTATCTAAAAGTTAAAATAATTACATTTCTACCGCTAGCATGTGGTAGAAATGCATACAAAGACAAAATAAAAATTTAATGAGGAAAAAGTTTTGCAAATAAAGGGGAAATCAAAGTGCTCGAAAAATTAAAACAAATACATTTTTAGCGCTATAATTTGATGGAAATGCCTAAAAAGAAGAAATAAGAATTGTTTGAGCAAAAGAGTTTTCAAATAAATACTAAAAAAGTAAGTGCTTGAAAAATTAAAACGTTTACATTTTTACCGTTAGAATTTGATGGAAATGCATAAAAAGTAGAGATAAATATTGTTTGAGCAAAAGTATTTTTAAGTAAATGCGAAAATCAAAGGTGTTGAAAAATTGAAATAACACATAATCCATTATTATAACTTAGTAAAAGGGTTTAAAAAGTGGAAGAAAGTTAAAAAGAAGCCAAAGTTTTACCACCTAAAAAAGGAAAATCTAAGTTAACGAGTAATGAAAACCACTTTTGAAATCATTTTACAAGTTCATAAGAACGAATATAAAAGCATAAAACTCCTAAATCTAAACCATTCTAAGGAGTATGATAAGAAAAAAGGCTATAACAACGACTAGTAATTTTGAGAAAATGTAAAGCAAAGTAAAGCAATTTTTCATTTTAGAGCATAAATTCCGCAAATCTAACTCATACATGCACACACCCATATGAAAATGAAAATGTAAAGATACATAAGATTAATGAAAGGGAGGCATTCAGAGATATTCCAGAATAATGTAATGATGAAAAAACTACCAATTTTATTTAAAAAGAAGTTGATTACAAAAGCAAAAAACAAATACATAAAGGAGGGGGGAGAATATCCTTACATAGCACTAAGACAAGCTCCTAGCAACAACACCTAACATCAAATGGTTCAAAATTTGGAACCCACACACCTTACAGCAAGGTCCTATTTATAGCCAAAAAAACTAGTTTACACGCCCTAGGTCATAGGCGTGTAGGGGGTGTGTGTCAGCACTGTTGTTGAAGTGAAGCCGAGCATTGTTCAGTAGGTCGATCTGGGGACAGCGTCGTGTCAACAAGTTGCCGGCGATGTCTTGTCTGGGCCAGGTGGAGAGGTCATGCCCGTGTCGCATCTTGACACGGGCGTGTCGATCAGCTTGACGATCTTCGAGTTCAAAATGTCGAGCTGGCGTGGCACGGGGCTTGGTCACGGTCGTGTCATATTGGATACAGGCGTGTCGGGGGGCGTGTTCATCATTTCCTTTCCGGGCCACAACTTTGTTGGAATTCAAAGCAACACGCCCAGGTCACGGGCGTGACCTGAAATACACGAGCGTGTACTTGGAAATTTTGACAAAATTTGAAAAATTTCAGAAAATAATTTTAAAGCTAAGTTAGTACAATATTTACAAAAATGAACATTTTATTGAAGAAAATTAACTAAAACTAAATAAAATAAATAAAAACAACCTATTTAACGTACGTAAAAATGCGTATATTTACAACTTATCAACTTGAGATTGTAGGAGAGTCATTCTCTCTGAGATAGATCCCTAGTGGATCTGAGGTAGGGCTGTCCTTCCAGCCTGAGTGTAGGGCGCCTAAGGTAGGTGATCAGCTATTCACTGAGTTGTAGGCCCTTATACCTAAGTTGTAAGTCTTAGAGGAGACTTAGAGATCCTGATGGATCTGAGGTGTATGCTCCGTGGAGCAGTAGTTTTGGAGAAGTGCCTAGTCCAACAAGATAGTTGGATAGGTGGGAGGTAAAGTGGATGTACCCTTATTTGGGGAACCACTATAAATCTTCTGTGCCTTTTGTGTTTTCTTTGTATTGGCTTTATTGCAGGTTGCATGTCTTAAAAGCAGAATATAATCAACTAATAAAGCATCCAACAAAAAGAAAATAAAAGATAGTTACTAAGGACTAAGAAACCTTTTCACCCCCCCCCCCCACCCCTCTAGGTGATTTATCTATCCCTGAAATCAAAGACTTTCAAGTAGCTCATGCCCGGTTCCATGCAGGCACACTCGTGCGCGGGTGCCCGTACGCCTCCTCCTCTATGCGCCTCCGCCTTCGCACATCTTCACTTTCATACATTATCACCTTCACGCATCTCTGCCTCCGCTCACCTCTTCCTCTAAACACATCTTCCCCATTCAAACAATTAACAACATACCTTGGCATGCACATCGTCGCCCGTCTCTCCCACCGGCACCTTTTCATTCATTGTCGTCATGATCACCGCAGAAGAAGACACGTAAAAATCCACGCTCTTCTTGTGCTTCGGCTCAAAGCACCAAGAGGTTTTGGCACATGTGATGAGGCCATCATGATATTTATAAAAAAAATGTGGTGAAAATAGCCTACAGCACATGATCCGCACAAACTTAGTAGGAGCATGGGCTTGACCACCGCACATGCGATCCCCTATGTACATATCCCAGTTTGTGCACTGTCCGAGAAACCACTGCGGCAAGCCACCAGAATTGCCATCATCAGCGATGGGAGGCATGAGCCGGGCCATCCCTGCTAAAGCCATGTCTGGCTAGCCCTACCAAAGCCATGCCCGGCCACCCCACCACGTGGTTGCATCCTGCGGCCATGGAGCTCTGCCCACAAGAGCGGCACGGCCTGTAACTCTACTAGTTGATTCAATGTGACAATATCACAGCTCCGCTCTAGGCGACGCTACTGGGCTGTAGCCCAAGTACCCCCAACCCCACTCCAGCCCATTGGCGGGTTGTTGATGGCCACAGCCTCCCTTTGATGAGGCAAACACAATAGTCAAGCACGCACCACGGGAACTTCCCAGGAAGTCACCCATCCCAGTAGTACTCCAACCCGAGCACGCTTAACTATGGAGGTCACCAGTTGAGAAGTTGGAAAACTCCATAATTAAGTGTGCTCGGATTGGAGCAGTACTGGGATGGGTGACCTCCTGGGAAGTCCTTGTGGTGCATTCTTGACTATTGAGTTTACCTCATCAAAGGGAGTCTGTGGCCACCAACAACCTGTCAATGGGCTGGAGTGGGGTTGGGTTGCTTGGGCTGCAGCCCAGTAGCGTTGCCTAGAGAGGAGTAGTGATATTGTCACATTGGATCGGCTAGGGGCATTACAATAAAAAGTGCAGCTCAATTGGTGATGAGAAGTGAAGGAACTCCATAGTTAAGCGTGCTTCAGCGAGAGTGGTACTGGGATGGGTGACCTCCTGGGAAGTCCTCGTATGGCCCAACTTAACTGTCGAGTTCGCTCATCAAAGGGAGGCTATGGACACCAACAACCCGCCAGTGGGCTCGAGAGCAGTTGGGGTGCTTGGGCTGTAACCCGGTAACAGTCCGCCTAAGGCCTAGTGGTTGAGTTCACAAAAGGTGGAAGGGGACGTTACACAACCCCGACCTCCTCTCGCAGCTGTAAGGATCTTCCTGCAAGGGCGACCGCACCACGGCCACCCCTTCTCGTCGCCACCTCTCGTGGCTCGAGGCCGCAGGGATCTACTCGCAAGGGAGGCCGCGCCACAACCGCCCCGTCCTGGTGCCACCTACCGCGGCCGAGGGAATCCGCCTGCAAGGGCGGCCGTGGCACGACCGTCCCGCCCTGCGGCCGTCTTCTACGATCGCAGGGCTTCGCCCTGAAGTGCGACCACGCCACGGCTGCCCATTCCTGCGGCCTCGAGAATCCGGCAACATAAGATGTCAAGCAACAGCCACCCCTCCTTGTGACTGTCTTTTGCGGTCTCGTGGCTCTACCTGCATGGGAGGCTGCACCGGAGCTAACCCACCCCACACGACAACCGCCTCCCATGTTTGTGGCACTCTGGCCTCGATGTGGTTGTACCCCGGCATCCCCTCCCTATGGTTGCCCCTCCCTGCGGCCGCCACTCCCGATCGTATGGTTGTAATAATTTATGAAATGCCAAAAATGGGAAACTAGGTCGCAGGAACACTCAAACTAACCAAAACAAATAAACCAGATGTAAATAGAAGAGCGAGCAAGTCTTCTACTATCAAACTTCTTTATACTGCGAGGCATACATGGCGAGACATGATTCGCCAATGTACCTGATGGAAGCAAAAACATACAAGACAAAAACTAGCTCGGCGTACAGATACTGTAACCGCCGACCATGCCGAACTGAACTAAGGAGTTCGCTGAAGCCGTCAAGTCCCCAGACCATAACCTAACCATGCGAACACCCCGTTATTCCATGCTACAGAACTTTGAACACAATCTGCAAGCTGCCTAACCGCAAGGTCCCCTAGTTGTCAGATAACTGTGAACAGTTGTTGTCGAACTGAACAGACATACTGCTAGAAGCAGACAACCTTATTAAACTGGGAAAGATTGTCAATGAGAAGACCACTTGGTCACAAGTCGCGACCTGCTGAGAACCGTCGATTATATACGCAACTATCCGACTAATCCCTGACATAAGTCAGATCCAAGTCCCTGGCTTCTCAGTGCTATCCGCACAATCTGCAACAGCAAAACCAGTCAACTTCTCAAACTACGCTGATATAAAAACTTGACTGCAACAACCAATTGAGCTCACTTACTGTTCACTAGTTCGATAATTATGATGTAATAGGAGGTCCTATTTATTGGCCCAAAAGGAGTGTGGTCACCACCCAAACCAATAGGATCACCACCCATCTCGCAGCTAGCACAAAGAGTATTCTTACAATGCAGACATGAAACCAGTCCTCCTTTATCGCCCCAACAAGGTCAGACATCCAGTCCGCCAAGCTCGCACCTTCAAGACCGGATAGAAAAACCTATCCTCCTTGAACACCATAAGTCCAGAACCAAGACGTGTCTGCCACACCTGTGGACACTACAAATACAACACCAATCAGCACATCCTGAGGACACTGCTCCAATAGACACACTCTGAGCTCGCAACTAGAGCATACCAGGATGACAAGTTGTCGAACTCGATGGATTGAAAAGCAATCCCGGCTAATCACACAAACTCTTGAATTGAGCACGAGACTTGGTACAAAAAGACCTAGTCCACACCTCTAGCAATCGTTGGTGCGAACACAACACCTACAGATACAAGAGCCAATCTACACATACCGGTGGACTCAAACACCAGTCCGCACTAACCGGCAAACTCCGCGGTTTCCACCAAACCGCACCACCAAAGCAAGTCCAAGGGCACAAGACTTTGTCAAACTTGTGACCTCCGGAAGAGCATGACGGACTTGACGAACTCCAGATGAGTTTGTAGCTCCTGTGGATAACAATCCTATCCATTCGGTTACATCCTAGGAACAAGTCGACTGCATAACACTAGCCAACCTTGCTAGTCACCACACCTGTCTGCACAGTATGAATGAACAGTCCGCCCATGCCGCCATTTTCACTTCAAAAACATTAAAACTCCCCCTTGAATTGAGAAGTGGAAACCAGCCCAAGCAGTCCCCGTAACTGTTCAACTGGCCCCTTTGACAGCATATTTGTGAAGATATCTGTGATATTGTCATCGCTTCGAACATGCCCAACCATAAGTGTCCCCTTCAACACCTTCTCCCGAATTAAATGATGCTCAATCTCAATATGCTTCCACCTCTCGTGACAAACTTGATTGTTAACTAGTTTAAGATCACTTTCATTATCACCGTGTAGCAGATTGGTACTTCACACTTCTTCAAGGACATCCTCCACTAGCCTCTTATGCCAGATGGCTTCCCGAGCTACCAAAGCCCCATCCTTGTACTCCGCTTTCGCAGTCGAGACGGATACAGAATCTTACTTTTTGCTGCACCATGAGATACCTACTGATCCACATGTGTAAACATAACTAGACGTCGACTTCTGATCATTTGAGTCTCCCTATAATCAAAATCTTTGTAACCTGCAGGTTGAAGCCCATGTCTCCCCTATAAAGGAGGTCCATATTAGAAGTTGTCTTCACAAACTTCAGAATATTTTTTACCGCCACCAGATGAGGCTTTCGAGGCTCCACCGTATATCGACTTACTCGGCCTATAGCATAAGCAATATGTTGCCTCATAATCTCAAATATATAAGGCTCCCAACTAGAGCCCGAAACACCAAGGGATCTGGAAGAACCATCCCCTCATCACATCAAACCTTAGACCAACATCCATTAGAGTAGAACAAATCTTTCTCTCCCGCATGTCGAATCGCTGAAAAATCTGTTCTGCATAACCTCTTTGGGAAATGAGTATGCCGCTATTTCTTCTCTCTACCTCAAGTCTAAGGAAGTGGTGGAGCTCACCCAAATCCTTCATCTCGAAATGAATAGCCATCTTTTCACTGAGTCTAGCTACCTCCTCCTAAGAGTTACCCATGATAATCATGTCGTCAATTTACAGTAGCACGAAGACATGAAGCTCCCACTTATTATTTATGAACCGGTTAGAATCTGAACTAGAGGCAAAATAACCGCATAACTGGATGTATTCTACAATCATCCTATACCATGATCGTGGTGCCTTCTTCAAGCCATAAAGGGCTTTTTGGAGCATGCAGACGTATCCTAGACGATCTTCAAACACATACCTCGATTGAAGAACCTTGAAGATGTCTTTATCAATATCACCATAAAGAAAAGCATTCTTTACATCAAGCTGCGACATATTCCATCCTTGGCAAGCCACAAAGGCAATCACCACCCATATTGAAGTCATTTTTGCAACAGGACTAAACGTATCATCATAGTCTTCTCCGTATTGATAAGAAAACCCTGGAGCTACAAGGCAAGCCATATATTGATCGATGCTTCCATCCCCCCATCTTATTCAGCTTATACACCCACTTGCACGTCAAAGGAATAACGCCATCAACCTTGGGCACAAGATCCCAGGTCTTGTTTCTTCTGCGGGTAGCTATGTGAAAGTTACTTAACTGAAGGTTAGCTAATCACCTAGAGGGGGGTGAATAGGTCTTTGAGCTTTTATTGAATATTTTGCTGATTTCTAATTATACTAACTAAATCTTGTCCTTAAATCCTTCAATAACAAATAAAAACAAGCACAAATCAAACACAAGGATTTATAGTGGTTCCCCAATTAGGTACATCCAGTTTACCTCCCACCTATCCAACTTACTTATTAGACTAGGCACAACTTCTCCACTATGCTCCTCAGAGCTTACACCTCAGGCCCACAACCTTATAAACAGATTCTTCACAGAATCCAAATCAGAACCATAAGGGTTCCTACCTCAGAGCTTTATATAACTCCTACAGCTCAGTGATCCAGATATCACCTATCTCAGCCTTATTTCTAAGGACTACACTCAGGCTCTTCAGCCCTACAGCTTCAGGCACACGGCCCTACTCTCAGAGTGCTGCAGCACTCCTACAACTCATTAACCTTTCAGGTACCTACAACTCAGCCTCCTCTAAGGCCTACAATCTCAGTGACAATCTTGTCACCTACAGCTTAGTGACTCTTCAGTCACCTACCTCAGGCACAAGGCCCTACACTCAGGCTGGGAGGACATCGCTACCTCAGATCCACATTTGGATCAACAGAGAGCAGCAGTATCCTACCTCAGGCACTTAAGCCTTATAGATTAGATCCTCACTTGGATCCTACCTTAGTGTCCCAACAGGACATCTACCTCAGTGATAAATTTGTCACCTACAGCTCAGGCACAAAGTGCCCTACACTTAGATTCAGGAAACCTGAATCATACAGGAAATAAAATAGGTTGTTGAAGAAAATAGAACAACTGACTCAGAGAAGTATCTCTAAGTCAACCTTGCTGGACTGAGCAGATATCAATCCAGATAACCTGCTGTAGAAGGAATTATCCTTATTCTACAGCTAACACTTTACTGTTGCACAGTTAAGTAACTATCAACTTGCTGAAGAGATGAATCAGCTACACTATTCTGAAGAGATCTAACTTGCTGAACTTTGAAGTGCTTCAGCTATCTTTTTCTGCCCTCAGGCTATCTTGGTTGGACCTTAACTTTCAATCTTAATGGGGAAGAAGATGTCCAGCCGCCTCTTTCTTTTTCTCTTTTTATATTTTCTGCGTTTGATCCCCGAGTATTCGTTAACCCTAATACCTTTTCTATTTCCACTTTATATACGTTGATTTGAATTAATGGCACAATAGTATGTAGGACCACCAAGGATTGGTGAGCCCTATCTCCATCAGAAAGGTACAAACCATCTTTCGGCGCTGCAGCAGCATTCCCGCAATGGCTTCCTGTAATTTTGACGTTGATGACGTCAGCAGTGGTCATCAACATCTGGACTTAGAAAAATTTCCAGAATTTCCATCAAACGTTGAGTGATGTTAAGACACTCAATGCCATCAACCTTGTTTCTCAGCACTTCTTGACTTAGAAGTTTTCCTGACTTTGTCTCAATGATTTTGTATCAGTGGTTTCAGCAGTTTTTCATTATCAGTTGAGACAAGACTTTGTCTTAGTGCTTTCTTCTTATCTATTATATCAGCAGTTTTCACAATTAACTGTCTCAGCGATTTTGTCTCGGTGGTTTTTCATTATCAGCTGAGACAAGTTTTTGTTTCAGTGCTTTCTTCTTCATTAGAAGCATTGAGTGAACCTACTTCACTCAATGCTTCTGGACTTAAAAAAAATCCAACTAGGTTTGTCTCAGTTATTTACCTCTTAACTATCTCAGCGCTTCCTGCTTTATTAGAAGCGTTGAGTGAATCTGCTTCATTCAACGCTTCTAGACTTAGAAAATTTCTAGCCAATTTTATCTCTGCTGTCTCAGCCGTCTCAACGCTATCATCTCAGCTGTCCCAACTGTCTCATCGCTATCTTCTCAGCTCTCTTCAACTATCTCAATGCTATCTTCACAGCAGTCTTAGTGGTCTCAACGCCATCTTCTCAGCTAACTCAGCTGTCTCAGCGGTCTCAACACCTTCTTCTCAGCGGTCTCAGATCTTTTGCCTTAGGTAGATTTTCTGGCTTTTAGCTACGTTCGATGATCTGTTTGCTAGGCTTGACAAACTCTAATCTTCTCAGCGTTCTCAGCTCTTTTTGCCTTAGTTGAATTTTTCCCTTGCATTAGCTTGGCAAGTGTAGAGCTGAGTTCGAAAATTTGTAAGCTGAGCTCGACGAACTTCAAGCTGATCTCGATGAAAGTTGAACCTGAACTCTTGTGCTTATCCCACTGAATGTTGAGTTTCGCTCGATGATCAGTGTGCTAAGTACGATGAAATTTTAGTTTTACTGCACAACTCATTTTCTTTACATGTCCAATCATGGACTACCTGCATGCAAGAACTAGAGCATAAATCAAATACATTTTGCTCCTTAAAATGATTGGTGATGCCCCTTCAAATTCTGAGGAATATTGTAGGGCATAATTCCCAACAATCTCCCCCTATTTGAAGAAGGCAGAACACACATTCATGCTAAGGTGCAACAACTCAAGAAATATCATGATAGGTCAAAGAAACATTATCATGACAACTAGCCATCCCAGAACAGGAAAACTCACCCTAGATGAGATACATTATGATTGATAAATCAATGGTATAGGTTAATTAACAATTATTTACAATGTGATGGTATGATTAACAACACAAGCTTTATTAATCATTAACAAAGTAAACATTATGATCACGATGAACCTAATAACTAACTTAGCCAAACAATAGAAGCATACATGTGATTACAGGATTTTTATGAACGAATATAATATTTATCAATCACTGATATACACAGAGAGTTGCATTACAGATTTATCACCTCAATATGGACAGGGACAAAACATATTAATTTCATAGATAAAGATTTGAAATTTTTATATTGTTGATGATCATTACAAGACATAAATCAAATAGAATAAAAGAAACTTAAGTCTTGCAGTCTTTTATCAGTTAGTCTTTGAAGATCTTTCACCAGCATCCTTGTTTGCAGTAGTCTTCTTCAAGTTATCTGTTTTGCTCTTCAGTCTCTTGAAGTAAAGGAATGCTTTGGAATATATCAGGAAGGTATTTTCTTTGGTTTGCTCTTCCTTACCAGATTCTCCTTGAACACTCTTTCCCATAGGGAATTTCTTTCCAAATGTTTTATCCATTCCTCAGGAGGATATACACTATCAATGTTCTTCAAGATTTGTCCATGGCTTAGCCAGGCATTGATAATGATGGATTCAGAGGCCTCACTTAGTTGTTCATAGTCTGGGTCATTTCTGTTCTCAGCTCTCCTCTTTGTTATGAACTCTTCACCCATTTGAGTTCCTTCCCTCTTTCTTCTGGTAGCAAGCTATGCATCCTGTGCAATTCTGGCTTGTGTAGGGAAGTATAGGTCCTCTGGCCTCTTTCTATCCAGGAGGGGCAGGTGTAGTGCCACCATGGTGCCTTGAATGACATTGAAGGCTTGATCTTCAATGAGTGATGTTACCTTCGCATGGCTACTCTCCCCCTTTCTGCCTTCTTCAGATATTGTCTTTTACAGTATTGTGGTGTTGGCTTCGGTTATGTTTGATAAAGATTGGAGTATTCTCTCATTGTCAGTAAGCAGCTCATTCCTCAAGAGAATTGCCTGCTCCATGGAGTGGACAACAACCTTGGTAACATGCTGATTGACATGGTCTGCTGCACCATTGAACACCTCATCAGTTGTATTCACATAATTCTTGACATATCCTATGTCAGCTGGAGTGAGTTTTTGTCTTGTGTCCAAAGATTCCATGAGTGTGGTCAGCTTGAGTCCAACAGTTCCAGCCTTGTCAAATCAGGTGGTGACCTGTTTGTTTAAGTGTGATATTTTTTTCTTTAGTTTCATTTACTTTAGCTGATATTTCATCTCTCAGTTTAGCAACTGATAGATCAACATACTCCTTGAGGGTTGTGGTTTGAGCATACATGAGTGCTTTAATTTGATTTAGAAATTCCTCATTAGAGATGGGGGTAGATGAAGTATGGCTCATAGGAGGAGCTACAACATGCTGGGGATGGATCTGAGAAAGCTCCCCCTCAACTACAGCACCTATAGAAGGAAACATTTCCTTAGATAAAGCTGTTTTAACATTTTTAATTAAGAGGGAATGAGTTTTACCTACCGTGGGTGCAGACTCAACTATCTTATTGACAACTTGATCCAAGTCTGTCAACTCCATTTGATCATGCTCCCCCTCAGACTGAGCATTTTTCTCTGGGCTTGACTTATTAAGATAAATATCTAAAGTCTCAGGAGGCTGCCTGTTATCTTCTATAGCAGGGATGTCTTCACTTACTGCAATACCATCAGTATCACCTATATCTGCCTCATCTTCTATAGTAACCTCTTCTTCAGTAGCATTATTTGGCTCTTGTCCTGACCTTGGGCTGGCATGGATTTTATCAACATGCACAGCACCATCCTGGAGTTGAATGTTTGTAGAGGATTGACTAAGAGATAAGTCAACCTGCAAACCAGCATCAGCTGGAGAGGATGATCCAAGATCTAGTTCAGAGCTGGAAGTTCTTTGTTCCTCAGTAGGTTTCTTCCTTGAATCCTTAGTGGAGTCCTTATTCCTGAGGGTTGGCTCAAGGGTAGGACTCTAGTGAATTTGTACAAGGTCTTTATGTCCATCCTTTTTATATAGTGAATCTTCACCCCATGTTCCTGTGTGAAAGTGTCAGGATAGGTGTTCACTAGGTATAAGGAAATAATTTTGCCCAGGTTTGGAGAGGATATGCAGTCTACTATTCTCTAATAGATGAGAGAAGATCATGAGGTATTTCTGTTTTGTATAATTTTGGTCATAACTTCAAACATGAACTTGGAGATGGTGTCATGTGATCCAGGTTTGCAGATGAGGGCTTTCCCCACAATGTCTGCTAGCAGTTTTCCTCTCTGATTGAAGAATTTCTTTTTAAGACACCCAAATTTGTACTCATTGTATCCACACAATGTGAGAGCACTGTCTCTGTCCGTGGCGGCGAGCTCTTCTTCCTCACTAGGGTTGACAGAGGGGAAATGAAGTGCCTTTCCTAATCTTTTAGGGTTTACCTTTATTTTGATACCTTCAATCTTAGACCTAAGAGTGTTTTGAGAAGGGGACATTTGATGTTTGAGAAGAATTCCACTACCTCTTTTTCTAAGAATGGTGGAGGGTTCGGAAAGGGTATATTCCAAGCTTGCAACCTCAATCATCCTTAACACGGCTTTAATCTCAGGAGAGGCATGATTGAATCCATCCCTCACTATTTTTTATCCATCCTTAAGCTCCTTCATGACATTTGGCACAATATTAACAGAGCGGCAAGATGCTGAGACGGTTTCAGTCTCGACGGCTTGGGTTAAGGCTTTAGAGAGTGATGTGGCTTTTCATTTCTTGTCGCCTTTATATATGTAATGAAAAGATTTAATTAATTTAATTAAATTTTTCATTTGACTATTAAATTAAGTATTTTAGACTTTATGGCTTCTTCTATGATTCCTGTTATGATACAGGGCACTTAGAGCTATTAATATATCCTTCAGCTTTTCTTTTATTTGTTCCACACATGTTTAATTTGTGGTTTCCCTTACATATTGGTTGTACAATTTACTTGACTTAGTAAATCGTCAAGTAAACATAAGGTGACCTAACATGTTAATGGGCCAGTTCTATTGGCACCCATTTTGTGCATTGTTTTGCCCAAAAGCTTGTTAATAAGTTATTTGTAATTTTTGAGTATAGCCTACAAAAATTAATAGTGTAAAAAATTGAATCACTGTTTTTCAATTTGATGTGCTAGATTAGATTCATGTTGAGCACAACTAATATAACTTAACAAATGATTAACTTAATCTTTATATAAGAGGGAGAGACATACCTTGAGGCTTGCTTCCTCTAGCTTTTGAGGATTACTTACTTGACAGCCTCAACATTAATTTATTTCTTTTTCTGGAGAATATTCCAAGAGCAACTATCCTATCCCTGTCATTTGCCTGGAACACCCACTGTCCAAATACACAGTCTTAAGTGGACAGGTACTTGGACTTCCTGCAAAATAGAATTCATTTTCCCTTAGGTACCCAATGATTATTAGTTCCTACGTTCTTGTTAGCATCATAAAACATCTGCCCAACTCTCTGTCTAGGTTAAGCACCTTTTTGTCCACTAGTCACATTCAGGTTATGCCAACAATCAATGGCAAAGTGACCCGCTTTTCCACAACACCAACATTTATGAATGTTGTATCTTCTCTTTAGGACAACATAGAATTGTTGTCGATGAGAGATGTGAGCAACATCAGATTTTGCTGGATGAGCATTGCATGATGCTGCCCCATTCTTCCTGAGTGAAGGTGCTAAGGAACTAAATATAGCTAGTCCAAAATGGGCTTGATGTATATTTGGAGCCTGCCATCTAGTGGACATTGTCATTTCCTTAGATAGAGGATACTTGGATCCAAATCTAAAGATCTTCTCCTGAACATTATGGCTAGAGTGGACAGTGTCACTCTTTCTTGGATCATGTGCCATCACACTATTGGTGGAGCACACATTTGATTGATGCTTCTAGAGTGGTGCAAACTTGACAGTTTTAGAAGGTGTATTTGTCTTCTGAAACACTGCCCTCTTATCAAGGAAATTAGATTTGAAATGATGATTAATGTGGTTAATACCCAGCTTCTCAGGTACTTGGTAAGTTGCAGCTTTTGGCAACTGACCCTGTGACTGAGAAGGGTTAATCAAAATCCCCAATTTCTCTGTGAACTTTTGTTCGAGATATCTAATGTGCTTCTTCTTTTCTTCAAGAAGCATGGTCTGACACACAAGACTTTTCTTGAGCTCAGACACCTCATGACTTTTCTTATAAAACTCAAGAGATTTATTGTTATAGAGAGTTTTATAAGGCTTTAGGACCTCTATTTCCTTGGCTTGCCTTTTGGCAAGTATTTTGCTCTCTTTTAGAGCAATTAGGATTAGTCCAAACTTGTCAATCAATTGATTGACATAAGTCACAGATTCATAGCAATCTTCATCATAGGATGAAGATGTACTAGTATCTGGACTGGATTCAAAGTCAGAGAAAGATGCAGAATTTGAGAGAGATTGTACCTTGATTGATTCTGATTCTTCCTGACTTCATTCTTCTGCAAACATTACTATCAACCCATGGCATCCATAGTTTTCTTCATCCACCTCATTGTCACTGTCTGAGTATGACAGAGGGGCCTTGATTCCCATCCTGGCAGCAGGATATTCCTCCTCTTCTCCTGGATCTGCAGCAACAGATATTAGCCCTATATAGGCTTCTTCCTCTTTATCTTTAGAATCTGATGATGAAGAATCGGTCCAACTTCTCTCCTTCTTAGCCACAAAGGACTTTTCTTCCTTCTTTCCCTTGTGGTGGTGGTGATGCTTTTTCTTCTTCTTCTCATCTTCAAACTCTGAACCACTGTTAGAGAGACTGACTTTCTCTATCCCTTCCATATAGCTAGTGGTAGAATCCCACATTTCTTTGGCTGACTTGCAGTAAACCACTCTCATAAGGGTTGAATCATCCATGACACTCACCATGATGTGTTGTGCGCTCTTGTACATTGATGCAAAGTTGAGTTCTTCTTCAGACATCTCTGCATAACTCTTTGAAGTCCGGATGCTTGCAGTTGATGTTGAGACTTTCATAGGTATGAATGGTCCTTCTTGAACTGTTGCAAGAACCCTATGATTAGAGGCTTCCATGATTTTCTTGACCCTTTTTTCTAAGTCTTAAAGTTCTCCTCATTGCAGACTTGAAGCTCCATTCTTTGTGGTTCTCTTTTGAACCCACAAGTGTAACCCTTTTAGCTAACCTTGGAGGTATACTCAGATTGTTAAATCCTTTTTGAGTGACCTCCCTCTAATACCACTTGAAAGTTACTTAACTAAAGGTTAGCTAATCACCTAGAGGGCGGGGGGGGGGGGGGGGGGGTGAATATATCTTTGAGCTTTTTATTTAATCTTTTGCTGATTTCTAATTATACTAACTAGAGCTTGTACTTAAATCCTGCAATAATAAAGAAAAACAAGTATACAACAAACACATGGATTTATAGTGTTTCCCCAATTGGGTACATCCACTTTCCCTCCCACCTATCCAACTTACTTTTTGGACTAGGCACAACTTCTCCACTATGCTCCTTAGAGCTTACACCTTAGGCCCACAACCTTACAAACAGATTCTTTACAGAATCCAACTTAGAACCACAAGGGTTCCTACCTCAGAGCTCTACAGAACTCCTATATCTCAGTGATCCAGAGATCATCTACCTCAGCCTTTTTTCTAAGGCCTACACGCAGGCTCTTCAGCCCTACAGCTTTATGTATACGACCCTACTCTCAGAGTGTTGCAGCACTCCTACAACGCAGTACCCTTTCAGGTACCTACAGCTCATCCTCCTTCAAGGCTTACAGTCTCAGTGATAATCTTGTCACCTACTACTCAGTGACTCTTCAGTCACTTACCTCAGGCACAAGGACCTACACTTAGGCTGGGAGCACAGCCCTACCTCAGATCCACACTTGGATCCTACCTTAGAGAGCAGCACTCTCCTATCTCAGGCACTTAAGCCCTACAGCTCAGATCCTCACTTGGATCATATCACAGTGCCCCAACAGGGCACCTACCTCAGTGACAAATTTGTCACCTACAACTAAGGCATAAAGTGCCCTACACTCAGATTCAGGAAACCTAAATCCTACAGGAAATAAAAAGGATGTTGAAGAAAATAAAACAACAGACTCAGAGAAGTATCTCTAAGTCAACCTTGCTGGACTGAGAAGATATCAGTCCAGACAACATATTGTAGAAGGAATTATCCTTCTTCTACAGCTAACACTTTACTGTTGTACAGGTAAACAACTATTAACTTGCTAAAGAGATGAATCAGCTACACTGTTCTGGAGAGAACTAACTTACTGAACTTTGAAGTGCTTCAACTATCTTTTTCTGCCCTCAGGCTATCTTGGCTGGACTTTAGCTTTCAAGCTTGATGGGGAAGAAGATGTTCAGCCGCCTCTTTCTTTTTCTATTTTTTTATTTCCTGCGTTTGATCCCCGACTATTCGTTAAACCTGATCCCTTTTCTGTGTCGCCTTTTATATGTGTTGATTTGAATCAACGACACAATATTATGTGGTCTCATCAAGGATTGGTGAGCACCATCTCCATCATAAAAGGACAAACCATCTTTCGGCGCTATAACAGCTTTCCCACAATGGCTTCCTGCAATTTTGACTTTAATGACGTCAGCAGTGGTCATCAACATCTGGACTTAGAAAATTAACCAAAATTTCCATCAAGCATTCAGCAATGTTAAGACACTCGACGCCATCAGCCATGTTTCTCAGCGCTTCTGGACTTAGAAGTTTTCCTAGTTTTGTCTCAGTGGTTTTGTCTCAGCGATTTCAGTAGTTTTTAATTATCAGCTAAGACAAGCCTTTGTCTCAGCGCTTTCTTCTTATCTATTGTCTTAGTGGTTTTCGCACTTAACTGTCTCAGTGGTTTTGTCTCAGCAGTCCTAGCAGTTTTTCATTATCAGCTGAGACAAGCCTTTGTTTCAGTGCTTTCTTCTTCAGTAGAAGCGTTGAGTGAACCTGCTTCACACAACTCTTCTGGACTTAGAAAAAATCCAGCTAGGTTTGACTCAACTATTTACCTCTTAACTGTCTCAGCGCTTTCTTCTTTATTAGAAGCGTTGAATGAATCTGCTTCACTCAACGCTTCTGGACTTAGAAAATTTCTAGCAAATTTTGTCTCTGCTGTCTCAGCTGTCTCAACGCTATCTTCTCAGCTCTCTTAGCTGTCTCAGTTGTCTCAATGTTATCTTCTCAGCTGTCTTCAGCTATCTCAATGCTATCTTCCCAGCTATCTCAGTGGTCTCAATGCCATCTTCTCAGCTGACTCGGCTGTCTCAGCGGTCTCAACGCCTTCTTCTTAGCAGTCTCAGTGCTTTTGCCTTAGACAGATTTTTATGTCTTTTAGCTGCGTTCGACGATCTATGTGCTGAGCTTGACGAACTCTAATCTTCTCAGCGTTATCAGCGCTTTTTGCATTAGTCGAATTTTTCCATCGCATTAGCTTAGCAAGAGTTGAGCTGAGTTTGATGATTTGTAAGTTAAGCTCGACAAACTTCAAGCTAAGCTCGATGAAAGTTGAACCTGAACTCTTGTGCTTATCCCACTGAATGTTGAGTTGCACTCAACGATCAGCGAGCTGAGTTTGACGAACTTTGAGCTGAGTTCGACGAAATTTGATTTTTACTACCCAACTCATTTTCTTTACATGTCCAATCATGGACTACCTGCATGCAAGAACTAGAGCACACATCAAATAAATTTTTCTCCTTAGCATGATTGGTGATGCCCCTTCAAATCCTGAGGAACATTGTAGGGCACAATTCCCAACACCATGTCCTTATCATTGGCATCATCCCACTCCTTGACTCCAGTGGCATCTTCAAAGTTATAACGCTCTCGCTCGTCGAGAGGGCCTATGAAGAAACAAGAGACAAAGCTCACAATATTCCCTTCACTGTAATGAGCGGGTGGTTTGATGGTCCTCTTTGACCTCCGAAGTACCTGAACAAGTGTAACGGCCTCCCCATCCCACGGCTCGAAAGGATGGCCGTCGGCACCCCCAGTACCAAACTCAAAAGCGTTCAGCCTCAACTGGTCTGTAGACCATGCACTACAACCCATCTCCAGTCTACCAGTGGGTTGTTGAAAGTTGTAGCCTCCCTTTGATTAGGGAAAGACAGGTTAAGTGCCCCTATGAGGACTGTTGGGTATTGTATCGGCAATAACCCTAATTTGAAGAAGAGCTCAGTAAAGCTAAGATGAATTGATTTTGTATTTGATGCTGCATTCTAGTTGTGTACTTGCATGTTTACTTTGCTAAGTACACACCAATGTCAGGTTACAGTGGGTCAGTAAACATAGGATTACACAATGTAATCCCCCATTGTGTAGGCCATCATGTTGACTCACGTATAATCTCTTTATTGGGGTGTACTTCTATCCCAAGTACAGGAGAAGGATCAAGGAAGGCCAAGGACATGGACCCAGAAAATTGGAATTTTACCTAAGTAAAATTCGACGAGTATGGTTAATCATATACGTCGAATTCATCGAGTATCCCCTTGATACTTACCGAATTCATCATGTATGCTTCCCGATACCCATCGAATTCGTCGTATATACTTAGGTAAAATTTGCTGGAAATCTAGTTTTCGACGAAGGAAAATTTGTCGTGTATCACTGGCGATACACGCCGAATTCGCCGACTATCACTGGCGATACTCGCTAAATTCATCGAGTATCACTGGCGATACTCGCAGAATTCGACGAGTATCCCAGGCAATACTCGCTGAATCTGTCAAGCCATATGTCGATCACTCTGGACTTTTGGCTAAGGTAAATTCGACGAATATTAGTTATAAATTCAGCGAGTATCATAATCGATATTCGACGAATATTGCTGAATTTTTACTTAGGTCGATTTTTCCGAAAATCCTCTGGTTCGAAACCGATGGCCATGCATAGCTTTTTTCTAGGTTACATTTTTGGAAATCCTTTTTATCCATTATTTCGAATCTCCCTATAAAAAGGACTGGGATGATTTCGAAATCAAGAGTAAAAACCTAATTGTTATTTGATTTCAAAAGAATCTTCCAAAAACAAAACCATCGGTCGTACGAATGTAGTTGGAAATTTTTATTTTGATCGGCCGCGACTTCGAACGATCTTCTTTGTTGACGACTTCTTCGACTAGATCGTGTTTTCTGTCAAGATCTAATCTACTCCAGTCCAAGTTATCGGAAGATCAAAGGTTCAAGATTCAAGATCCAAATAATTGCAAGTTTTCGAGTTCTCCGAGTTTTTAGTTCAACACTTTCAAAGAACGTCGGATCGAAGACTTGCAATCATGTTTATTGTTTGTAAGATTATTTTAAATATTATAGACGAATTTTCTCCGAGTTAGTAGATCTGTTTGTTGATAGATATTTAGTAGATCTGTTTGTGGATCGAGAGTTAGTAGATCTGTTTGTGGATCGAGAGTTTGTAGATCTGGTTTGTGCATCGAGTTGTAGATCTGGTTGTGGATCAAGGTGTAGGAGAGTTTGTTCTCCGAGGTGTCGGAGCGTTGCTCCGAGTTGTGAGATTGTGATAATCTGAGAAAGGTGAAGTATCTGAATCTATCCCTTCGTGGTAGACAGGCGAGGCGGGACAGTGGACGTACCCAATATGGGGAACCACTATATATCTCTATGTTTGTATTCTTTCTTATATTTGAGTAATTTTTTAATCCGCGAAAAGACACAAAAATTACCTATTTACCCCCCTCTAGGTGAGTTAGGTAGATGCTAGATACTTTCAAGGAATTCCCATAAGGTCACCAATCCTAGGAATACTCTAGACCAAGCACGATTAACTATGAAGTACATTTGCATCTCATCACTAATTGAGTTGTAACTTCCATCCTGGGATGGGTAACATCCTGGAAAGTCCTTGTAGGGGCAGTTAACTTTTTTTTTCCTCATCAAAGGGAGGCTACGGCTTCCAACAACATGCTAGTGGATCGAAGACGAGTTTTGGTGTATAGTTTGCAGACCGGTTGAGGTTGAACCCTTTCAAGCGTGGTGTTGGGGGTGTCGATGATCGTCCTTTCGATCCGTGGGCTGGGGAGGCCGTTACAAAAAAGTGCACTTTTTATATTGACCTCCCTAGTATACAGCTTGAAAGTACGACCGCCTATACCCCAACACCACTCTTGGAGGGTTCGAACTGCACCCCTAATCCTTTACATGCCCGCAGACGGGTTATTGTAAGCTACAACCTCCCTTTAGTGAGTGAAAGTCAAGTTAAGCGCCCCTACAAATACTTCCCATGAGGTCACCCATCCCAGGACTACTCCAGCCAGAGCATACTTAACTAAGAAGTACTCCTCATAGGAAGTCTTGGTAGGGGCGCTTAACTTGACTTTCCCTCATCAAAGGGAGCTTGCAGACTCCAATAACCCTCCTTCAGGCATGGAGAGGGGTTGGGGTGCATGGTCTACATACTATTTCAGGCTGAACCCTTTTGTGCGTTGTGTTGGGGGTCTCGACAGCCATCCTTTCGAGCTGTATGCTGGGGAGGTCGTTACACCATGGCTCACCACCTCTGTTGTTTCTTCTGAACCAGTTTTGATCATGGGCATAATTAGATCATCACTCTCCCTACTTCCTGAACCTGAAGCTGCTGCCCTAGAGCGAAAACACCTGGTGCTCCTGGTGACACAAGCAGCTCCACTTGAAGATCCTTGGTAGCTACCTCCTGCCCGCCGTCGGACCAACTTTCCTGCACCTCTACAGATGAGCTACCTCGATAAGATGTCAGTTCGTTGATGACAATGTCTCTGGAGACGACGAACTTCTTCATGGCTGCGTCCATACACTTCCATCCTTTCTTCCTCTCAGTATAGCCCACGAAGGCAAGCTTCCTCGCCTTTGCATCCAACTTAGTCCTCAGAGCATTGGTTCACAAGACTATGCCTGCAATCGACAACGACAAGTGTACCATATTAGAAGTAGTATAGGTTTATAAAAATCAAGGTTGTATTAGACTCGGGGCAGTTGAGTAATTCTACTTTGAAAATAGTTATTATCTTATCAATTAGAACTTGGTGTTTGGGTTCTGAATGGTAAAAACTAGAGATGTTAAAGGAATTAATTCGACAATTTAAAATCTAGTACCCCATCTTTGAATCACCTCACAAATAGAAAATATCTAATGAAAGTAGTGTGCAATTTTCTTGTGAAGAGGCTTTGACCGTGGAGGTTCCCGAAGCATTAACACTCCTCTTTCGAGGATTAGATTCAACTAAGTTTAGGTGTATCACCGAACTCTCGTTCTCAAATCGCATCGCCTAAGAATTGCTTTAGGTAGTGAATCTCTCAATGGGATTTTACTGTATTCTAGAATACTTATGTCATCCTCTCTCGATGGTTGCGTTCTACTCCTTTTACCTATGAGCGATCGATTAATCTTACGGGCCTCTTGGCTAAATAAAGAATGAAAACAAAATGTGAACTATATATCAACAATATAGCCGCATAGAAATTTTGATCTGAGGTAAATTGTAAGAATTCAATAATTAAAGAGAAGCAAATCTAAAATCATAATAATATTAACTCATCCTCAGATCATCTCTGTCGGGTAATAAAGGAATTAGTTACTCATGGAGATGGTGGAATCATCATTATAAAAAATGCGACATCATGAAAAAGTACGAAAGTGATAAGAGATAACTTGTAATAGCAATAAAATTTTAAATGAAATAGGGATGAAATTTTATTGCTATTCGAAAACAAGATTATAAGGTATAAATGTGTGAGGTTACAAATAGACAAACAATGTTATAGAAGAACGACTAAATTAAACGTAGAAAATTATAACTTTTTTCACTCACAAAATTCGGCCTAAACCTCCAATGATTTCTTCCTCGGAATGAACAACTCTCAAAATTAATTTCTGGACTAGAATTTTCTACCCAAATGAATACTCTAAATTTCTGACCAAAACTTTCAATATCCCTTCCTCTATCCCAATCAGCCCTATTTATAGGTGCAAAATAAAATCTTGGTATGGGCAATGGTGGCCGGTTTTTATTGGTGGCTTAATTGCTGAAGGCGGGAATAGTGAAAGCTTAATTGCTGATGGCGGGAATAGTGGAGGAGGTGCTGGATTGCTTGTGTGGCATTGCTCTGCATGGAGGAGTTGGAGGTGGACGAGAGCATGCATGGAGGAGTTGGAGGTGGACTAGATCATCATGCAAAGGTGCTGACCGGGCTCCATGCTAATGAACCTGTCGTGAATAAAAATCATGGATGCGACAATGGGATATTGCACAAAACTTCTCCCTAGGCATGCCATATTCCTATAAAATAGAATATATGAGTTGTAATATAAAATATTTTTTTTTTACAAATTTTTTATAAAAATAACGAACAACTGCAATTATTTATTTAAATATCTAATAAGATAGTAGCCTTAAATAATGACTAAATTACTTGTCATCAAATACCTCCATACTTATTTGTTGCTCGTCCCGAGCAAACCATTCTTTGTAATGGTGTGAAAATCTAATACTAGCTAGAGTTTCGAAAGCTTGAGAGTAAAATGCGAAATCTTATGTTGTCATGCGTAGATATTTTAGTAGACAGACGTTCTTGGCATAAATACTAATTTATGAAATAATAAAAATGTGTTTCATTTATTTATTATTACTTTTAAAAAATCGACTGGTTAATCTCAAAGTTATGTAAAGGGAGAAAGTAGTGTGATCGCTAAGATTTAAATTACTAGATGTTGATGCTCGGGGTGGTCTCCAATGAAATCCATCAATGATGATGGCCATAGGATTGCTCGTTGTACCTTCTCCACAACACTTCATACTAAATCAACTCTATGGATTTTTAGGACTTTGGTATGATGTAACTTAAGGCTTGGGTTTAATGGCGAGATAAATAGTGATAAACATGAAGGTGCGTTTCACTTAAACAAAGAGTTTTGAGCTAAAAATTTATTTCTCTTTTATTTCATAATTGGGATCATTCCAAGTATGTATGTGTATACCTAGGCCGCATATCATTATGAGAATTTGCTTTTCATAGTTGGGATCATTCCAAGTATGCATGTGCATACCTAGGCCACATATCACTATGAATTTTTTTCTTTTTGACTCAACACCCAAATATTTTTTCTTTCATAGTTGGGATCATTCTAAGTATGCATGTGCATACCTAGGCCGCATGTCACTATAAAACTTTGTTTTTTTAACTCAACAACCATTTTTTCAATAAATTAGCTCAAATTTAAGTGTATTTTTGGGTTTGGGCTTTTTTTGTTTTTGTGGCAAAATGGTGAGGGTGGATCAAAATAAAAGGATAAGATTGCTCAAATTTGTGTCAACAAAGGTAGTAACTTTAGGATTGGATGCAAGGTCTCAAACAATCCAAAGAAAGCTCTAAATCATTTTCATAAGGTCAATTATTCTAAAGTGAAATTGTTTTGAAGATAGTTAAGGGCCAGTTCTAGATATCGAGAAAGGACACCCTTCCATTCGAGTCGAGTAATACCTTTCTAACGATCTTCTACACACTCACCTTAACTACTTTTGGATAAAATCAGATTCAAATTAGAAGTAAAATAAATTATAACTCAGTAAATTAAAAGAAATCATAATTTTAGATCTATGCCAAGAATTTAATTTTACACTAATACTACTCAAACACATGCATTTGACTAGAAGCATTACATGATTCAACAATTTTATTCAAAAGTTTCAAAAACTATTTTAACATAAAAAGTTTTTGGTCCGCATGAAGATTTAAGTCTACTTAGAACTAATCAACTAAGTAAGGGGTAGAAATTGTTTAATAAAAACGTAAAACAAAAAATAAACTCTTTTTATAAAAAAAAATTTATTAAATTAGGATACCCCTCCATACTTAGAAGTAGACATTGTTCTCATGGTTTAAAACTAAGTATGGAGTTGAAAAATTTAAACTACACAAACACCTCCATACTTTAAATTAAACATTGTCCCCAATGTTTAAAACTAAGTGTGAGAATTAAACTAAATAAAAAATATACTAAAAAGAGATTATAAGAAGACTTCTTTGATTAGTCGCCGGGGTTGCCACCCATATCTTTTAAAGTAAATCCTGCAAAATATGTTAAGATAAGAGAAACAACAAACATATGAAAAGATAACTATGGGGTGCCTCCCACGAGATCTTTGTTTACCGTCGCGTAGCTTGACTAGGTGTCATTCTTTAAGTTTGGGAGGTTAAGTGATTCAATTTTTGCAGTTGAGGGGTCATCTGGGTGATATAATTTTAATTGGTGCCCATTAACCTCGAATGAGCCCTTTTTTGAGTGTTCTATTAGCACAGCGCCATATGGCCAAACCACTTTTACTATAAAGGGGCCAGACCATCAGGACTTCAGTTTTTCGGGAAAAGCCTTAAACGCGAGTTATATATAAGGACTAGATCCCTCGGGGAAAAAGATTTTGGATTTTAATTTTTTATCGTGATAAAAGTTGTACGTTCCTTATAAAATTTATTATTTTTATAATCATTTGCACGCCATTCATCTAACCCATTTAATTAGAACTTTCTTTGTTCGGATGCTAAGTTTAAACATAGATTTACAAATTTAAGCTCCCAATATGTGTGATGTTCTAATTCCACTGATAAATGGCACACATTTCTGTAGACTAATCAGTATGGTGTACAACTGATCGAGGTCTTATACGGCGTTTGATAAGCCCATAAAGCGTCGTCTAATTTTAGGGCTCAATCCTTTCTATTAACCGGCATCGTTTTTTCTAAGATTCTTTTTATTCTCGGTTAACTACCTCCACTTGGGCATTTGTTTGTGGGTGATAGGCGGTGAATAGTTTGTGCGTGATGCCATACTTAGCTAAAATTTTTGCAAGTTGGCCATAACAAAAATGAGTACCTCTATCACTAATCAGCGCGCGTGGTGTGTCAAATCTTGAAAATATATTTTTTAAAAAAATTTACGACGACTCTTACATCGTTAGTGGGAAAAGCTTGTGCTTTTTCCCACCTTGAAACATAGATGACCGCAACATGGATGTACTTAATATTCTGAGAAGGTCGTTGTGGGCCTATGAAATCTAAATCCCATAAATTTGAAATTTCGCATTCTAAAAGTATATTTTGGGGAATTTCATCCCGGTTAGAAATATTACCTCACTCTTGGCACATATCACATTTACTCATAAAGGTGTGAGCATCTTTGAATAAGGTGGCCCAATAAAAGCCCGCCTTTAGAGCCTTCATAGTGGTCCGGTTCGCTTGATAGTGTCCACCAGTCGGTCCCTCATGGCAGTGCCCCAAAATTTGGATACCTTCCTTTCTCTATACACACCTTCTTACCACTTGGTCCGCACAGACACAAAATAAAAAGGGGTCCTCACAAAAATAATTTTTCAAGTCTGAAAAGAATTTCTTCTTTTGTTGACTTGAAAAACCTTTTAGGAGGATTCGTGCCACTAAATAATTGGCAAGATCCGCGTACCAAGGGGTGGAAGAATTCGTTACCTGATCAGTAACGAGGAGGCTCCCTTCAGGAAATTTTTCATCAATATCGGCCTCTACTAGCACTCCTGGAGAAAGATTCTCCAATCTTGAGAGGTGGTCTGCCGCCAAGTTCTTTGCTCCCTTCTTGTCTCAAATTTCCAAGTCAAATTACTGTAGGAGGAGAACTGATGAGTCCGATTTATATAGGATTTTTCGAACTCATCTGGGCTAGTTTTCACGTGTTTGCACTTCACTTTTAGTTCTTTATCATTCATATTTCATTTTGTTTATATTTCCATAGAAAGTGCACATTGAGGCCCTTGGTTGTGTATTTTTGTACTTTTAATATTTGTACTCCATTTTGTGCTTGTCTGGAATGTCTGCACATATCAGTGCTGGGTTCAGGGGTCGTGTGCGTGTTCCGGGGATGTTTGGAAGCAGGAGTACTGCGCACGATCATCGAATATAGTGCGCACGACCACTGGTCATGCTCCTCTGCTCGTGCGCAATGTTCCCTGATTTCCAGAATCTGCCTGGGGTATACGCGCTATCATTGGACATAGTGCGCACGACCACTGGTCGTGCGCCACTAATCGTGTGCATTGATTCCATATTTTCCCAAGTTCTGGCTGGGGCAAACGCGCTACCACTGGACATAGTGCGCATGACCACTGGTCGTGCTCCACTGGTCGTGTGCATTATAATTTATATAATCTATAAATTCGCATGTTCCGCCCTAATTCGGGATCGCTCGACATTTCTCCGCCATTTTCATCTCCGAGGAAGGGTTCCGCCGTTCCCCTTCATCTTCCATCATAGGGAGGTGCTCCGGGCAAGCTTTCACCGCCAAATCCAAGCCATAGCTTCCTCTCGGCCTCCTCCTTCATCTTTGAGCTTCAAGAAGAGCTTGACCTAGCTTTCTCCATCAAGCTAGGAGAAGTTGTGCAATCCTCCACCGGATCGTGACACGAAGAAGATGGGCCATTGGAAGGTGGTGAAAACCCTTCTCTACCCCGGATGCAGTTGAGGACCGAGCTTGGACACGGATTGACAACCCGAAAATTCCAACCGTGAATCCTCAACAAGACTTCAGATTCGGTCAATTTCGCACATTTTTCTTCTCTTGTTGTTGATGGTTTAGTTGAACTCTTTGTATTTGATGAAGTTATGCTTAGTGTAATATATGTTTATGTGTAATCATGTCTACGTAATTGTATGTTTTCGTTATTTACTTGAGGTGCGCCTATTTGTCCATCCACCACCATCCACCCTTGCCGCACTAGCAATTGCTAGTGGTGTGTGTAGCGAAGATGTGCTCCCGACCCTCATTCTGCCATTCTCATCACCTCATCCGCAAGCCTACTCGCCCATCCGCCTAGTGATTCGGTGCATAGCGGCCCGACTAGTCTTCCATCCCGCCTGGCGAAGCATCGCATAGCGGCGTTGCATAGGAGTAATTGTTAGATTTTTTCTTTCTTTTTCAGCAAATATCAAAACCCCCCTTAGTTAACTCCAACCTAAGGACTTCAATCTCAAGTCCTCCTCGAAATTAACTTCACCTTACTATGTTCCATGAGAGATCGATACTTGGGAAAACTCGCCCATTTTATATTACTTGTGCGACCGGTTCACTGCCATGATCTTTAGCATCAAGTTTTTGCTGTCGTTGCCGGGGAACACAGTCGTGTGAGTTTTTGGAGAGGGACATAGGAGATAGAAGCCCTTTTCCATTTATATATTTCATGTTTCTTCTTTGCTTTAGTTTTTTAGAATCTGTTTCTTATTTTTTCTGTAGCAGGTTTTCCTATTCTTTTCTCTGTGGTGTGTATTTAATTATTGCTTAGAAACTGCCTGTTGGTGCATTCTTCCTGTTGCACCATGTATTCTTATATGAATATTCGTTGCCGATGGTGCGGGGATTATATGCATGGTAGTGATGAGTGCCCCACTGAAGATTGGGAGCATAATTCTCGTGGTTCTATGTATGGAGCACCGTCTTCCTATGGTACTTCATACACCCAACCCAGGTCTTATGGTCACTCCTCTTCTACGCATTCATCTTTTTCTTATTCCTCTCCGGTCCCACCTGGACCGAGGAGTAATGGAAAATGGTGTTTGTGTTGTCGTAGCACCGACCACGAGTTGAAAGATTGCGCAGAATTTCAGCGCCAGTTGGAGGAGGATGATGAACCGGGTATCCGATTCACTCTATCACCCTCTCAAATGGCCGCCCCTTCTGATTCTGATGATATATTCGCAGCACCACCTTGTCTATGGGGGACTGCTGCAGATATGCACATCTGACTTTCTGCTGATCAGTGTGACGACATTGTGGCACCGTCTCTCCCAATGCACTCTTCCTCTCTTGTTGATTCACCCCCGGAGGAACCCGCACATATTTTCTCTGAGGCTGTTGTTCCTACGCCTTCTTTGCAAGAATTATCTATCCCTATTTTTAGTCAGTCGGTTGATGATGTTCGGCCGGATTGTGATTCTGAGCCTGAGGATGTGCCCATGTTTGACAAGAATATTATTTTCATTAATGGAAAGTATTACATCTTGGAACATGTGGACACACCGAGGTGTGTTGATGAGGAGATCCTCTTTATTGAGGAAGTTTCCACTTCCTTGATGGATGAGGAGTTCGAAACCACCACCGAGGACCTCGAGCTCGCGGATTCCCCACGCCATGACTCATATGACATCGTCGATGATCTATGTCGGGATCCTGCTGGGAGTGAGACCGGGACCACTCCCCCTATTTCTGATTCTTTTAGTTATTCATCTCCATTATTTCTTGATCCCATTTCTGTATCTGAGCCTGTGCGGGTTGAGTCTTCGCATGTGCTTCAGGAGGACTTGGAGCTTTCAGCTCGAGTCATGGATGATATAATCCCCTTTTACGAGGAGGTTGATTCCTCCTCTATTGAGGAAGCTCCATTCATCGCTTTCTCCTCCTGCAGTCTCCCTCTAGACGATACCTTGCTGGGCAAGGATTCATTTTGTGGTGAGAAGAGTGAGGACCAGCGCTCCTTCTCTTCTTACTTCCTATTTCCTCTACCTGTGTTGGGCAGGTATTACTATTTAGGTAGAGGGGCAACTGTTTTATCACCGTATCGGTACCCGTTACCGCAACGGATAATGGAACAGTTACCTGTGCATTTTTCTTTTCATAGGCCCATTAGCTAGAACCTTTTCGTAGCTGAATAAGTCGTGTTGGGATGACAATAACCCCAGTACTTATCTTTCACTTTCTGCATTTTGTTTTTCATGTTTATTTAGTTTTAGTATTCCTTTGTAGTTTGTATATTTTTGTTTTGTTTTTACGGAGCTCACCCCTGCAGGTATTCATGGCAAATCGCATTTGCGGGGTTGTGATTCTTCATATGGCGAGCCTGCTTCAGGTTTCCAAGCGTCTTCTAGTATGCTCACTTGCTGAGCATTGGGTAACCTCTTCCCTTAGCTCTTTATGATTCTAATTTCTCTATCATATGTTGTGTAGTTTAGTTCAAGTCTGGGGGAGAGCCAGTTTTGTTTCCTTTTGCACGTGCACATCTCATGTGTATACTAGAAGCTTTTATAGTTTTATTATGATTAGTTCATTGCATCACACACCACTGTACCCACATGAGCGCGTGCTTAGATTTTTGCGTGCTGCGAGTTAAACTCGTTTCTTTTGTATGATTTGGGAAAATTATTGTGTTGGCTTAGGATTGTGAGATGGAGTAAAATGTTGACCTTGTTGTGTTTCTAGTCAACCGCACTCGTCTCGTGTATAAATTCGAGTAGATTTAATTTTTCTGTATGCTTATGGTTTTATACTTTTTTATTTGAGTAAAGATCTTTTTATTCTACACAAAAGTTGGTGAATCCAATGTGAATCAAACGGTAGTATAGGAATGTGTGTAGACGTCACTAGACTCATTTTGCTCGAGTCAGGAGGAAGGATCATCTTTCTCGGTGGCTAAGAACTTGCCCCAAGCTACTCTCGAAGCATGGGTACTTGGTTAGTCTAGCGTAAGCATGATGTAGGCCATCATTTTTCCCCGGTTGAGCTTTGTACAGTTCATAACGTCATATCCTCGCTAGCCCGTTGTGCCTACCCTTCTTTTGATTCAGCTCCACCTTCATTCACCAAAGCCCCATAGCCTATCCTAGTCGCACACCCAAGTCGAGTTTAGTGTTTTATATTTTCATGTTGGGATGTGATGTGGTGTTATTATTTGTGAAAATGTGGAAGTGCTCCCAAGTATATATCTGCTGAATTGTGAAAATAGAATGAAGAAAAGAAAAAAAAAGAAGAAGAAAAAGTGAAAAGAAAAAGTTTAAATTTAAATTCTTTTTGGAAATGTGATTATATTGGGAGTAGGCGGTGCACACACCCATTTCTTAAAAGTTAAGTCTGGAGGTGTGGTGTACCTGCATATATTGTGGTTAGCGGTTGGATTGTTTTTAGGCTAGCTCATTTGGGTTAGGTGCATAGCCTTTTTTTATTATTATTTACCTCACCGTAACCCAAGCCCTGTGATTATCCTAAAGTCCTACGGATTTGCGCTCGAGTGTAACTAGTGTCGTGGAGAGAGTGTGAACGGGAAAGCGTATGGTCCACGACATTGGTGGATTCCTTTGGAGGTGATCCTGAGCCCCGATCTTTGCAAAGCTCACCTTAGTGGCCTGCCTACTTTCTTCCTATGCGTGAGATGTTGATTCACCGTGATTCTATTTTTGAGTAGTAATAAAATTTTGATACGCATTGTGAAAAATATAAACTATTATGCATACTTAGAAATTTTCTCTATTGTATTTTACGCACGCTAGCATGCGACTTCGCATGGTACTTTGTTTTTCAATTTCTTTGTTAGCTAGTATTTTCCGTATCTGCTTAGATTTTGTTTGCTCGGGACGAGCAAACAGTTAAGTCTGGGGGTGTGATGAGTCTGATTTATATAGGATTTTTCGGACTCATCTGGGCTAGTTTTCACGCGTTTGCACTTCACTTTTAGTTTTTTATCATTCATATTTCATCTTGTGATGTAGGCCACTCCCCAAATGGGATTAGGATGCAAATTGGTAAAGGGATTCCAAAGGGGAATTTAAGCAAACACGTGGGGTGCGCGTAAAACTCAAAATTTCGGCAGAGTTTCGTCTATAATTTTGCGATCTCACAAGTGGGAAGTTCCCATCCAAACCTACATGAACATTCACATACACTAATATCATTACCTAGCCACACATCTAATATCGCATCACAGCATTTCCATCCACATGAAGAGCGCTCCGGACTAAATATTTTCGATTCGGAAAGGAGTCCTAGTACAGCCCTCAAAACAAAATAATACGAGGATATACCAAATCCTCTTGATCCGTTCGAAACCAAAGGATAAACAAACCTCGGTTTGCAAACGTCCAAGGGGACCTACCCTTGCAAATCCTTCGCAAAAATCGGATAAAAAGGAAATATAATTTCAGATTTATTAATGCAAATTGGAATCAAAATTTAGGATGAAATTTGATAACTAGATTTCCACCCAACTCACAATCCAAGATGAATCACTACACAAGTTTTAGGGGAAGGTAATTCGTTACCCAAATCTGAAATAAGAGAGGAGGAGGAGGAAGATAACTATGGAAGAGTCACACTTCCATGGGTCCACCGGAATCACACCGGATGGGGAGAACCGAGACGCCTTCTTCGGAGTCAAATCAGAGGAGGTAGGAGAACGCTGGAGTAGCTGGAATCAACATAAAGAGGGGCGGCGGCAGCAGTTATTCGCGGATCCCAGGGGGTCGGGGTGCGGGTTTCGGCCTGGCCGAAGCAGGGCTGCTTCACGCTAACTCCAATTAGGTTTTTTTTCTCTTCAACATAACCCTCTCGAACACCTCATACATATATATAATATCACACCCCTCTCCATCCACCCTTCATCAAAATCCAAACCAATCCTAACCACTAGTGTTTAATATGAAATAAAACACACACTTATAAAATAACATAATTAGAAATTCCCTAACTTAAAAATTTATAATTCTTAGGACTTATAAATTCATAAAAGTATTAGGAATATAATATTATTCCAAAATTGAAATAACATTATATTCATAATGACGGCGTCGGCGGCGGCGACAACGTTGGTGGCGGCGGCAACGACAGTTGCGGCAACGGCCATAAATGTCCATGAACATGTAGCAGCGGCGATCAATGAGATCCATGTCGGCACGAGCAAATGGCGGGGCATCCTCGCCATCAATCCTCCCTCGCTCAAAACCACTCATCCCCGATGAGTGGCCAGGGAGAGAATAACAGAGGACAGCAGCATCCACATGTAGCATAGCAAGAGCGGACATCCACGGCGTAGGACAAGCAGTGCAGGCATCCGCAATAGAACAGAACCTGGCATGAACAAGAATAGCAGAAAATCTCGTAGATGTGTCAGTATAAAGAAAAGCAGTACAGATCTTACCATCCAAAGCGAGAACCAGGAAACCCAAATGGAAGAGCGACACGAAAAGAATCTCACCTCTCAACCCAAGAGAATCTGATGTAGAAGAGAGAAACGTCGGAGAAAACCACTCAGGTGGAAATCAGATATGCAAAAATAAATCCGAAAAATTGAAACGCGGCGAAACACCGATTGCATCATAAAAATCCAAAAAAATTGTGTTAAATCCAAAATTGTTGAAGATCATGAAAGGATCGGCGCTCCAACATAATAATTTTGTGATAGAACCCGAAGGTATCCACTCGTGGGCTAACCAGACTAAATTGGAATCAACAATTCTGCAGTCAGAAGCTCTCGGAGGTGAATAGAAGTGAAAGTGACGCAACCCACAGACAATGTCATAAGGCGACGACACGTGCACGTGCAGATTATACCAGGATGGATGAAAAATATGTGCAATTTGATTTGATGGGTAATAATGTCGTGAGGACACCAAATCAAAAGGCACGGTCGCCGTGAAATCATACGCAGTCGCAGACGAATACATGCCCGCATACGGACACTCACTAATACATAGCTCACAAGTCAAGTCCAACGTCATAGTTGTAAATTTTGATTTAAAAATGTCATAAATAAATGCCAGTGAAAAATGCTCATCTTCAATTATAGGGTTTGGCGCTCCCGGATCGGAAAGGTTGTACGTGCGACACAACTCAACATAGCTAACTAGGATCACTAACGTGTGCATGCACGGATCATCAAAAGGCGGAGGATAAATGCGTGCGATCGGGCTTGGCAAATAAGTGTGTCTAGGGGACACCACATCAAAAAGCCCCAGAGCCAAGGAATCACGAGCAGTCCAACATGAAGCCTTACCCAACACCTAGCGGTCAGATGGACGGTCCATCCAAGAAAAAGCATAGTCAGATCTACGAACTGGAGTGGAAAGATCGAACACGACAACTAACAACTCGCCCACACACATCCAGCTAGACAAGTCTAACGGGGAAGCTAGATAAGTAAGGGTCTCCAAATATCTTGGACTAGAAATGACAAGCTCGTGCCCTAACAAATCTTCTAATCGAGTCAAGTGAGCCGGAGGGATAGTCAACACGATCAATTTCGGAGGAGGAACTAAGCCATACTCACAGTCAAAACACGGATTTAACGTCAAAGAAAAGTCTTCCGATTACAAGCCATCAAAATCAAAGGGAAGATCAAACAGTGGATTCTTCCTCACAAAAAACTAAACTGGTTAGTCATCACCTAACTCACTCTCAGACAAACATTCGCCACAGGATGACTCTACCAACTCAGCCGAAATGTCTTCCAACCCACTAGATATTTCATCCAAATCAGCATCATTGACGGTCTCAGAAGTAGGCAAAATCGAACCCGACAAAATTTCTAATCCATATTGTGCTTCGGGCAATGGTGATAACAACAAGGAAATATCTTCCGGGTCCTCAACATTAAATTCATCCAATAATAACCTTCCCTCGCAAGATAAGTCTTCCAACACAATAGGAACATCTGCCAACTCAGGGCCATCGGACGGTTCCTCAACTATCATAGGAGACGGACAGGAAATTTGGTCGAGGGGAAATTGGATAATCCCATGGGGTGATACCTCAGAGGAGACATTCTCGTCCAGGTCACTAGGATAACCAAGCTCCTCATCGTCACTAAGGTCGTCAGAGAAATTGTCATCGCCCTCAGTGGCGGGCTCATACGTCAAGGCTAAAAGAGCCAAAGCCCTAGGCTTTGTGAGGCACTCCACGGCATAGTGGCCAATCAAGCCACAAGCATAACATATGGCATTCTCCTTGTAAGTCTTAACTGTCTACCTATGCTTAGCCCGCAGATTTTTAACATCCCTAGTAGTGATAATGACAGGAGGCGGGCAGAAGACCTAACCTTCTCGTTCTCCCGATAAGGTGGAATACATGGGCTCGAAATAGTCAGATCTTGGCGGAGCATGGGTCTAGCGGGAGGCTTGGACTCACTCCTGTGATCAAGAATGGGTCGAGTGCCCTGGAGGGGAGAAATAAGATCGTGAGACGCCCGAGTTAGGGAGTACGTGGGGACGTACTGGTTCGATGTAGGCAAAGTCTTAGGCGGCGAATCACTCAGAAAATCAGAAATCTGGGAACGATAGTAGGGAGGGTAATACTCATCCGTTAATAGATTCTTCATAATCTGCTAACCTACAAGTGAGTCATTGAGTGACATCCCAAAACGTCTCTCCTCATTGAGCCAGAAGGTCAGAGCTCGACCAATTAATTGAAGTCTCGCAACGGGAATCTTGTTGGGGTCCACAATATGATATCGCTCAAAATAGCATTCCATGTCCTTCACCCAACCTAAAAACACTCGCGGTCCACCTATCCTATCATAGGTCAGAACAGGAACTCTAACAGGCCTAGAGATGCGCGGTGGTGGTGTCAAATACCGGGCTAACATAACGTTTCGATCAATGAATGAAGGTGAGTGAGCGGAACTCCCAATGTGGGCCATAAAGTCTAACGGAAAACTCAAACTAAGGGAACACAAAAACAGTTTTTGTTTTTGATATATTTTAGGAAACACAAATTTTTTTATATATATAACTAAGAAAATAAATAGAAGACCAACAAGCGTGCCTAAGTGCAAAAAGGGGGGAAAGCTCGGAACGAGCATATCGTTGCCAAGTTGAGAAATTGGCAAACCTCTTTCCCGAAGGTGAAGAAATTGGGATGTATGTGCATAAAGGTAGGGAAGTGACATGAGAGGACCGACAAAGATTAAGAAAGATTTGCGCCCCTCTGATACCAAATTGATGTAGGCCACTCCCCAAATGGGATTAGGATGCAAATTGGTAAAGGGATTCCAAAGGGGAATTTAAGCGAACACGTGGGGTGCACGTAAAACTCAAAATTTCGGCAGAGTTTCGTCTATAATATTACGATCTCACAAGTGGGAAGTTCCCATCCAAACCTACACGAACATTCACATACACTAATATCATTACCTAGCCACACATCTAATATCACATCACAGCATTTCCATCCACATGAAGAGCGCTCCGGACTAAATATTTTCGATTCGGAAAGGAGTCCAAGTGCATCCCTCAAAACAAAATAATACGAGGATATACCAAATCCTTTTGATCCGTTCAAAACCAAAGGCTAAACCAACCTCCATTTGCAAACGTCCAAGGGGACCTACCCTTGCAAATCCTTCGCGAAAATCGGATAAAAAGGCAATATAATTTCAGATTTATTAATGCAAATTAGAATCAAAATTTAGGATGAAATTTGATAACTAGATTTCCACCCAACTCATAATCCAAGACGAATCACAACACAAGTTTTAGGGGAAGGTAATTCGTTACCCAAATCTGAAATAAGAGAGGAGGAGGAGGAGGAAGATAACTATGGAAGAGTCGCACTTCCACGGGGCCACCAGAATCACACCGGATGGGGAGAACCGAGCCACCTTCTTCGGAGTCACACTAGAGGAGGTAGGAGAATGCTGGAGCAGCTGGAATCACCACAAAGAGGGGCGGCGGCAGTAGCTGTTCGCGGCACCCAGGGGGTTGGGGTGTGGGTTTTGGCCTGGCCGAAGCGGGGCTGCTTCGCGCGAACTCCAATTACGTTTTTTTTCTCTTCAACATTACTCTCTCCAACACCTCATACATATATATATAATATCACAACCCTCTCCATCCACCCTTCATCAAAATACAAACCAATCCTAACCACTAGTGTTTAATAGTAAATAAAACACACACTTATAAAATAACATAATTAGAAATTCCCTAACTTATAGATTTATAAATCTTAGGACTTATAAATTCATAAAAGTATTAGGAATATAATATTATTGCAAAATTGAAATAACATTATATTCATAATGACAGCGTCGGCGGCGGCGACGACGTTGGTGGCGGCGGCGATGACAGTTGCGGCAACGACCATCAATGTCCATGAACAGATAGCAGCGGCGATCAATGAGATCCATGTCGGCACGAGCAAATGGCGGGCATCCTCGCCATCATCTTGTCTATATTTCCATAGGAAGTGCACACTTAGGCCTGTCGTTGTGTATTTTTGTACTTTTAATATTTGTACACTATTTTATGCTCGTCTGGAATGTCTGCACATATCAGTGCTGGGTTCAGGGGTCGTGTGCGTGTTCCGGGGATGTTTGGAAGCAGGAGTACTGCGCACGATCATCGAATATAGTGCGCACGACCACTGGTCGTGCTCCACTGCTCGTGCGCAATGTTCCCTGATTTCCAGAATCTGCCTGGGGTATACACGCTATCACTGGACACAGTGCGCACGACCACTGGTCGTGCGCCACTGATCGTGTACATTGATTCCATATTTTTCCAAGTTCTGGCCGGGGAAAACGCACTACCACTGGACATAGTGCGCACGACCACTGGTCGTGCGCCACTAGTCGTGTGCATTATAATTTCTGTAATCTATAAATTCGCAAGTTCCGCCATAATTCGGGATAGCTCGACATTTCTCCGCCATTTTCGTCTCCGGGGAAGGGTTCCGCCGTTCCCCTTCATCTTCCATCGTAGGGAGGTGCTCCAGGCAAGCTTTCACCGCCAAATCCAAGCCGGAGCTTCCTCTCGGCCTCCTCCTTCATCTTTGAGCTTCAAGAAGAGCTTGACCTAGCTTTCTCCATCAAGCTAGGAGAAGTTGTGCAATCCTCCACCGGATCGTGACACGAAGAAGATGGGCCATTGGAAGGTGGTGACAACCCTTCTCTAGCCCGGATGTAGTTGAGGACCGAGCTTGGACGTGGATTGACAACCCGACAATTCCAACCGTGAATCCTCAACAAGACATAGGATTCGGTCAATTTTGCACACTTTTCTTCTCTTGTTGTTGATGGTTTAGTTGAACTCTTTGTATTTGATGAAGTTATGCTTAGTGTAATATACGTTTATGTGTAATCAAGTCTATGTGATTGTATGTTTTTGTTATTTACTTGAGGGGCGCCTATTTGTCCATCCACCACCTTCCACACTTCTCGCACTAGCAATTGCTAGTTGCGTGTGTAGCGAAGAGGTGCTCACGACCCTCATTCCGCCATTCTCATCACCTCATCCGCAAGCTTACTCGCCCATCAGCCTAGTGATTCGGTGCATAGCGGCCCGACTAGTCTTCCATCCCGCCTGGCGAAGCATCGCATAGCGGCGTTGCATAGGAGTAGTTGTTAGATTTTTTACTTTCTTTTTCCGCAAATATCAAAACCCCTCTTAGTTAACTCCAACATAAGGACTTCAATCTCAAGTCCTCCTCGAAAATAACTTCACCTTGCTGTGTTCCTTGAGAGATCGATACTTGGGAAAACTCGCCCATTTTATATTACTTATGTGACCGGTTCACTGACGTGATCTTTAGCATCAAGAACCCATGTCAAAAGTCGGGGCTTGGCATCCCCTTTGTTGAATAAGTACCAGAGCGCGGAGTGATCTAAAAAATAATAACTTTTTAAAGCGTTAAATAAGAACAGAATTTATCAAATGCAAAAACAATAGCCAAAAGTTACTTCTCCGTCATTGTATAATTAGCTTGGGCGGACGTGAGTGTTTTGCTTGCTTAATAAATTGGGTGAAAATATTTATTCACCAGTTGGCCTAAAACAGCCACCACAGCAAAATCACTCGCATCGCACATGATTTTGAATGGTAAAGTCCACTTCGGCACATTTAAAATCAGCGATTTTATTAGTTCCTTTTTTATTTTTTTCAAATGCTTTCAAACATTCATCGTCAACAATAGAAGCGGATTCTTTTTCTAAAAGATGAGTTAAACGTTTTGTAATTTTAGAAAAATCTCAAATGAATCGTCTATAGAATCCTGCATGTCCTAGAAAACTCCTAATAGAGTGAATATTAGTGGGCGGAGGAAGTTTTCTATGACTTCGATCTTGACTAGATCGACCTCGATCCCCTTACTAGATAGTTTATGTCCGAGGACCAACCCCTCTCATATCATAAATTGGCACTTCCCCTAGTTGTGGGACAAATTCATGTCTTCGCAGCGTTGAAGAACACGATAAAGATTATTAAGGCAATTTGTAAAGGAATCGCCGAATACAAAAAAATCATCCATAAAAACCTCCATGACATCCTCTACTAACTCGTTAAAAATAGCCAACATACAACTTTGAAATGTAGTCGGTGCGTTACAAAGACCAAAAGGCATCGTCTGATATTCGAAGGTGTCGAACGGGCAAGTAAACGTGATTTTCTCTTGGTCCTGAGGCGAAATTGGGATTTGAAAATATCCCGAAAGACCATCGAGAAAACAATAATGAGAATATCCAGAGAGACATTTTAAAATTTGATCAATGAAGGGTAACGGAAAGTGATCCTTATAGGTGTCATCATTTAATTTTCTATAATTTATGTACATTTGTCAACCCGTAACAGTACGGGTTTGGATCATCTCATTATTTTTGTTAGAAACTACCGTAATTCCCCCTTTCTTTGGCACGACTTGCACCGGGATACCCAAATGTTATCCGAAATTGGGTAAATAATACCAGCGTCTAATAATTTTATAATTTCTTCCTTAACGACGTCCTTCATATTTGGGTTTATACGTCGTTGAGGCTGAATGGTGCTGTGAAAATTATTTTCTAGCATAATTTTGTGTGTGCAAAAAGATGGGCTAATCCCCTTAATATCAGAAATTTATCACGCAATTGCATGGCGGTGAGTATTTAAAATTTTTGTTAATTCGGAAATTTCTGAATCATTAAGCGCAGATGAAATAATTACGGGCAATTTTGACTTTTGTTTCTAAAAAAAATTCAATGTTTCGGCAATTGTTTTAATTCTAAACTCGGCGGCTACTCATAAGATTTTTTTACAATAAAATTATTCAATTTTATTTTCTTCAAATTTAAGCGGCCGAGTTATTTTTTTTAAAGAAAATAAATTTACAATATCCGGATTTTCAAATGGAGAGATAATTTCAAAAAACAACATTATTTTCTCTTCAAAATTTGTTTCTAAGGTAAAACAAGAGTTATCGTTAGAAAAAAAAATTTTCATGTAAGAGTCGATACTAAAAGTAACTTCTTCATACCCCTCTCATAGGAGACTCTTTCTGTTACTTACGTCTATTATTGCCCTAGAGGTGGCAAGGAAGGGACGACCGAGTATAAGGGGAACTTCGACATATTCCTTGATGTCTAGATTGACAAAGTCTACCGGGAAGATAAACTTGTTTACTTTAATTAAAAGATCCTCTACGACCCCCATGGGTATTTTATTGACCTAGCTGCTAGTTGGATGCTCATTTTAGTTAGGGTTGGGGTGCCAACCCAAGCTTTTTGATTAGATAAAATGGCATCAAATTTATACTAGCCCCTAAATCGGCTAAGGCGTGCTTAATTAGATAATTGTCGAATAGACACGACATCGAAAATCATCTCGGATCATTTAATTTTTCTGACAGTTTATTTAAAATAACTGCGGAGCACTCTATGCTATGAGAGGTGTATGAAACATTTTCAAGCTTCTTTTTATTAGATAACAAATCTTTTAAATATTTTGCGTACGACATTTGAGAAATTGTTTCGCAAAAAGGAATATTAATTTGGATTTGTTTCAAAATATCAATGAATTTTGTATATTTCTCCTCATTGCGCTCATTAATAAACTTAAAAGGGTAAGGGACTGTAGGATTATTAATATTGCGCGGAGTTAAAGTAGAAGAAAACAAAGTAGTTGATGAAATAACTTGCAGAGAAGAAGGTAAAACATTTACCTCGGGTTCGATCAAATTTGTAGAAGTTATCTCGTTCCAACGACAGAGGGTAATTGTATTGGCTCTCTCCCGTGGATTTGGCTCGGTATGGCCCGACAAAGCTCCTTATTGGCGGACGGAAAACATCTTGGCGAGCTATCCAATTTGATTTTCTACATTCTTAATAGATCTAGTCAGATTCTGAATATTGGACACATTGGAGGTAACATATTTTGTGAAGACCTCTTCAAGCGAAGACGGATTTTGAGGTGGTAGTAGAGCGAATCTAGGAGGATTCGCTTATGGTGGTCATTGAGCATTATTGGGGTTACTCCTCTAAACGTTTGGGTGACTACTCAAACCCGGGTTATAGCTATTATTAAAATGAATGCTAAAATTTGGGTTATAAGGAGGACGATAGGAGTTCCCCATATAATCTACATGCCATTGAATAGAATTATTATTATTATTAGCCCAATTGGTGGCGGAGAAAGCAAACATCTCTGCCACTTGTCTTGTGAGCCATTCTACATGAAGTACTAAATTAGGGGTGTCCTCGACTTTGAAGAGTCAGGTCGGCTTCTTAGGACGTGACCATGGCCAATTCCACTGATAAGCATTCATGTCCATCTCCTCAAAAAGCTCTTGAGCAGCCTCAGGGGTTTTGTTATTTAGAGTCGCCCTGCTGCCGCATCAAACATTTGACTCGTTTGGAGATTCAAACCATTACAGATTGTTTGAACTTATTCCCACACTAGGAGGGAATGATGAGGTCATCTCCGCAAAAGTTCCTTGAAGTGCTCCCATGTGTCATAGAGAGACTCCGAGTCTATTTGCGTAAACGAGAGAATGTTCATACGTAATTTAACGGACTTTGCCGGAGGAAAATATTTCGTCGGAAATTTCTCAGTCATTTCGGTCCATGTATTGATGCCTCTAGGAAGAGAACCCAACCACTACTTGGCCTTAGTACGCAAAGAAAATGAAAAGAAATGCAAATGGATAGCATCATTAGTGGCTTCATTAATTTTAAAAGTATCACAAATTTCCAAAAAATTAAGTAGATGTAAATTGGGATCTTCATCTCGTAAGCCAACAAATACAATTGATAGTTGTACAAACTGAATGATACTCATTTTAATTTCAAAATTATTATCCGCCACTATCGGGCAGATAATATTAGATTGTGTTCCCTCCCAATTCAGCTTCGCATAATAGGACATGGTCCGTAGCGGGGCCTCATTATGGTTGGGATCTTCCATTAGTTCCTCGTTAGTTTCTCTGAATGACTCTTCATGAATTATTAGTAGATCACTAAATTGCAAACGTCGTCGCAAGGTGAGCTCAATTTCCGGATCAAAATCGAATTCAAAATTAGTTGAAGAGTTTTTCTAGGACATAAACTAAAAGAGAAGAAAAGAGAGGGAAAATAGATGAAGAATGAAAAGTAAAAATTCTAATAGTATTATTATAATATTATAGTTAAATATATAGATATATATTTTTTTTTTCAAAAAACGGGTTAAGTTTGTCCCGGACTTTTCGAGGTCTACCTTATAAAGGGTTCGCATCGATAATAAAATTTGTGCTGGGATGGCAAGCCCAAACCTCTTGTTCCCAAAATTTAAGTTGAACCTTTTTTAAAAATTTTGAGAGAAAAGGAGGTGAGAAGAAGATAAGTGATAAAATTAATAACTATTTCTTTTTCAAATTATCAACCATGTTGAAAGTCTTTAATTCCCATGTAGCTAATCACCTAGAGGGGGGTGAATAGGTTTTTTGGTCTTTTATAAATTTCCCTCTACTTAGTGTGTTGTGGGTGAGTTAAATAATGCTTCCAAGACAATAACACAAAACATACATAAGATTTATAGTGATTCCCCAGATTATCGAAACGTCCACTTTCCCTCACCTTTCTAACAACTTGTTAGACAATGCCTCTTCTCCAAACTCGGCTCCTTAGAGCTTACAACACAGATCCCTTGGGATCTCTCAGTCTCCTCCAAGACCTATAGATCAGACACAAAGTCCTACCTCAGAGCAAGCTTGCTCCTACAACTCTGTGATCAAAAGACCACAAACCTCAAACTTGAGCACAAGTCCTACAACTCAGGCTATGGAGGTTAGCCCTACAACTCGGAGAGTAACACTCTCCTACCTAAGATCTGTTAAGAGCCTACCTCAGGACAAAGGCCCTACCTTAGGCACACATGCCCTACACTCAGATCCACATAAGGTTCCAACAAACTCAGGCTAAATAGCCCTGCACTTAGATCTATATATGGATCCTACATACTTAGGCTAAATAGACCTACCTCAGCCTTTATAAATTAGGCTTACTGCTCAGATTCAAAAGGATCCTATAGAAAGAGAGTTGGCTATTGTGGTTAATTTGACACCATAGAAATTTCTCTGTGTCTTCCTCCTGAGCTAAGACAACCCTAACTTTTTCACAGCAATAGAAATAGTATTTTCAGTAAGACGATGTCTGTGCTAAAGAAACTCAGAAACTTGTTTCTGAACTCTCTGAAGAAGACTGAGGATTAGACAGTTCTTGCGTTCTTCAATCAGCTTGTGACGCCCCGAAACTCAAAAGAGTGACGGGAGTCCTTTTGAGCCAAGTTTGGAATTTGGCAGGGGGCACACGGCCTGGGACACGGGCATCTCCCTGGGGCGCATCGTGCTCGAGTTGACGATCTGGCCGAGAGGTCGACGAATTTGGAGTCGACAATCGTCGAGCAGCGAACACAGCCTGAGACACGGGCGTGTCCCAGGCCGTGTCCTTCTCGGGAGGTTGGCCGAGTTGAGTTGGGTGCGAAACACGACCTGGAGACCAGGCATGTTCGGGTATGACACGGGAGTGTCATATGGGACACGGACGTGTCATATGGGACACAGGCGTGTCCAATACCCGTGTCCTTCACGGGTAGGTGTTGGGCCTGTGTCGATGGAGGAACATGGCCAACGACACGGCCGTATACTGGATGACACGGGCGTGTAAAACCGGGCACGGGCGTGTTGAGAACCCGTGTCCTTTTCGGGACGCGTCGGTTTCGACGGTGAATGGGGAACACGGCCCTGGACACGGGCGTATCACAAGTCGTGTTCGGCCAAGATTTTGCATTTCATCGTGGCCGTTCGTTTCCTTATTTTGGGATCCTATGGCTGGGGGTTGTTCCTGTTGGGATATACCCGGGAATAAGGTTTCAAATCACTCATTTCTTTCACTTATTCTCTTTCTAAAGTCTAGAGAGAGGGGAGAGCAAGGAAGAATAAATGAGGCTAGATCTGGTCACTGACGGAGCTTCAGAGCTCCAAATTACGAGCCGACTTCAGATCTACGGAGGCAAGGAGATTGTGGTGCTTTCCATCCACATACATTTCCATGGCGCTAAGGAAAAATGCTAGGGTAACGATTATCATCCTAGTACATGTGAAGTCCTCTTTTCCTTTTCATAGAAAGCCCACTCTCGCGAGTTTACGGTGAGTTGAGGCGTTCCTTTGGGTAGACATGAATAGTCCCCGTTGTGTACATGTAGAGTCCGTAATCGAGAACGGATATAGGCATGATGTGTGAAGCCTACACGGACAAGTTGGTCTGGATCGGTGATGTTGCATTGCATGAATGACCGGAGAAGACACTGCACGAATGGTTGTTTTCGGGTTTTTCTACGCGGTAGATTTGTAACACCCCCTATCCATTGCATAGCATATAACAGTAGGTCCGGCCAGGGCACGATGCCATATACCACTGACAGACCGGGCGGTTACTTAATGGAAACCATCCAACTAATATCAACGTCCTACACAGAGCATTCTAGCAGAAGCAATTAAAAGTTGCATTAATAAAGAACCCAACACTAGCATGAATGTCCGCTAACAAGCCACAGAATGAACGTACAAATACACAAGTACAATGTCCTTAAGGCCTTACAAAGAATTATTTTCCAAAACTCGGTACGCAGGCCGGCCATACATGAATAAACGGAAACACTAAGCATTAGGCCTTCGAGGGCCAGCACTGCAACTTGGGCTTTAGCCCACTATTTACCGCTCGGCTCCGCAGCACCTGCAAGCACAATCCACCACAACGGTGGCAATCCAAAGCAACGGTCAGCAATGCTGACCAAATTATGACGATCTCGCCCCAAATTCGGGGCGGCCATGCTCCTTCCCTGCACTTTATTAGCATAAACCAAGCAGTATATATGTACATTGCTTCACAGGCATTGGCACGCACTATCACACGCCCCGTGCACTCAGGGCACATTCTCGATGAACCGGTCAATGTTACGTCAATTTAATCCATAGACACTCCGGCCTCACCACTGCCACTTTGACGGCCAAACTATGAGCATTTTGTCTTCCCGGCATGGGTCACGTCAATTTAAGCCATAGACCGCCGAAGACTTTTATCTATGCCAACGGTTCACACCGAATGACATAGAACGGGTATGGTTCCATCTAACTCATGCTACATCACAACGACAATTTAAGTCATATGCGCGGGTCAAACTTCTCACGAGTCCCGTTTCCGTCACACACTTCACATAACCCGATTATGTTCAAGTTGGCTCCCAGGCCACCAAGTTGAAGAATCACGCATCTGCCCAGTTTTTCGGGTGCACCTTGGAGTTAGTCCCTAAGATTCCTTGATGCAATCTACCCAGTAGAAAACCCGAAAAACAAACATTCGCATGGAGTCTTCTCTGGCCATTTATGCTATGCAACATCACCGATCCAGACCAACTTGTCTGGGTAGGCTTCACACATCATGCCTATATCCGTTCTAGATTACGGACTCTACATGTACACAACGGGGACTATTGATGTCTACCCGAAGGAACACCTCAAACTCAACGCAAACTCGCGAGAGCGGGATTCCCTATGTAAAAGAAGTCGAGCTTCACATGCTCAAGTACAGAATCGTTACCCTAGCGTTCTTCCTTGGCACCATGGAAAAGTATGCGGATGAAAAGCACCTCCCTCTGCTTGCCTCCGTAGATCCGAAGTCAGTTCGCGATTTGGAGCTCCGAAGCTCCACCGGTGAGTGGATCTAGACTTCTTCTTCCTCGTTGCTCTCCCCTCTCTCTAGAACTTAGACAGAGAACCAACAAATAGAAGATGAGGGTTTTGAAACCTACACTCGGGTATATCCCAATAGGAATAACCTCCAGCCGTCGGATCCCAACATAAAGAAATGTACGGCTACCATCCGGGTTTGACATGGAAAAACTGGGCCGAACACCGCACGGTTCACAAACCGGAGCAGGACACGTCCCTGACAAACTCAACACTGCCGGGACATTTAGCCGAGACCCTGCCAAGATCCTGTGTCGACACTCTATGTCAACACAGCACAACCTGTGTCGACACAGAACTGCCTGACTGTGTCGACACAGCACTGTGTCGACACAGCAGGCCCTATGTCGACACAGCAGGCCCTGTGTCAACACAGCAGGCCCTGTGTCGATACAGCAGGCCCTGTGTCGACACAGCAGGCCCTGTGTCGACACAGCAGGCCCTGTGTCGACACAGCAGGCCCTGTGTCGACACATCAGGCCCTGTGTCAACACAGCAAGCTCTGTTCCAAACACGCCTTAACCCACCAAGGACACGGCCTTTGACGGCCTTGTATCGACACAGCAGGCTCTGTGCCAAAGATGCCAAAACCCACCAAGGATACGGCCTTTGACACGCCCGTATCCCAGGCCGTGTGACCCCTGCCAAATTCCAAACTTGGTTCAAAATGCCTCCCGTCACTCTTTCGAGTTTCCGGGCATTACAACTCTCCCTCTCTTAAAATAATTTCATCCCCAAAATTACATAAAGGAAAGATAAGTATAAAACTTAAACAATACCTGAGCGAAATAACTCTGGGTACTCCTCAAGCATGGTTTGCTCTCGCTCCCAAGAGAGCTCCTCGCGACCGCAATTGTTCAAATGGAACTTGACCATCCCGATCTCTTTAATTTACAGACACTTGACCTCCGAGTCCTCAATGCGCATGGACTTGACCTTCGTCGTCAACCCAACATCCATCGGCACTTGATCCACTGCAATCACTTATGAAGGCTCTTGCACCGCCTTCCGCAGCACCAATATGTGGAATTCATCATGTAGACCGCTAAGCTCCACCGATAGCCTCAATCGATAATCCGCTTCGCCAATCCGCTCCAGAACCTCAAACGGTCCAAGGTACCTCGGGCTTAGCTTCTTCAAGCGCCACACCCGCGAGACAACCTTGAACAGCATGATTTTCAAGTATACCCAGTCGCCAACAGCGAACTCCACATTCCTGTGCTTGGCATTATAGTACTTTGCTTGCGGGTCTTGAGCGATAAGCAACCTCTCTCGGATCGTTCGAACCAATAAAGTAGCATCTTCCACCTTTTGTCGCTTGTACAACATCGACTCGCATGTTTCTAGCCAAGATAATGACGTGCGACATCTTCTACCATAAAGGGCCTCGAAGGGCGCCATTTGAATGCTTACCTGGTAGCTATTATTGTACGCGAACTCCACGAAGTATACCCGGGTGATAAGTGTAACCAAAATTATTAACCAGATTATAAGGAGGCCGATTCGGATTACCCATGTAATCCACATGCTCGGCAATAGTGGAAGGTTCCCAATATTGGGGTTCACAGGTTTGAGTAGCCGAGGAAACAGACATCTCGACTATTTGTTTTTGTAGCTTTTTAACCTGGAGAGATAAACTTGAAACCGTATCGATTTCATACATCCCAGCCGGTTTAGGTGGTTTAGAGCGAGGTGTACTCCATTGATAGGTATTCAAAGCCATACCTTCTATAAGCTCTTGGGCGGCTGCCGGTGTTTTGTTATTAAGCGTTCCACCGGCGGCGACATCGATATGTTGCCTAGTTTGAGAATTTAGGCCATTATAGAAGGTTTGGATTTGTAACCAATCTGGAATTGCATGATGAGGACATCGACGAAGCAATTCCTTGAAACGCTCCCAATTATCATATAACGTTTCCGAATCAAGTTGGGAGAAATAAGTAATATCATTGCGCAATTTAACCGTTTTAGCCGGCGGAAAGTATTTCGTAAGAAATCTTTCCATCATTTGAGCCCATGTTGTGATGGATCCTCTTGGTAGAGAACCCAACCACTGCTTGGCTTTAGTGCGCAATGTAAATGGAAATAACCTTAGCCGGATGGCATCATCGGATACACTATTAATTTTAAAAGTATAGCATATTTCTAAGAAATTAGAAATATGCGCGTTTGGATCTTCATCTTGAAGCCCATCAAATTGTACATATTGTTGTACCATTTGGATGATGCTTGACTTCAACTCAAAATTATTGGGGGCAATGGCGGGGCGAACAATACTAGATTGAGCCTCATCCAAGTTTGGACGGGCATAATAGGACATAGTCCTTTGTTCGACTGCATTTGGCTCACCCATATTGGAAGAAGAAGAAGAAGGAGATCTAGGAGAATGAGAAGAAGAACTAAATGAAGAAGAAGAAGAAGGCGGTGATGGAGAGAGAATTAATGAAGGATTAGGAGTGTCTCCTAAGGATTTCGTATCTTGAAAATTCGGAACTCGAAATCGTAAGCAGTGCCGAAGGGTTCGCTCGATTTCCGGATCCAAATCAAAAATAGGTGACGGATTCCCTCGGGTCATACACCAAAAGAAGACAAAATTAATTTTTTTTTATTTTGATTTTTTTAAAACAAAATAAAAGAAAATGATAAAACTAATAGATCCTTGCTTTCAAAATATCAACACAAAAAAAGGTCCCCAGCAACGGCGCCAAAAACTTGATGAAGATTTTATAAGTTTTTTAAAAAATCCAAACTAAAATCTCAACTAGGCAAGTGCACCTATCAAAATTTAGTATAGGAGATGTCGTATTTGAACTCGGGGACCGTTGAGTACTTGTACTCACAAGGAAGAGCTATTATTTTATCGATCGGAAATTGGTTTTCCGAACAAGAAAATGATAGACTAAGAGGAGAAATGTGATGAAAAAAAGGCTAGCACTTGATCTAGAATCCCTTTGGGCTAGAATAATTTCAAAGAAATTAAAACGCACAAGCATCTAAATTATTGACTTCGATCGCGGAGGTTCCAAAACTACAAGACGCCTCTCTCGAGAATACGCACTCGACTAACCTTAGGTAGATCTATTAAGACCTCTCGGCCAGTCGAAAAACCTAAGCTTGCTTTAGGTGGTGAACCTCGCTAATAGAATTGACTCCAATGCGGAAGAATTTTTGCCTTCCTCTCTCGAGGGGTGCAAGAAACACTCTTTATCCTTGAGTCATCTACGCGTATCCACAACTTCTCGGTAAATCTAGGATACGGATCTAGGCTCGAATAAACATAATTTGCAACTTATGAATTCGAAGAAATTTAAATCAAAGATAAATCAAAGTACATAAAATAGAATGCTTGCTAATTTGAGACAAAAATAAGAAATTTGTTCTATTCCAAAGTTCATCATGATCAAGTGCTAATTGAAAATTAGCTACTCATCATGATGGGAGAATTACAAGAAAGATTGAGGAGAGACATGATTATAAAAAGTACTTTGAAATAAAGGCTACACTATGAATTTAAAATGCAAGAAATACAGTAAAAAAATAGAATTAAGATCCCAAAAACTCCCCTCCAACTTCTGGAATTGTCTGGTTTTTATAGGCAAGCTTGTTGGTTGGTCACGCCCCTAGGTAATGCCCGTGACCTAGGGCGTGTCAGTCTCAGAACCATCGTCTTGAAACACCGGGAACGTTGGAGGAGAAACCGCCAAAATCTGTTAACTGACGGGTCACGCCCCTAGGTCACGCCCGTGACCTAGGGCATGTAAAGGCTGTTTCTGGAAAACAGCGGGAAGCTGAAAATGGCGGGAGTAAACTGGTATTGATGGAGGCATCACGCCCCACGGTCACGCCCATGACCGTGGGCATGTCAGGTTGCAACGGATTCTGGCGGCAACGGCACGCACGTCTCTTTATTGACTGGAAAACGCACATGACACGCCCTTAGGCATGCCCGTGACCCAGGCATGTCAATTTAATCCGCCGTGGCACGGTCTAGCTGTCCTTCACCGGCTATCACGCCCTGTATAAGTGTAACACGGGCGGGTCGCTGAACAATACGGGCGTGTCATAGGCTAATTGACGCTCTTCGGCCACAGGTCCATGATTTACATTGACCTTCTTTGCACGTGAGTGTCACACTAGTGGTCACGCCCATGGAAGGCGTGTCATCGGGTGTGTCTACGCCGAAAAGGAGAAAATTCCTTTTTGCTCCAAATAATTGATAGATCAGCCCTACAAAATTGAAGATAATATTATTAGAATAAATAAATATAAAATATAGAAACTAGTTAATTAGAACTTAATATTATAAAATTGTTGTAAAATATCTAACTATTAATATAAAATAGTAAATAAAAAGATAGAAATAATTAGAGTTATCAAATACCCCCATACTTATCTATTTGCTATTCCCGAGCAAACAACTTCCTATAGGGAGTAGAAAAATTAAAATGCTATAAAAGAAAATTGAACCTAAGAAGTAAAATGTGAAGTCTTATGCCTATGCTTGTAGCTATTTTGGTAGAAAAACTCACTCAGCATACAAGTTAGGTTTTTATTTTTCTTAAAATATGTTTCCATTATTATTTTTACTTTTAAAATGAAAATCCGGTAAATCTTAAAATTATATTCAGGGAGAGTGTAGCGAGTGTACAAAGATAACATTGCACGTATGAAGATCAAGATACCCTCCAAAGAAATCCACCAATGTCGATGGCCATAGGATTGTCTTTTCACACTCTCACCATGGCACTAGTTTAACTTATAAACATAAATCAGAAGGACTTAATTAGGTAGAAACGTAGGCTTAGGTTTTTGGTGAGGATGGTCAAAGATAAAAACGATGGCTAGTCACACCAAAACCTAGAGAAAGCTTGCACACAAAAATTTGTTATGTCTTTAAGAACGCAGCCAAAATCCTAATCTTCTTTTTTTTCTCTTTCTTATTTTTTTCAACTCTCACATCATGTTGAAAAATTTCTTCTACCTCTTCATTTTTTTTACAATAATTTCTTTCTCTTTTTTTCAACTTTTTTTTCTTTTTTTTTGAAGAGGAAATGAAAATCAACTCTCTTTTTTTAATAAGAAAAGAGCCACCAACAAAAAAAAAGTCTTCTAATCACTCACAACTTATGTTTGTATATCTATGTGCAAGCTTGGTCTTAGGTGCGCAATTAGAATGCTTTTTAGGCTTTGGTAAAATATTTGGCGGAGCTAAAGCAAAAGAAAGGGTATAAGCTCAAATTGGCTTAGCAAAGGTAAACGTTAGGTAAGGGTGCAAAGGCTCAAACTTGCCAAAAGAATTGCCTAAATAATTTTTATGCTAATGAGTTTAACCTATGCAAAGTCTTGAGAATAGCTAGAGGGCAAGTTCTAGACATCGAGAAAGAATACCTCTTTCTTGATCCGCGAAATATCTCTCTACTAAACTTCTAATTACTCACCTAAAGTTTTTTTAGATTTTACCGGTTTTCAAAGTGAAAGTAAAATAAAACATTTCCACGCATTTAGAAAAATGAAAATCTAAGTATATGCTAAATATTTAGATCTACATAAAATCCCACGTACACGTTCACTTGACTAGAAACACAGCATGGCCAACAGTTTTACTCCAAAATTCAAATTTCAATTTAAACATCAAAATATTTTAAACACTATGTAAAAGTTGAATACTAAGGATTTCTCAAGTGAATAAATTAAAAATAAAGATTTCTCTAATTTAAAAATTAACCCTAATTTTTTTTTTGAGTTTTTGGTTGCAAATTGTTTTGTGCAATTTTGTTTTTTTTTTGTATGTTTTGCTAGAGAACTATCCCCCCCATACTTAAATAATACATTGTCCCCAATGAAAAATAAGTAAAGAACAAAAAGAAAAGGAGACTTCCCTGGAGTGTGTGAATCAGTCCAAAGTGTACCTGGAAGACAATACTGAAGCAAAACATATTTTTGATATAGATAGAGAAATAAAAGATACATGACAGATAAAAACAAAAAATAAAATAAAATAAAAAAGAAAATATACAAGATGACGGATTACAACCCAAAGATAAATAAAGTAACCTAATCCTCATCGCTATCACCCCCTCGCGGCGGATAATGAGTGCGCAGATCCGCAAACTCACGTGTAATATGCGCCACGGAAGAAGTGTGGCTCTGCTCCATTGTGGCAAAACGAGCGTCAAAAGAAGTAAAGCGGTTGCCAAAATTGGTCTCCATCTGATTTAGGCGAGTCTGAATCAACCCAAATTGTTGATCCCAATAGGTTTGAGGACCGGTCTCTGAAGAAGGCACCTGCGGTGGTGGTGGAATGGGGGAGAAGGAATAGTGCCGCTAGGACCGGCACCGAAATCTAGATCAAGATATCCACCACCGACTGCGGGGGGGATAGCCTCAAACTCTCCATCGCGTCGTCGCGCTAGGCCGAGGGCCTGAAGGGTCTGGAACTGGATGACCTGCGGCGTCTAAACGCAGCTGAGGCGTGGAAGAGTATCCCAAAGGCCGAGCTGCTTGGCGAGGAAAGTGATGAAGTTCCCTCCATGCACTGTGCCCAACCTCACATTTTTGGCTTGGTGCCGAAAGAAAATTGCGAGCAAATAGCCGAGGTTGAGCGGGACCCGGTAAAACATACTATCTAAATATAGTAAGTCTGCTCGAGTCACAACCCCGTGGCTATCGCCGCGAGCAGAAAGAGTAAAGGTGAGGAGGTTGTGGAGAATGCGCAAGGCGGGGGAAATGAGGTGGCTTCCTTTGGATTTATTTGGGGTGTAGGGAGCGGTGTCATTACTGATTTCCGCACAAAAGGTGAGAAGGTTGACATGGGTAAGGAAATCAGTAATTAAATTGAAGTAGGCGGGAGATTGGGAGGACTCCGAGCAAAATCCCATGGCAACATTGAGTTGGCGGATGGTGAGCTGATGCACCACCCCACCCATGCGAAAGACAATAAAGTCATCATTTGCCGCCCAACGGAACTCGAACGAAGCCAAGAACTCAACGGTGAACTCAAGGAAGGCATGCTCAGAAATGGAGAAGAGGGAACTCCATCCAGGGGTGGATAGAAATCCCCGCACCAAATCTGCTGCTCCAAATATGGAGAGGATCGCCCAATATAAGATGCGGAACACGCCAAGGGGTTTGGCGCGTAGGCGATTGCTGCGCTCGAGCTGCGTTTGGTTTTCAAAGAGCAGCATGGCTTCCGCCGCGGCGGGATCCGCGGGGTGCTCGGAGGAGGAAGCGGTGGAACGAGGGTGGTGGCGACGCATTGTTGAAAAAGGTTGGAAAAAGAGGTTTGTTGGGTGGAAAAGGGAAGAGAAGAAGGTTGGATGGTGTGGAGGAATGAGAGGGGGAGAAGGCAAATTTATAGGAACTTTTTTTGGTGTTTCGGGTAGGACACGCCCCTGTCACGCCCATGACATGGGGCATGACAAGCACGGGCCAAATGGAAAAAAAAAAGAATCCGAGGACTCCTGCCTCGGATTCCCTAGTCACGTCCCAGAGTCACGCCCGTGACTCTGGGCGTGTAAGAGGGATCCTATACGGTGACGCGGGATTCGAATGCGCTGCCCTTGGATTCCACAGCCATGCCCCAGGTCACTCCCGTGACCTGGGGCGTGTCACATAAAAAAAATGAAACTGAATGGAATCCAAGGCATTGACCTGGGGTCACGCCTCGGATTCGCCGACACGGCGCAGGGTCACGGCCGTGACCCTGAGGCGTGTAACTAAAAAAATGTTTTATTATTTTTTTATTTTCTATAAACTGGTGAGTCCTGGGGCAAGTCACGGTCGTGACTTGCTTACGTCACGGGCGTGGCACATTGTGTCACGGCCATGCGTGTGCAGAAATGCTTGTTCCCCCAAACCATTCGTCAAACGGAGTGCCGCACTTGTCACGCCCGTGACCATTGATGGTCACGCCCGTGTCAGTAACGGAAGACGAACGAGAAACTTCGCTCGACAAAACGACTCACGGGTTGCGTTAGACGAACTAAACACGGCTTCATCATGCCCGTGACCCATAGGTCACGGCCGTGAAATAGGCGTGTACGAAAATAAATAAATAAATAAATAAAATGACATAAAAATTACCGACATGAAGCACTTGCATAAAGATGACGTTCGAGCCCGTTCGATTGTCATGCCGCAAAGATCCATCAACCCTGCAAAATCTCAAATATAAAAATAAAATAATAATAAAATAAAATAAAAATGATAACCATGGGGTGCCTCCCACGAGAGCTTTGTTTATGGTCGATTAGCTCGACCCAAGCAGAGCGCTAATTTAGGGGTTCGGGAGGTTAATTTCCTCCCGTTGCTCATTAGTAGTATCACCGGTGAAAAATATTTTCAGCCGGTGCCCGTTCACCTTAAATTCGCCTTTTTCCGGGTGTGAAATAAGGACTGTCCTGTAGGGCCACACCTCTTTTACGACAAAAGGGCCGGACCAACGAGCCTTGAGTTTTCCCGGAAAAAGCCGTAGGCGCGAATTATATAGGAGCACTTGGTCTCCCGGTTTAAAATCTTTGGGGTGCTTAATTTTTTTATCATGATAAAATTTTGTGCGCTCCTTATAAAGTTTATTACTTTCGTAGGCGAAGGAGCGTCACTCATCGAGCTCGTTAATTTGAAATTTTTGAAGCTCGGATGACAAATTTTCATCTAGATTTAAAATTTTAAGCGCCCAAAAGGTGTGATGCTCAAGTTCAACCGGTAAGTGACATGCTTTCCCATAGACCAATTGGTACGACGTACAACCGATAGCGGTCTTGTACGCAGTCCGATAAGCCCAAAGTGCATCGTCAAGCTTAACCGACCAATCCTTTCAATTTGTAGAAACCGTTTCTTCTAAAATTCGTTTAAGTTCACGGTTTACTACTTCTACTTGGGCACTAGTTTGAGGATGATAGGGGGTGGCCAACCTATGCGTAACGCCATATTTAGAAAGAACTTTAGCAAATTGTGCGTTACAAAAGTGAGTTCCCCTATCACTCACTATTGCCCGCGGCGTTCCAAATCGTGAAAAGAGTTTTTTGAGAAATTGGGTCACGACTCGGGCATCATTGGTGGGAAGGGCTTGTGCTTCCGCCCACCGTGACACGTAGTCAACCACTACCAAAATATAACGATTTCCAAAGGAAGTGGGTAGCGGGCCGACAAAGTCGATTCCCCATAAATCAAAAACCTCCATTTCTAAAAAGGAATTCAATGGCATTTCATCATGGCGAGAAATATTACGTGAGCGTTGGCATTGTTCACAACGACTTACATGTGTGTGAGCGTCTTTGAAGATGCTCGGCCAATAGAAGCCTGCCTCAAGTACTTTCCGCGCGGTCCGATTTGCTTTATAGTGCCCGCCGGTGGGTCCCTCGTGGCAATGTTTCAATATTTGGGCGCCTTCCTCATGAGAAACACATCTCCGCACCACTTGGTCCGCGCAAACTCGAAAAAGAAACGGATCCTCCCAAAAATAATTTTTCAAATCAGAAAAGAATTTCTTCTTTTCTTAGTAAGAAAAACCTTTTGGGAGAAATCTTGCGGCAAGAAAGTTTGAAAAATCGGCGAACCAAGGGGTGGGGAGAGTCATTACCTTATATAACGCGAGGAGGTGCTCTTCGGGAAAAGTATCATTGATATCCCCTTCGATAAGATCCTCCAGATTGGGATTCTCCAACCGAGAAAGGTGATCCGCCGCCAAATTCTCCGCTCCTCTTTTGTCCTGGATCTCCAAGTCAAATTCCTGAAGAAGCAATATCCACCTAATCAATCTAGGCTTTGCATCTGTTTTAGTTAGTAAATAACGCAAGGCCGAATGATCGGTAAAAACAATGACTTTGGACAAAGTGAGATAAGAACAAAATTTATCAAAAGCAAAAATAACGGCAAGAAGTTCTTTCTCGGTGGTTGTGTAATTTTCGTGTGCGGTGGTTAGTGTTTTGCTCGCATAATAGATAGGGTGAAAATTTTTATTGATGCGCTGTCCTAAGACCGCACCAACGGCAAAACTACTAGCATCACACATGATTTCAAATGGTAGATCCCAATTGGGAGCTATTACGATAGGTGCGTTTATTAATTTTTCTTTTATAATAGAAAAAGCATGTAAACAATTTTCATCAAAAATAAACGGCGCTTCTTTTTCTAACAAGTGTGTAAGGGGCTTAGTTATTTTAGAAAAATCTTTAATAAACCGGCGATAGAAACCGGCATGCCCAAGAAAACTACGAACGGCCTTAACGTTTGAAGGGGGAGGTAGCTTTTCTATTGTTTCTATTTTGGCTTTATCTACCTTTATGCCCTTACTAGATATTTTGTGGCCTAAGACCAAACCTTCCCGTACCATAAAATGGCACTTCTCCCAGTTTAATACTAGGTTCGTGTCCTCACATCTTTGGAGTACACGGGAAAGGTTTTCTAAACATAAATCAAACGAATATCCAAAAACGAAGAAATCATCCATGAAGACCTCCATGATATACTCCACTAATTCATCAAAGATCGCTAGCATACTGTAACACCCCCATCCGTCACATAGCATATAATAGAAGGTCCAGCTGGAACCCGACGCCATATACCACATACAGTCGGAAGGGTTACCAAATGAATATTCAAACCATCCAATTAAGACTACTCGTCCTACATAGAGCATTCTAGCGGAAGTTTTTTTTTAGTTGAAAGAACCCAAACTTAAAACCAACAAATATGAATGTCCACAGCTACAACTACAGGAATGAAACCCCAAATACACTGAAATGGGTACATGGCCTTATGGCCTTAGAAATGTTCACTTAATATAACATGTCTTACATACATCGGCTCGCAGGCAGGCCACACATGATAAATGTAAAAACAACTATACTACGGCCTTCTAGGGCCAGCACAGCAACATGGGCTCCAACCCGCTATTTGGCGCTCGGCTCCGCAGCACCTGCAAGCACATACCACCGCTCGGTGGCAAACAAGGCAACAGTCAGCTAAAAGCCGACCAAATTATAACGACCCCGCCCCTTACTCGGGACGGCGGTGCTCTTTCCCTGCATAGCATTAGTCCAATAAAACAATACAGCACAATTATATTTCGCCACAGGTGTAGGCTCGCACGGCCAAACACCCCGTGCACTCAGGGCACATTCATGGTGAACCCTGACCAATCAGTGCATTCACCACCACCCCCAGGATGGCAACAACATGTGAGCATTTAGCCTATCTGACCACCGTCTAAGGATCCGACAATGCCTACGGCCAGTGCCTGTTTTCGGATTTCTCGCACCGTACCACATAGCCTACGTCCAATTCCACTTGCCCGTTGCTCACACTGCATATACAATTTAAGTCCTACGCGCGGGCCAAGCTTCTCTTGGATCCCAAATTTTCCAAAACAATCTCATAACCCAGTTATGATCAAGGCCGGTTCCCAGAAGGCCAAGTTAGCAGAACACGTTTCCGCTCAATTTTCCGGGTGCGCCTTGAAGCTAACCTCCAAGGATCCCTGCTGCAATCTACCGCGTAGAAACCCGAAAAAAAAAAACCAAAGCACGGAGTCTTATCCAGCAAGTCATAGCAAATGCAACATCGCCGATCCAGACGATACACGTCCGGGTAGGCTTCACACACAATGCCTATGCCCGTACTTACGATTCCGGACTCTATATGCAACACAAGGGGGACTATTCACATCAACCTCAAGGAACACCACGCACTCACCGCACACTCGCAGGAGCGGGATTCCCTATGCAGAAAGAAAGAGCTTCAAACGCTCAAGTTGAGAATCGTTACCCTTGTAGTCCATTTTGGCGCCATGGAGAAAATACGCGGTCAGAACTCTTCGCAACGACCTTCCCTCCACGGATCCGCTCTCAGACTTCGAAACAGTGCTCTGGTGCTCCACCGGCGGCCGGAAACCTCCTTCTTCTTCCTCTTCTCTCTCACCTTGGAAGGAGAAAGCTTTGGAGAGAAAATGAGGGATTAACCTCCTATTCCCGGCCTTAACAGAGCAGGATCTCATCTGTGCTGTTGGATCTTAATTAAAGAAAATGAACGGCTCAGATCTGCACAAAATTCTCCAGACCTGGGCCGAACACGGCTTGGCACACGGCCGTGTCCCAGGCCATGTGCCTCGATCCAGGCACGATCGTCAAACTGAGAGACACACGAGGTCCAAGACACGCCCGTGTCTCACCTGACATGCCCGTGTCTGGTTCCTCGACACGCTCGTGTTCGGGGGCATGTCACCCATAACTGCCACGACAACGGACACGACCCAACTGCACACGTGTAGGGACACGGGTTGGCACACGCCCGTGTCAGATGACACGCCTGTGTCATCCAGCCATGTTCCTGGCCGTGTCCTTCTCGGGATGAAAACGACCAAAAAATCACCAGCAAGACACGGCCTTGGACATGCCCGTGTCCTAGGCCGTGTACCCCTATACAGGCACCAAAAACCCTTTTCCGCGACCGACTCGCACACAATATTCGGGGCGTTACACATACACCTTTGGAAGGTTGCCGGCGCATTGCACAAACCAAAAGGCATCCTTCGATAGGCGAAGGTGACAAACGGACAAGTGAAGGTTGTTTTCTCTTGGTCCTCGGGTGCAATTGGGATTTGGAAATATCCCGAGAGACCATCAAGAAAACAATAAAAAGCATGATCGGATAGCCGTTCAAGGATTTGGTCAATGAACGGTAAAGGAAAATGATCCTTTCGGGTCGCATCATTTAATTTGCGATAGTCAATGCAAACCCGCCATCCAGTAATGGTTCTAGTAGGGATTAATTCATTTTTATCGTTAGGTACTACTGTTAATCCTCCTTTCTTGGGCACCACTTGGACCGGACTAACTTAAGTGTTATCCGAAATCGGATAGATGATGTCCGCGTCTAATAATTTAATAACCTCCGCCTTGACTACTTCCTTCATGTTAGGATTTAGCCGGCGTTGAGGTTGAATAGTTTTATGAAAATTTTCTTCTAATAAAATTTTGTGCGTACAAAAGGAGGGATTAATACCTTTTAGATCCGTAATTTTCCACGCAATTGCGTGGCGATGGCATTTTAAAACATTTAATAATTTAAATTTTTCTCCATCGGATAAATACGCCGACACAATAACGGGTAGTTTTGAACCTTTCGCTAGAAATAAATATTCTAAATGATCTGGCAGTTGTTTAGCTCTAAGGTTGGAGGTTCATCGTAAGAAGTTTTTAATCAGTCACTTCCTAATTCTAGAATTTCAAAAATAGGCTTTTGTGTGTCCGATTGATTATCACTAATGTCATGAGAAATGATATCTAAAGTTTCCAAATTTTCTTCATGATCAATAGGAGAATAAAGATTTTCGGGAAATAAAATGGAGCCTTCAACGGGAGAAGCCTCCAAAAAGAAACACGAGTCGTCGTGAGCAAGCGTGTTTTTCATAGATGATTTGATAGTAAAGGTAACTTCTTCATCTCCGACTCTTAGGAGAAGTTTACCGTTACTAACATCTATGATAGCGCGCGAGGTGGCGAGAAAAGGGCGACCGAGAATAAGCGGAACCTCGGTGTCCTCTTCTATGTCAAGGATGAAAAAATCTACCGGAAAGATAAATTTGTCGACCTTGACAAGCACATCCTCAACAATACCCATAGGGTATTTAATAGTCCGATCCGCCAATTGGATGCTCATTCGTGTTGGATTAGGCTCTCCTAATCCTGATTTTTTAAATAACGAATAAGGCATTAAATTAATCGAGGTGCCAAAATTTGCCAATGCATGTTTTACCAATAAATCGCCTAATAGGCAAGGAATAGAGAAACTTCCCGGGTAGGTTAATTTCTTAGGCAATTTATTGAGTAAAACCGCCGAACATCCGCGTTCAATTGAACCGTGGAAATTTCCTCAAGTCTCTTTTTATTTGTTAAAAGATCCTTGAGGTATTTTGCGTATTTCAGCATTTGTGCTATGACTTCATAAAATGGTAAATTAATATGAATTTGCTTAAATAATTCTACAAATTTACCGAAATGATCATCTGTTCGCTCTTTCTTTAATTTGGACGGATAGGGAAGAGGCGGTTGGTATTCTTTAATTTTATTTTCAAGAAAAACTTTAGGAGGAGGAGGAGGAGATGTAGAAATTGTTACCTTTTGTTCAACCGGATTTGAAGAAGAATGTACCTCTTTCCCGCTCCGTAGCGTGATAGCCTTCGTTTGCTCCTTTGGGTTGGGCTCCGTATTTCCCGGTAATGCTCCTTGTTGGCGATCGAAGAGCATTTTAGCAATTTGCCCAATTTAGTTCTCCAAACTACGAAGAGATCCGGTGAGATTCCGGATATTGACATCATTTGTACTCGTGTATTTGGTGAACAACTCCTCAAGATTGGGAGCTTTGGGAGCTTGTGGCGGAAAATAACTAGGTGAGATTGTGTTTGGTGGGCGAGCCGCATTCCCTGGATTACTCCAAGAGAAGTTTGGGTGATTCCTTATACCCGGGTGATAAGTGTAACCAAAATTATTAACCGGATTATAAGGAGGCCGATTCGGATTACCTATGTAATCCACATGCTCGGCAATAGTGGAAGGTTCCCAATATTGGGGTTCACAGGTTTGAGTAGAAGAGGAAACAGACATCTCGACTATTTGTTTTTGTAGTTTCTTAACCTGGAGAGATAAACTTGAAACCATATCGATTTCATACATCCCAGCCGGTTTAGGTGGTTTAGAGCGAGGTGTACTCCATTGATATGTATTCAAAGCCATACCTTCTATAAGTTCTTGGGCGGCCGCCGGTGTTTTGTTATTAAGCGTTCCACCGGCGGCGACATCGATATGTTGCCTAGTTTGAGAATTTAGGTCATTATAGAAGGTTTGGATTTGTAACCAATCTGGAATTGCATGATGAGGACATCGACGAAGCAATTCCTTGAAACGCTCCCAAGTATCATATAATGTTTCCGAATCAAGTTGGGAGAAATAAGTAATATCATTGCGCAATTTAACCGTTTTAGCCGGCGGAAAGTATTTCGTAAGAAATCTTTCCATCATTTGAGCCCATGTTGTGATGGATCCTCTTGGTAGAAAACCCAACCACTGTTTGGCTTTAGTGCGCAATGTAAATGGAAATAACCTTAGCCGGATGGCATCATCGGATACACTATTAATTTTAAAAGTATAGCATATTTCTAAGAAATTAGAAATATGCGCGTTTGGATCTTCATCTTGAAGCTCATCAAATTGTACATATTATTGTACCATTTGGATGATGCTTGACTTCAACTCAAAATTATTGGGGGCAATGGCGGGGCGAACAATACTAGATTGAGCCTCGTCCAAGTTTGGAAGGGCATAATAGGACATAGTCCTTTGTTCGACCGCATTTGGCTCACCCATATTGGAAGAAGAAGAAGAACGAGATCTAGGAGAATGAGAAGAAGAACTAAATGAAGAAGAAGAAGAAGGCGGTGACGGAGAGAGAATTAATGAAGGATTAGGAGTGTCTCCTAAGGATTTCGTATCTTGAAAATTCGGAACTCGAAATCGTAAGCAGTGCCGAAGGGTTCGCTCGATTTCCGGATCCAAATCAAAAATAGATGACGTATTCCCTCGGGTCATACACCAAAAGAAGACAAAATTAATTTTTTTTTATTTTGATTTTTTTTTAAACAAAATAAAAGAAAATGATAAAACTAATAGATCCTTGCTTTCAAAATATCAAAACAAAAAAAGGTCCCCAGCAACGGCGCCAAAAACTTGATGAAGATTTTATAAGTTTTTAAAAAAATCCAAACTAAAATCTCAACTAGGCAAGTGCACCTACCAAAATTTAGTATAGGAGATGTCGTATTTGTACTCGGGGACAGTTGAGTACTTGTACTCACAAGGAAGAGCTATTATTTTATCGATCGGAAATTGGTTTTGCGAACAAGAAAATGCTAGACTAAGAGGAGAAATGTGATGAAAAAAAAGGCTAGCACTTGATCTATAATCCCTTTGGGCTAGAATAATTTCCAAGAAATTAAAACGCACAAGCATCTAAATTATTGACTTCGATCGCGGAGGTTCCAAAACTACAAGACGCCTCTCTAGAGAATACGCACTCGACTAATCTTAGGTAGATCTATTAAGACCTCTCGGCCAGTCAAAAAACCTAAGCTTGCTTTAGGTGGTGATGTAAGACCCCCCTCCCCCTTACCAAGGAGGGCTACCGGATCTTATGCCCAGAACCGCCGTCTTACGGTGGCACTAACTCACGGGTTAGTCGACACCGCAACACGCCGATTCTGCCGGCTAGTACGATCATAAACCTGTAGGCCAATATGAGAAATAAGAAGTAAAATTGTATATATAAAAATACCAGTCCACAAGCCACAGTATAATCATGAAAAAGAGATGAATAGTACAACATATAGTCCACAAATAAGTACAACTGAAAGAGTAAAAAGGGCTTATGCCCAGTACATCAAATCTCTCTCTCTCACAAAATAGTAAATGCGGAAGCTATACTAGAACATCAAGACTCGTCCCACCTGAGGACGCACAGTAGTAGTGGTAGCCTGCTGAAGCGGTATCTGCTCCTCATGTCCTGCCTCCTCGACGTGCTGGTGCTCCATCTCCACGGGCTCCTAAAAATAGTTGGTCACTGACCATTAGTCAAAAAGACTAAGTCGTTTCCTCCACACCTCGCCCCGCAGCTCCTAGGCACCGAGCGGGAGGACGAAGCGGAGGACAACAAGGGGTAGCAAAATAGAAGCAGGTGACAATATCTATCTAAAGTGGTACTAAGTAATGAAATTCTACTCTAGCAATGCTAAGTACAGTACAAGTAGTAAGTAAGTAAGTACGGTGCAGTAAAGGAGAGTAAAGAAACAGCAATACAACAAGTAAATAAACTAAGCTACCACTAAGCTATCATCACAAGCGTACCCTAACTTATATAAATGCCCATACAATATATAAGTTAGGATTTCCAGGAAATTTAACTTATCATATAAAAGAGCCCATACTAATTTATATGATAAGGATCTATGAAGCGTATGACCTAATTATGAATGAATGATATGATGAAATTTTTATGCGCAGGCAAGTGCAACTCACACACAACGACTCTGTGATCACAGACCTTTAGTTCCCACTTTTTGAGAGCTAGCATCACTCTCGGGTACCACCGCTGTGGCTACGGCAGCAGCGGAGCGGGCGTCTCCGCTTCTAGACCGGTATGCACACTACCAAGCCTTAGACCCCTCTCATACGCCTCTGTACACGTCCAAGGTGCACTCTAGAGTCTCGCGTACGTACTTTGCTGACAAACCCGTCAGTCTTGTTGGGTCGGATGTGTGTTATCGGGGGTCGTCCTCCAGACCGCAGTGTAAAACAACCCACTGGCCCCTCTAACTCCCACAACCGCCTGGTGCACCGTACTGCCATCGGTGTGACGAACGGCCAGTACCGCATGCCCCGCCACGATATTTATGCACATGCAAATAATTCATACCGAGCTTTCCGCTCGCAGGACCAAAACCCGTCCTGAATCCCTCAAACCCAAACCCGGGTGAGAACGCACATTAGTGCCTTTATGTCAATTCCCTCCAACCATAAACGGGTGAGCATATATCATGAAACTCTCCAACCCCAAACACGGGCGAGAAGGTACAACCATGTCCTAACCTATTAAGCTACTCTTGTCTACGGTTTATTATACTTAGAGATTTAAGGTTAATCCCAGGACTGCCCCCGGTATTCCCTGTGAAGGGCTCTCAAGGGGCACTAGGAACTGTGTTGGGATTACGCCCAGCGTTCCCTTTCGCAAGGATACTTATTTTAGTTGATGACTACCCATGTATCTCCCCAGCTCTCCTTATTGCTTAAGTATAACCCTAGTGACTTAAGGTGTTACCGGGTACCGACGGTCTTCCGCCGATCCCCCACTCCAGTTGATGACCAAGACTTGCACTTTTGATCCCTCACTAAGACAACTCTACCCACCAGGGTCACTCATGTTGAACTCTCTCTTATTTCTGCCGATAATCAATCCCCTGGTAATTCCCTAAGGCAAGACCTATTTGTGTTATATGCAGACCATGACCTATGTTTACCCTAGAAATGTGATCTTCCAAAAACTTAAGGCATCTTGCCTCTAAATATTTATCCTAAGGTATTATGGACTAAGGGAACTACCCTAAGGATTCTCATAATTTTTCCTGGCCAAATGGTCATTTAATTAATTCTCTTAATTTAAATGCTCGGCCACTTTACACATGAAGTGATTTAATTAAGCATCCACTGACTTAGGGAATTTTTCCTGAGATGTATATTGACCAAATATTGCTGCCTTCAAAATTTCACAATTTTCTTTTAATTATTTATTGTCATTTTCTATTTAATTACAATCCCACATAAATTCCATTTTACACATGAAGTATAAGCATTACATATTCAAAAATTCCAGAAAATTTACAGAGCCTTTAAGACACTAAATTATGGCTATTGGCAGAGATTCATCCAAATTGAATGTAAGATGGCCTATGGGATTCCATTTTAAGGTATTTACCAAAATGCCATTGTACTAGTTTAACACAAGTAATGTATCCAATAAATTCTGATAAATTCATGATAAACTAATAACAATATTTTATGACAGTAGAATAAATCCCAAATTTTTCAGAGGTATATATATATCATTTCAAGAATTATCATGATAAGGGTAAAATGGGAAATTTTAGGGTATCTACTCCAAGGTTCTTCAAAACAGAGAAATCATAATTTTCCTAGGTCAAGTGTGATGTAATCTATGCCTTGGTAATGTTGTTTGGATTTGTTCTTGAATAAATCCTATTTTCCAATTTTAAATTCCAGAATAGCTATTTTATAAAGTAAATTCCAATAAATGGAATTTTGATTCCAAAAATTACATTATTAATTTGAAGAGTGCCATTTACCCTAATAAGCCACTATAAATAATTCCATAATCCTTGCATGCATCCATTGGGCTAAATTCAGCAAATTACATTTTTACTATTTGCACACCAAGCCTTAACATGAGCTATCACATGCAAGTGGATTCTCCCACATGCAGAGATCCCAAGGTGCTGAAAATTTTATCATGCACCAAGGGTGAACCCACTGACCCACCACCAAAATTTGGGGCCATGGGGAGGAGTAGAACTCCATATATGCCATTAATTTAAATTTTGATATTTTACCCAAAACTATAGGAAACTCTTTTCTAAAAATTCCTAAATTTTGGCAGGAGGTAAGTAAGCCCTAATAATGCATGTGCCCAAAATTTGGGATCATGGTGACTAATATTGAGACTAGGGCATCCAATATAATTTTTGACCTAGTCTAGGACCAGTCCTAGGAGAAAGGTCCTACAGGGCTGTACTCTACACCAAAATGTATGTTTAGGGTGGCATTTTAAAGGTAAGACCCTAGGCTACAATTTTCATTAAGGGCCTAAGCTCTGGAAATGCCTCTAAGAGGCCTAAAATTAACTTGCAAGAGGGCTGAATATATGTGACAGAAATATTACTATTCATTTATTAATCCTGATTTATATTAAAATCGGCGCACGAATCTTAAAGCAAGAATGGACGGCATCGGGTTATCGTCTACCTCCAGCCAACGGCTGAGATCGAGCCGACCTGGAGCGATTTTGCCGGCAGTTTCCGGCCAGCTGAGGCGTCGCCACCTCCGGCCAATGGTGTCATCACCTTCACGGTGGTGGTGGCTATCATTTCCCGGCGATGGGGCGGCGGGAGACGGCGGCGACGGCGATCCCGAGCGGTTTCAGAAACTTAGGATTTTTTTGATTTTCTCACATGGCATCGGGCTCAATTGAGCCCGATCTCTCGCCTATTTGATCTAAGAGGCTAGTGCGGGTAGAGGTGAAGTGAAACGCACCATAATCGGGGCTTGGCTGCGGGTCAGGCGGCGGTTTGCCGTGGTGGTGGTGCGCCGGCGAGCTCCTCCCCGAAAGTTGCATTCTCCACCGTTCTCCATGTGTAAGTAGTCGAATTCCACTCCTCTGGACCTTCTGAAGCTAATGGAGGGGTTATTTGGGGCTGATAGAGGGTGTATGGGGAGATAAGCCCAATGTGAGCTCGGTTTGAGCTTTGGTTGTGTCACCATGGGTGCCATGTGGCCAGCATGCTACCAAAAATTCTCTGGAATATCAGAGGGGGCCAGCTAGCATGTGATGGGCAGAGAGTTGCAGCTGAAGGGGTGGCCATGTGGCCACCATTCCTCTTCATCCTCTTTCTCTCTCCACTTCTCCTAAAATTTCCAAATTTACCCCCCTTGCATGCATTCTCTCTCCTGATTTAGAGGGGTAGGGTTGGTCTTGTTCACTTGGGCTGACTTTGGGCCAATTTTAGTGGGCTTGGTCCAAGGGAACTTGACTTGGCCTTCATTTCACTCTTTAGGTCAATTTGTTGACCAAATTGACTTTTAGGGTTGACTGGTCAACTATGGTGGGTGGACTGACCCCACTTGGTGGAGATGGGTCTAGTGGCACCACCCAACTTGGTTTGGGTCAAGGGGGTGCCCCACTTAGGTTAATTAGGCCTATGAGTGTGGGTTTGACCAAATTAAGCCCAAGGTTGACCTTGGTCAACTGGGGTCAAAATGTTGACCCAGTGACATACCCTAGGGTCCACTTAGATTGTTTTTAGGGTTAGGGCAATGTGGTGGGGTCATGGTGTGGCTAGGGTCCTTAATTAGGCTAGTTTGACCTAGTTTGACTTGGTCCTATAGTGGGCTCCACATGGCCACCACCCACTATCTAGGGTCAAACCTAGTTGATCCTCTTAGGTCTCACCTCATGCCTAACCCAATCTAAGTTGAGGGGTCCAGAAGTAACATGGGATGTTACAAATTCCAATAAACAAGAAAATAATTTCGTCCCCGAAATTTAAGTTCGGGTCTACGGGGTTCTTTTTGCAAGAATTATCAAGAATCTTAAAAGCATAACTTAAATGTACCTGATGCGAATAGCTCCGGGTGTTGCTCCAGCATCAGATCTCTCGGCTCCCAAGTGTGCTCCTCCCGTCCATGGTTGGACCACAGCACCTTCACAAGGGGAACCTTCTTCTTCCGCAACACTCGGATGGCTGTATCGTCAATCCGGATCGGCTCCAATCTCACTGACCTGTCAGGCTCTACCGGTCCGGCTGTAGCAGTGATGTGCTGCTCCGGCCGGAGGAGAGCTCTCCGTAAGGAAGAGACATGGAAGACGTCATGTAGTGCACCCAACTCCGGTGGCAGCTGCAGTCGGTAGGCTAAGGGGCCGATCCGCTCCAGGATCAGGTAGGGCCCCATGTATCGTGGACTGAGCTTCTTGTGCCTCCGCACCCGCGAAACACCGTGTACTGGACGTATCTTCAAGAATACCCTGTCTCCAACCTGGAACTCCACCTGCCGGTGCCGAGCATCATAATACTTTGCCTGTCTGCTCTGGGCCTCCAGTAGCCGATCCCTGATCAATCGAATCTGAGCCTCTGTGTCCTCTATATAATCGGATCCCAGAGCCCTGGTGTCCACATCCTGTACCCATGATAGCGGAGTCCGGCATCTCCTCCCATAAAGCGCCTCGTACGGAGCCATCCTGATGCTAGCCTGGTGGCTGTTATTATACGAGAATTCGATCAATGGTAGCAGCCTCTCCCAAGGCCTCCCCGTATCCAATATGCATAATCTGAGCAGGTCCTCCATGGTCCGGATGGTCCGCTCGGTCTGTCCGTCGGTCTGCGGGTGGAAGGCGGTACTAAAGGTAAGCCGAGATCCCAAGTGAGCATGCACGGCCCTCCACTCGCTCGAAGTGAACCGACCATCACGGTCCGAAACAATAGTCCTGGGGATACCATGATACCTGATGTACTGCTCCACAAATAGTCTCACCAGAACTGCAACTGGGGCATCCTTCCGAACTGGGATAAACCGCGCGACCTTGGTCAATCTGTCCACTATAACCCATATAGAATCATGTCCGGAGTGGGAGCGAGGCAATCCGTGTACAAAGACCATAGCAATGTCCTCGAACTTCCACTCTGGAACTGGCAGTGGTTGTAATAAACCTCCCGGGCTCTTGCATTCCGCCTTCACACGCTGGCAGGTCTCGCAGTGGGTCACAAAATCCGTGATCTCCCTTTTCATCCCGGGCCAATACATAGATCTCCGCAAATCTGCCCACATCTTGGTGATGCCGGGGTGCACTGAATATCTCGAGCAATGTGCCTCTCGGAGTATGTCATCTCGAATACTGCCCCCTGCTGGTATGTAGATGCGCCCCCGGAACCGAAGAAGATCATCCTGTAGTGTGTAGTCCTCGACCTTGCCCCTCTCTAGGGCACTGAAAATCGGCTGTAACGCAGCATCCAGCCTCTGATGTGCTCGGATGCGCTCCTGTATATCATCGCAGCTGATCACTGAGCTCAAATACTCTCTATATACCACTGGCTCGGTCTCGGACACCACGGTAATGTGCATGTCCTCCATCATCTCGAACAGCTCTATGGACATCAATCGGGGCTCCGGTCCAGAAGTGCCGGCCCTCCTGCTCAAAGCATCCGCAACCGTGTTCGCTTTTCCCGGATGATAGTGGATCTTGTAATCATAATCACAGAGAAACTCCAGCCACCTCCTCTGTCTCAGGTTTAGGTCCTTCTGAGTATCGATATACTTGAGATTCTTGTGATCTGAAAAGATGTCACAATGAATCCCATATAAGTAATGCCTCCATATCTTCAGGGCGAAAACCACAGCCCCGAGCTCTAGATCATGTACTGGATAGTTATGCTCATGCTTCTTCAACTGTCTCGAAGCATAAGCGATAACGTGTCCATGCTGCATCAAGACTGCACCCATCCCCTGATAAGAGGCGTCCGTGTAAATCTGGAATCCTTCGCTCCCGGATGGAAGCGCAAGAATAGGGGATGAGATGAGCCGGTCCTTCAGCTCCTGAAAAGCCGTCTCACACCGCTCTGACCAAACAAAATCAGCATCCTTCTTCGTCAAGGACGTGAGGGGGAGTGCTATCCTTGAGAACCCCTCCACGAACTTGCGATAATAGCCTGCTAGTCCCAAGAAACTGCGGATGTCAGATGCGGTCTTCGGCCGCGGCCAATCCCTCACTGTCTCTATCTTGGCCGGGTCCACAGCTAACCCAGCCCCACTGATCGTGTGCCCCAGGAAAGCCACCTCCTGCAACCAGAACTGGCACTTTGAAAATTTGCGTACATCTGTGCCTCCCTCAACCTCTGCAGGACCTGTGCTAAGTGCTCAGTATGCTCCTCCCGAGTCCGAGAATAAATAAGGATGTCGTCGATGAATACTATCACGAAGCGATCCAAGAAAGGCTCGAAGACACGGTTCATCAGACTCATGAATGCGGCAGGAGCATTCGTGAGCCCAAAAGGCATCACCGTGAATTCGTATAGTCCATAGCGCGAACTGAAAGCCGTCTTCGGTATGTCTTCTTCTCTGATACGGAGCTGATAGTAGCCGGATCGCAGATCTAACTTGGAGAACCAGAATGCTCCATGTAGTTGGTCAAATAACTCATCTATCCGAGGCAGAGGATAGGTGTTGCGGACCGTCAACCGGTTCAGCTCCCGGTAATCTATACACAATCGCAGTGATCCGTCCTTCTTTTTCACAAATAGAACTGGCGCTCCCCATGGCGATGAACTAGGCCGTACAAATCCTGACTCGACTAGCTCCTGCAGTTGAGTTCTAAACTCTGCTAACTCTCTAGGAGCCATCCTGTAGGGTGCTCGGGACACCGGCTTCGCTCCCGGCACTAGCTGAATCCTGAAATCCAAGTCTCTAGCAGGCGGTAGCCCGGGCAATTTCTCCGGGAATACGTCGGAGAAATCCCGAACCACCGGAATATCTGAGATAGTCGCCTCTGTCCCCACCATCTCGAAGCAGACAATATAGACTTCTTCACCCTGCTCATGGGCCTTCACAGCCTGTATAGAAGATAATAGTAGGTGGCAGACAGGCTGGATACCTTCAACGATAACATGAGAGTCGCCATGTCTCAGCGTGATCCTCCTGGACGGACAATCTATCTGGGCATGGTTCCGGTGCAACCAGGCCATGCCCAAGATCAAGTCAAAGTCCTGCAGCTTCAGAATAGTCGCCGGCGCCTCAAAAGCCTTGCCGCCAATCTCGGCCTCCATGTCGCAATGTGCAGTAGTCCGCAGCTCCGACCCATCGGGTAGGCGTACCCTCATCTCTAGTCCAGGGAACCTCTCCACGCCTTCGAGTCCGTCGATGAAGGCCTCGGATACGAACGAGTGTGACGCACCCGTGTCGAAAAGAGTATGGGCAGGCTTGCCGCTGATCATGACTATGCCTGAGGTTTGTTTATGTGAAGGTTAATTGTTATCCTATGGCTCCAGGTACTATATATATATCATTGGAAAAATTCAAGGAAACTCAAAATTAACTTCAAGTACCTGTAATGACCTCCTCGGGATTCCTCGGCTCTGTGAGGTCCAAGGCGTATATCTGCTCCTGCTCGCGCCTCCTGCCATGATATCCCCGGCCTCGGCCTCGTCCTCGGCCTCGTCCTCGGCCCTGCTGTACTGGGGCCACTGGAGGTGGAGGAGGAGGAGGGGGGTGGAATCGGTGCGGGCACTCCGACCTGATGTGCCCAGGCTGGCGGCATCCGTAACAAACCACCTGTCGGTGGCCTCGGTCATCCTGTCTCCTCGGATCATGTATCTGTAGAGGTGGGGGAGCCAAAGCTGGAGGAGGCCCCTGCTCCTGCCTGAAGTTGGGACGACGACGTCCCCCACCCCTCCTGTATCCAATGGTCCTGCCCCTCTGAGAGCCCCTACTGCTCTCACCTGATGTCGATCCATCAAATGGTCTCTTCCCTCCGGCTCGCACCATCAGCTGGTCAGCCTCCAGCTTCTTCGCCATCTCGATGATCTGTCTGGATGTGCCATGAGAAATGAATAACAGAGCCTGCCTCAGATCATCCCTGAGGCCCCGGTAGAACCTCTTCGCATACCTCCTATCGTCGGTGTCCTGAATCCCCGCGAACCTGGCCAAGTGGGAGAACTCCCTCTGGTACTCTATCACAGATCTGGTCCCCTGCTTGAGGTTCAAAAACCTCTCCTCCAAAGCATCCCTGTCCGTAGTAGAGACGAAGTGCTCCAGGAACACATCGCCAAACTCCTCCCAAGAAATCTCTGACAACTCAAAGTCCGCATAAGTAGTCTCCCGGACTGACTTCCACCATCTCTTCGCGTGGGCCTCTAGCACGGAGGTGGCTAAAGGTACTGCCTGGCCGACTGGGCAGCTGATGCCCGCTAAGATCTCGTGTATGGCCTCCAGCCATTCTTCTGTCTTCACTGCATCCTCTGTCCCACGGTACGTCGGTGGGGACAGGCTCTTGAATGCACTCAGCCAGCTCGACCCCGGATTTGGCTGTGGAGCCGGGACTTGCTGGGCTCTAAAGGCATCCAAAATCGCCGTCAGGGTCTGCCCCATCTCCGTATGTAGGAATGGAGTGGCAGCTGGAGGGGGAGGAGCCACATTTTGCGGCGCTGCGACCTGTGGAGGTTGCATAAAGGTAAGGTTAAGGCAAAATTGGCCTATCAAATTGTACTTTGTGGACCATTTCTGTGACTTTTGTACATGGGCACACCACTGCTTCCGCTGCATAGTTTGTCCGCAAACTAATGCTGGGGCGGGGGTGGTCCCATGTTGTGGACTTCTTTCTCATATGATCGTTGTTCGACTGATACCAGTTTGTAAGACCCCCCTCCCCCTTACCAAGGAGGGCTACCGGATCTTATGCCCAGAACCGCCGTCTTACGGTGGCACTAACTCACGGGTTAGTCGACACCGCAACACGCCGATTCTGCCGGCTAGTACGATCATAAACCTGTAGGCCAATATGAGAAATAAGAAGTAAAACTGTATATATAAAAATACCAGTCCACAAGCCACAGTATAATCATGAAAAAGAGATGAATAGTACAACATATAGTCCACAAATAAGTACAACTGAAAGAGTAAAAAGGGCTTATGCCCAGTACATCAAATCTCTCTCTCTCACAAAATAGTAAATGCGGAAGCTATACTAGAACATCAAGACTCGTCCCACCTGAGGACGCACAGTAGTAGTGGTAGCCTGCTGAAGCGGTATCTGCTCCTCATGTCCTGCCTCCTCGACGTGCTGGTGCTCCATCTCCACGGGCTCCTAAAAATAGTTGGTCACCGACCATTAGTCAAAAAGACTAAGTCGTTTCCTCCACACCTCGCCCCGCAGCTCCTAGGCACCGAGCGGGAGGACGAAGCGGAGGACAACAAGGGGTAGCAAAATGGAAGCAGGTGACAATATCTATCTAAAGTGGTACTAAGTAATGAAATTCTACTCTAGCAATGCTAAGTACAGTACAAGTAGTAAGTAAGTAAGTACGGTGCAGTAAAGGAGAGTAAAGAAACAGCAATACAACAAGTAAATAAACTAAGCTACCACTAAGCTATCATCACAAGCGTACCCTAACTTATATAAATGCCCATACAATATATAAGTTAGGATTTCCAGGAAATTTAACTTATCATATAAAAGAGCCCATACTAATTTATATGATAAGGATCTATGAAGCGTATGACCTAATTATGAATGAATGATATGATGAAATTTTTATGCGCAGGCAAGTGCAACTCACACACAACGACTCTGTGATCACAGACCTTTAGTTCCCACTTTTTGAGAGCTAGCATCACTCTCGGGTACCACCGCTGTGGCTACGGCAGCAGCGGAGCGGGCGTCTCCGCTTCTAGACCGGTATGCACACTACCAAGCCTTAGACCCCTCTCATACGCCTCTGTACACGTCCAAGGTGCACTCTAGAGTCTCGCGTACGTACTTTGCTGACAAACCCGTCAGTCTTGTTGGGTCGGATGTGTGTTATCGGGGGTCGTCCTCCAGACCGCAGTGTAAAACAACCCACTGGCCCCTCTAACTCCCACAACCGCCCTGGTGCACCGTACTGCCATCGGTGTGACGAACGGCCAGTACCGCATGCCCCGCCACGATATTTATGCACATGCAAATAATTCATACCGAGCTTTCCGCTCGCAGGACCAAAACCCGTCCTGAATCCCTCAAACCCAAACCCGGGTGAGAACGCACATTAGTGCCTTTATGTCAATTCCCTCCAACCATAAACGGGTGAGCATATATCATGAAACTCTCCAACCCCAAACACGGGCGAGAAGGTACAACCATGTCCTAACCTATTAAGCTACTCTTGTCTACGGTTTATTATACTTAGAGATTTAAGGTTAATCCCAGGACTGCCCCCGGTATTCCCTGTGAAGGGCTCTCAAGGGGCACTAGGAACTGTGTTGGGATTACGCCCAGCGTTCCCTTTCGCAAGGATACTTATTTTAGTTGATGACTACCCATGTATCTCCCCAGCTCTCCTTATTGCTTAAGTATAACCCTAGTGACTTAAGGTGTTACCGGGTACCGACGGTCTTCCGCCGATCCCCCACTCCAGTTGATGACCAAGACTTGCACTTTTGATCCCTCACTAAGACAACTCTACCCACCAGGGTCACTCATGTTGAACTCTCTCTTATTTCTGTCGATAATCAATCCCCTGGTAATTCCCTAAGGCAAGACCTATTTGTGTTATATGCAGACCATGACCTATGTTTACCCTAGAAATGTGATCTTCCAAAAACTTAAGGCATCTTGCCTCTAAATATTTATCCTAAGGTATTATGGACTAAGGGAACTACCCTAAGGATTCTCATAATTTTTCCTGGCCAAATGGTCATTTAATTAATTCTCTTAATTTAAATGCTCGGCCACTTTACACATGAAGTGATTTAATTAAGCATCCACTGACTTAGGGAATTTTTCCTGAGATGTATATTGACCAAATATTGCTGCCTTCAAAATTTCACAATTTTCCTTAAATTATTTATTGTCATTTTCTATTTAATTACAATCCCACATAAATTCCATTTTACACATGAAGTATAAGCATTACATATTCAAAAATTCCAGAAAATTTACAGAGCCTTTAAGACACTAAATTATGGCTATTGGCAGAGATTCATCCAAATTGAATGTAAGATGGCCTATGGGATTCCATTTTAAGGTATTTACCAAAATGCCATTGTACTAGTTTAACACAAGTAATGTATCCAATAAATTCTGATAAATTCATGATAAACTAATAACAATATTTTATGACAGTAGAATAAATCCCAAATTTTTCAGAGGTATATATATATCATTTCAAGAATTATCATGATAAGGGTAAAATGGGAAATTTTAGGGTATCTACTCCAAGGTTCTTCAAAACAGAGAAATCATAATTTTCCTAGGTCAAGTGTGATGTAATCTATGCCTTGGTAATGTTGTTTGGATTTGTTCTTGAATAAATCCTATTTTCCAATTTTAAATTCCAGAATAGCTATTTTATAAAGTAAATTCCAATAAATGGAATTTTGATTCCAAAAATTACATTATTAATTTGAAGAGTGCCATTTACCCTAATAAGCCACTATAAATAATTCCATAATCCTTGCATGCATCCATTGGGCTAAATTCAGCAAATTACATTTTTACTATTTGCACACCAAGCCTTAACATGAGCTATCACATGCAAGTGGATTCTCCCACATGCAGAGATCCCAAGGTGCTGAAAATTTTATCATGCACCAAGGGTGAACCCACTGACCCACCACCAAAATTTGGGGCCATGGGGAGGAGTAGAACTCCATATATGCCATTAATTTAAATTTTGATATTTTACCCAAAACTATAGGAAATTTTTTCTAAAAATTCCTAAATTTTGGCAGGAGGTAAGTAAGCCCTAATAATGCATGTGCCCAAAATTTGGGATCATGGTGACTAATATTGAGACTAGGGCATCCAATATAATTTTTGACCTAGTCTAGGACCAGTCCTAGGAGAAAGGTCCTACAGGGCTGTACTCTACACCAAAATGTATGTTTAGGGTGGCATTTTAAAGGTAAGACCCTAGGCTACAATTTTCATTAAGGGCCTAAGCTCTGGAAATGCCTCTAAGAGGCCTAAAATTAACTTGCAAGAGGGCTGAATATATGTGACAGAAATATTACTATTCATTTATTAATCCTGATTTATATTAAAATCGGCGCACGAATCTTAAAGCAAGAATGGACGGCATCGGGTTATCGTCTACCTCCAGCCAACGGCTGAGATCGAGCCGACCTGGAGCGATTTTGCCGGCGGTTTCCGGCCAGCTGAGGCGTCGCCACCTCCGGCCAATGGTGCCATCACCTTCACGGTGGTGGTGGCTATCATTTCCCGGCGATGGGGCGGCGGGAGACGGCGGCGACGGCGATCCCGAGCGGTTTCAGAAACTTAGGATTTTTTTGATTTTCTCACATGGCATCGGGCTCAATTGAGCCCGATCTCTCGCCTATTTGATCTAAGAGGCTAGTGCGGGTAGAGGTGAAGTGAAACGCACCATAATCGGGGCTTGGCTGCGGGTCAGGCGGCGGTTTGCCGTGGTGGTGGTGCGCCGGCGAGCTCCTCCCCGAAAGTTGCATTCTCCACCGTTCTCCATGTGTAAGTAGTCGAATTCCACTCCTCTGGACCTTCTGAAGCTAATGGAGGGGTTATTTGGGGCTGATAGAGGGTGTATGGGGAGATAAGCCCAATGTGAGCTCGGTTTGAGCTTTGGTTGTGTCACCATGGGTGCCATGTGGCCAGCATGCTACCAAAAATTCTCTGGAATATCAGAGGGGGCCAGCTAGCATGTGATGGGCAGAGAGTTGCAGCTGAAGGGGTGGCCATGTGGCCACCATTCCTCTTCATCCTCTTTCTCTCTCCACTTCTCCTAAAATTTCCAAATTTACCCCCCTTGCATGCATTCTCTCTCCTGATTTAGAGGGGTAGGGTTGGTCTTGTTCACTTGGGCTGACTTTGGGCCAATTTTAGTGGGCTTGGTCCAAGGGAACTTGACTTGGCCTTCATTTCACTCTTTAGGTCAATTTGTTGACCAAATTGACTTTTAGGGTTGACTGGTCAACTATGGTGGGTGGACTGACCCCACTTGGTGGAGATGGGTCTAGTGGCACCACCCAACTTGGTTTGGGTCAAGGGGGTGCCCCACTTAGGTTAATTAGGCCTATGAGTGTGGGTTTGACCAAATTAAGCCCAAGGTTGACATTGGTCAACTGGGGTCAAAATGTTGACCCAGTGACATACCCTAGGGTCCACTTAGATTGTTTTTAGGGTTAGGGCAATGTGGTGGGGTCATGGTGTGGCTAGGGTCCTTAATTAGGCTAGTTTGACCTAGTTTGACTTGGTCCTATAGTGGGCTCCACATGGCCACCACCCACTATCTAGGGTCAAACCTAGTTGATCCTCTTAGGTCTCACCTCATGCCTAACCCAATCTAAGTTGAGGGGTCCAGAAGTAACATGGGATGTTACAGGTGAACCTCCCTAATAGAATTGACTCCAATGCGGAAGAATTTTTGCCTTCCTCTCTCGAGGGGTGCAAGAAACACTCTTTATCCTTGAGTGATCTACGCGTATCCACAACCTCTCGGTAAATCTAGGATACGGATCTAGGCTCGAATAAACATAATTTGCAACTTATGAATTCGAAGAAATTTAAATCAAAGATAAATCAAAGTACATAAAATAGAATGCTTGCTAATTTGAGACAAAAATAAGAAATTTATTCTATTCCAAAGTTCATCATGATCAAGTGCTAATTGAAAATTAGCTACTCATCATGATGGGAGAATTACAAGAAAGATTGAGGAGAGACATGATTATAAAAAGTACTTTGAAATAAAGGCTACACTATGAATTTAAAATGCAAGAAATACAGTAAAAAATTAGAATTAAGATCCCAAAAACTCCCCTCCAACTTCTGGAATTGCCTGGTTTTTATAGGCAAGCTTGTTGGTTGGTCACGCCCCTAGGTAATGCCCGTGACCTAGGGCGTGTCAGTCTCGGAACCATCGTCTTGAAACACTGGGAACGTTGGAGGAGAAACTGCCAAAATCTGTTAACTGACGGGTCACGCCCCTACGTCACGCCCGTGACCAAGGGCATGTCAAGGCTGTTTCTGGAAAATGGCGGGAAGCTGAAAATGGCGGGAGTAAACTGGTCTTGATGGAGGCATCACGCCCCATGGTCACGCCCGTGACCGTGGGTGTGTCAGGTTGCAACGGATTCTGGCGGCAACGGTACGCACGTCTCTTTATTGACTGGAAAACGCACATGACATGCCCTTAGGCATGCCCGTGACCCAGGCATGTCAATTTAATCCGCCGTGGCACGGTCTAGCTGTCCTTCACCGGCTATCACGCCCCGTATAAGTGTAACACGGGCGGGTCGCTGAACAACACGGGCGTGTCATAGGCTAATTGACGCTCTTCAGCCACAGGTCCATGATTTACATTGACCTTCTTTGCACGTGAGTGTCACACCAGTGGTCACGCCCATGGAAGGCGTGTCACCGGGCGTGTCTAGGCCGAAAAGGAGAAAATTCCTTTTTGCTCCAAATAATTAATAGATCAGCCCTACAAAATTGAAGATAATATTATTAGAATAAATAAATATAAAATATAGAAACTAGTTAATTAGAACTTAATATTATAAAATTGTTGTAAAATATCTAACTATTAATATAAAATAGTAAATAAAAAGATAGAAATAATTAGAGTTATCAAATACCCCCATACTTATCTGTTTGCTAGTCCCGAGCAAACAACTTCCTATAGGGAGTAGAAAAATTTAAAATGCTATAAAAGAAAATTGAACCTAAGGAGTAAAATGTGAAGTCTTATGCCTATGCTTGTAGCTATTTTGGTAGAAAAACTCACTCAGCATACAAGTTAGGTTTTTATTTTTCTTAAAATATGTTTCCATTATTATTTTTACTTTTAAAATGAAAATCCGGTAAATCTTAAAATTATATTCAGGGAGAGTGTAGCGAGTGTACAAAGATAACATTGCACGTACGAAGATCAAGATACCCTCCAAAGAAATCCATCAATGTCGATGGCCATAGGATTGCCTTTTCACACTCTCACCACGGCACTAGTTTAACTTATAAACATAAATCAGAAGCACTAAATTAGGTAGAAATGTAGGCTTAGGTTTTTGGTGAGGATGGTCAAAGATAAAAACGATGGCTAGTCACACCAAAACCTAGAGAAAGCTTGCACACAAAAATTTGTTATGGCTTTAAGAACGCAGGCAAAATCCTAATGTTCTTTTTTTTCTCTTTCTTATATTTTTCAACTCTCACATCATGTTGAAAATTTTCTTCTACCTCTTCATTGTTTTCACAATAATTTTTTTCTCTTTTTTTTCAACTTTTTTTTTCTTTTTTTTTTTGAAGAGGAAATGAAAATCAACTCTCTTTTTTAATAAGAAAAGAGCCACCAACAAAAAAAAGACTTCTAATCACTCACAACTTATGTTTGTATATCTATGTGCAAGCTTGGTCTTAGGTGCGCAATTAGATTGCTTTTTAGGCTTTGGTAAAATATTTGGCGGAGCTAAAGCAAAAGGAAGGGTATAAGCTCAAATTGGCTTAGGAAAGGTAAACGTTGGGTAAGGGTGCAAAGGCTCAAACTTGCCAAAAGAATTGCCTAAATAATTTTTATGCTAATGATTTTAACTTATGCAAAGTCTTGAGAATAGTTAGAGGGCAAGTTCTAAACATCGAGAAAGAATACCTCTTTCTTGATCCGCGAAATATCTCTCTACTAAACTTCTACTTACTTACCTAAAGTTTTTTTAGATTTTACCGGTTTTCAAAGTGAAAGTAAAATAAAATATTTTCACGCATTTAGAAAAATGAAAATCTAAGTATATGCTAAATATTTAGATCTACATAAAATCCTACGTACACGTTCACTTGACTAGAAACACAGCATGGCCAACAGTTTTACTCCGAAATTCAAATTTCAATTTAAACATCAAAATATTTTAAACACTATGTAAAAGTTGAATACTAAGGATTTCTCAAGTGAATAAATATAAAAATAAAGATTTCTCTAATTTAAAAATTAACCCTAATTTTTTTTTTTGAGTTTTTGGTTGCAAATTTTTTTGTGCAATTTTGTTTTTTTGTATGTTTTGTTAGAGAACTATCCCCTCATACTTAAACAATATATTGTCCCCAATGAAAAATAAGTAAAGAACAAAAAGAAAAGGAGACTTCCCTGGAGTGGGTGAATCAGTCCAAAGTGTACCTGGAAGACAATACTGAAGCAAAACATATTTTTGATATAGATAGAGAAATAAAAGATACATGACAGATAAAAACAAAAATAAAATAAAATAAAAAAGAAAAGATACAAGATGAAGGATTACAACCCAAAGATAAATAAAGTAACCTAATCCTCATCGCTATCATCCCCTCGCGGCAGATAATGAGTGCGCAGATCCGCGAACTCACGTGTAATATGCGCCATGGAAGAAGTGTTGAGTACTTGTTGAGTACTTGTACTCACAAGGAAGAGCTATTATTTTATCGATCGGAAATTGGTTTTGCGAACAAGAAAGTGCTACACTAAGAGGAGAAATGTGATGAAAAAAAGGCTAGCACTTGATCTAGAATCCCTTTGGGCTAGAATAATTCCCAAGAAATTAAAAAGCACAAGCATCTAAATTATTGACTTCGACCGCGGAGGTTCCAAAACTACAAGACGCCTCTCTCGAGAATACGCACTTGACTAACCTTAGGTAGATCGATTAAGACCTCTCGGCCAGTCGAAAAACCTAAGCTTGCTTTAGGTGGTGAACCTCCCTAATGGAATTGACTCCAATGCAGAAAAAGTTTTTCCTTCCTCTCTTGAGGGGTGCAAGAAACTCTCTTTATCCTTGAGTGATATACGCGTATCCACAACCTCTGGATAAATCTAGGATACGGATCTAGGCTCGAATAAACATAATTTGCAACTTATGAATTCGAAGAAATTTAAATCAAAGTGTACAACCCCGTGTCCGGCGAGCGGGTCCCGCTAGGGAGGTTGAGCAGACCTAGTCCCGCGACCCGCACCCGAACGACATAAAAGATATACGGCTGAAGGACTGGCCCGCTCCCGCCCATTTCAGGCGAGCGAGCCGGCGAGGCGAGTGAGCGGGTCGCGCGAAGAGTCCTTGGCCAAAGCAGATGAGTTTGGCGACCCGCGACTGGCGAGTCGATCGGGGTCGCGTTGACCGCCAGCCAACCCCCACACGCGACCTGGCTGCCTGTCCGCCCGGCAGAAGACAGGCAGGTCGCGACGGCTCGGCTCGCGCTCGCCTAGGGAGGATAGGCGAGCCACGAGAGCCAGGTCGCGCCCGCCTCCCGCGGAGGGGAATTGGAGGTGAGCTGACTCCCCGTGGGGTGCGAATAGCTACTCAGGACAGCGGAGCTTCGCTGTTGGAAGACCAGGCCGGACTGCGCATAGCCACTTAGAACAGCGGAGTTTGGCTGTTGGCAGACCCTCGCCAGGGTTTTTTGGTATTTTCAGGTCAGTTCTTTTGGTTATTGGCAGTTCAGGTTCCAAAAAGCTATAAATAAGACCCAAGGGGTACCACAGAGGACACGCTTTCAGTGCCTCCTTACCCTCATTCTCAAGTGCTCTCTGATGGTACCTTAGCTCGGTTTCTGGCTAAGGAGGGGAAGCGCTCAGAGATCTTCCGGGTTTGTGGTGGGACCTCCCTGCCGAGCCCTTGGGTCTGTTCTTTCTTGTCTCTTTCGTTGTTTTTCTTGCAGGAGCAAAGTAGGCGCGAGACCACCCCTTCCCTAAGGGTCGAACTCCATAAGAGGCCGGATTCCGGTTTCAACATCTTGGTGCGGTGAGCGTGGAGAGTGGTCAGTGCGGAAAAGCTTCGGCGAGCACAATGACGGGAGGACAAGGATCTGACAGGCATGACTCGCCGCCCCCCCCCCCCCCCCCGGCTCTCGCAACAGTAGGGATATTGGAGGACTTCCGGAATGAGGTGCTGGGCCTCGTCAGGATCGCGCTCGGCGCGCGGGCCGAGTACTCGACGCCGGCAGCCCAGATCGCGGCCGCCCCCTCTTTGGGCGAGGACGCCCCTGGCCGGCAAGCTGGAAAGGAAGTTGCTGAGTAAGGCCGAGGATGCGAGCTCCCGGGGCGCGAGCTTTTCCCCGGGTCGGCAAGCCGATGCAGGTTTAGCGAGCTGGGTCCGCAAGATTCGCCGGCTCGCCCAGTGGGGGGAGGCAGTCCTTTCAGCGAGCTGGTCTCCTCAGCACCAGTGCCAGAAGGGTTCATGGAGCCCGAGATGTCCTACTACACCGGGAAGGGAGACCCGGTTCAGCACGTCCAATGGTTTGAGGATGTGGTCTCCATCCGTCAGATGTCGGATGGATTCAAGTGCTGTCTCTTCGCCATCACCCTCCGAGAGAAGGCAAGGGAGTGGTTCCACCAGCTGCTTGCTAGTTCCAACTATTGCTTCGAGGACTTGCGCCGAGGGTTCATGTTGAGGTTCACTACCTCAAAGAAGAGGAAGAAGGAGTCTGAGTCCTTGTTCCACATAAAGCAAGGGGTGAACGAGACGTTGGGGAGCTACGTGGACCGATTTCAGGAGGAGGTCACGCAAGTCCAGGAGATGCCGGGCCACAGTCTGATGATGGCCTTCACCCTGGGCCTGCAGCAGGGTTTCTTCCGAATGGAGCTGAAGAGAGTTCCTCCCCTCTCCTACGAAGAACTGATGGAGAGGGCGGCAAGAGAAGTCGACGGGGAGGCGTCGAATCCGGAGTTCGCAAGGAAGCTAGCCAGATGGGCCACCGAGGAAGAGAAGGAGTCGAAGGGAGGAAGAGCATAGGAGGAGAGAAGAGGGGAGCCCAGGCAGAGGGAGCAGAGGCAGCTCCAAGGACAACAGCCGGGGTGGGGGCGTTAGGAGCCCGACCGTCGGCTGGGCTGGAGACCAGAGTGGCAGGGGCAGGGGCCACAGAGAGGATACTTCGGAAGGGGTCACTATCAGGGGAGGCAGGACCAGTTCCACCCACCGGGTTGGAGGTAGGGTCACCGGCCCGGGCTCCCCGATCAGGAGGAGGCCATGGCCATAGCTTTGGGAGCGAGGAGGGGGATCATGAGGAGAAGGAGAAGAGAGTTCAGGGTGGAGCTGCCCTATTGCGACTTCCATCAGGAAGAGGGGCACGCAACATCCACGTGCCCGGAATTCTTGGAGATAAGAGGGAATAGGGGGCGACAGCAGCAGCAAGAGGAGGCGCGACAAGAAGTGAGGATCGAGGAGGTCCTGCCTCGGGCAGAGGAGGATCGTTGCGAGGACCGGGTTGATGTCGGGACCCGAGGAGGGATCGGAGTGATCCACGGGGGAGTGGGGATCGAGGCTTCCCGCAAGGCAAGCCTCCACACCATGTATCGGCGGAACGTCGCCTCTACATCCCAAACCCAGCCGCCGGAGGAGAGGATCACCTTCTCCAGAAGTGACATGCCAGACCACGAGGATCCGTTCTGTGATGCGCTGGTCATCAAGGCCGCCATCGAGAATTTCACTGTCTCTCGGATCCTCGTGGACAATGGGAGCTCCGTCAACGTCGTCTTCAAAAAGGCGTTTGACGCGATGAAGGTGGAGGCTAAGAGGGTGTTGGCCTCAGACGGGCCCCTGTTCGGGTTCTCGGGAGAAAGGAAGGAAGTAGAGGGAGGCGTTGGCCTCCATGTCACCCTGGGGGGCAGTCCCGAAACTGCAAGTTCGTCATTGTGGACGCCCCCAGCAGCTACAGTGTCATCTTTGGGAGGCCCCTCATCAGCGCCTTCCACTGCGTCCCCTCGTCTTTCCATCAGTGTCTGAAGTTCAACGCTAAGGGGGTGCAGGTTAGGGTTAGGGGGGACCCAAAGGTGGCACGGGAGTGCTATGTCACCGCGGTGAACACCATCTCTTGGCAGGAGGAAGCCGAGGAGTTGGGGTGGAGGATGGAGAAGGTCGAGTAGGAAGCAGGAGGGGAGGAGCTGGGAGTGAAGGACTGCGCAGAGAGGGCGGTAGGAGGAGATCTGGAGGAGGTGGCCGAAGTAAGGGTCATGGGAGGAGAGATGGAGGTAGAGGTCCCCGTTCCGGAGGAAGGGGACGCCGAAGGATGGGGGGAGCGGTACAAGCTGGAGGCGGCAGAAGAAGTGGTGGAGATGGAGGTGCTCACCCGGGGAGGAAAGATGGAGAAGATCCGCGTCAGCGGAGGGTTGACCCCGGAGGACCAAGGCAGGATGCTGGAGTGCATCCAGAAGAACGTGGACATCTTCGCCTGGAGCGCCGCGGAGATGCCGGGGGTTGACGCGGATGTGGCCTGCCACCGCCTCAACTTGGACCTGGGGACACGCCCCGTCCAACAGAAAAAGAGATCCACGGCGGACAAGCTGGCGGAACCCATCAGGGAGGAGGTGGCGAAGCTTCTCAAAGCTGGCTTCGTGTCCGAAATTCAGTACCCCAGCTGGGTCTCCAACGTTGTGATGGTCAAAAAAGGAGACGGCCGCTGGCGATTGTGTATCGATTTTTCCCTTCTTAATAAAGCTTGTCCTAAGGACTGTTATCCTTTGCCTCGGATCGACGCGCTGGTTGACTCAGCCGTCGGCTTTTCTGTAATGAGTTTTTTAGATGCCTTTTCAGGTTACCATCAGATCAGGATGCACCCCCCCGGACATCAAGGATGTCTCATTCATCACAGGGGACGGCTGCTATTGCTACAAGATGATGTCATTCGGGCTGAAGAACGCCGGGGCCACCTACCAAAAAATGATGGACAGGGTCTTCAAGGAGCAAAGGGGGAGGAACTTGGAGGTGTACGTGGACGACCTCATGATCAAAAGCCGGGATGTGGACTCCCACCTCCGGGACTTGGAAGAGACCTTCGCCACCCTGCGCAGATACAAGATGCAGCTGAATCCCCTTAAGTGTGTCTTTGGGGCCTGCCGTGGGAAGTTCCTGGGGCATCTCCTCACCCCCGCGGGGTCGAGCCGAATCCAGACAAGGTCAAGGCTATCTTGGAGCTAGGGTACCCGCAGAATGCAAAGGAGGTCCAACGGTTGACAGGGAAGTTAGCAGGGCTGAGACGCTTCCTTTCTCGGGCAGGGGAGAAGTGCTCCCCCTTCTTCAAAACGCTGAGGGGAGGCCAGAGGTTCGAATGGACCAAGGAATGCGAGGAGGCCTTCCAGGCCCTCAAGGCGCAGTTGACACAGGCTCCGCTGCTCCAAGGGCCGAAGGGGGGTGAGGATTTGTTCTTATATCTCGGGGTCGGGGCAGAGGCCTTGAGCTCCGTCTTGGTGCGTGAAGAAGGGAAGAGGCAGCTCCCTATTTATTACGTCAGCCGGGTCCTGAGGAAGGCCGAGCTCCGGTATCTGATCGTGGAGAAGCTTGCATTCGCACTAATCATCTCGGCTCGGAGACTGCGACCGTATTTACAGGCCCACTCAATCCGAGTGGTGACCGACCATCCTCTCTGCAACATCTTCGAGGGGGTGGAGCATTCAGGCCGGCTGGCCAAGTGGTCGGTGGAGCTGAGCGAGTTCGATGTTTCCTTCATTCCGCGGCTCTCGATCAAATCTCAGGCGATGGCCGACTTCCTGGCCGACTACGTGGTAGAAGTAGTGGAGGAGGAGCTCACCCGCCCGACTCCTTGGAAGGTGAGGGTGGATGGAGCCTCAGGAAGGCATTCTCTTGGAGTAGGAGTGGTTCTGGAAAGCCCTCAAGGGACTCAGATTGAGCAGACGGTGGTGGTGCATTTTCCCATTACCAACAACCAGGCCGAGTACGAAGCAGTGATAGCGGGGCTGCGCCTGGCCAGGGAGTTGGGGGTGCTGGATGTGGAGGTCCTAACCGACTACATGGTGGTGGCTTCCCAGATCAACGGGGAGTTCGAAGCAAGGGATCCCGCTCTGAAGTTATACTTGGCCAAAGTGAAGGGGGTCATAGGGACCTTCCAGACCTTCTCCAACCGACACGTGCCAAGGGGAGAGAATGAACAGGCCGACCAACTAGCAAAGCATGGCCCACGGGTGGGGGGCACCATCACCGACCTGTTCCGCCCCTCCATTGAAGAAGGGGAGCTCATGGAGATCGATCAGCAGCCTTCGTGGATGGATCCAGTAGTAGTTTTCCTCTCCACGGGAGAATATCCGGAGGGGGTAGACAGGAAGAAGCTGAGGCACAAGTCCGCTTACTACCTCCTTAAGGATGGGCAGCTATACAGGAAGACCCTCTCCGGGATGCTGGCTCGCTGCGTAGCCGAGGATGAGGCGCAGAGGATCTTGGAGGAAGTCAACTCCGGGGAGTGCGGGAGTCATTCCGGGAGTCGGACCCTGGAGGGAAGGATAGTCAGGCAAGGGTATTTCTGGCCCACCCTGGGCCGAGACGCCACGGAGTTTGCACGGAGATGTCATAAGTGCCAGATGTTCGCCCCCCTCCAGTTGTAGCCGGCCCGACAGCTCAAGAGTATCACGGCCCCCTGGCCCTTTGCAATCAGGGGAATGGATTTGGTTGGACCGTTCCCCCAGGCCAGCGGTCAGAGAAGGTTCCTCCTGGTGATGATCGACTACTTCTCGAAGTGGATGGAGGTGAAGGCGTTGGCCAAGGTGACCTCCCAAGTAATCAGGAACTTCGTTTGGGGGGAGATCATCTGTCGCCATGGGATGCCCCAGGCCATCGTCACCGACAACGGACCCCAGTTCGCCAGTGCCGAGTTCACAAGCTTCTGCAAGCATCTTGGAATCGACCTCAGGTTCGCCTCGGTCCACCACCCTAGGAGCAACGGGCAGGTGGAGGCCGCGAACAAGATCATCGTCAATCTCCTCAAGAAAAGGTGGAAAACTTGAGGGGGAGCTGGGTGGAGCAGCTGTCACAACCCGCATTTTCTCAACGATAAAATCGTATCAGAGCAAGAGAAAACACGTGCTGTGATGCCACGCTGTGCAGGGGATAACTGCACACGCTCAGGCAAAACTCCAGACCTTGGATTTAAGGAAAATCGTTGATTAATTATGAAAGAAAAGCAGTTGGGTTGATTGGCCGTATCCCTCGGCACGGTGGATCAACTAGTCCACAATTAAAAGTATAAGTATACGCAGCAGAAAATAGTTTGGTTTAATTAAGTTGACACCCTAGTGAGCATAAGTGTCCCCGAGGGGCAACTCATGGTATGCACGACTCTAAAGTGAATATAATAGATATAAAATGGTAGCCTTTTTACGCTAAGGAAATATAGTGTCTTTACTTTATAATTATGTTATGCATGATATACATATAATAATGCTTTTAGGGTTTAAAATATCTAACATGCAACCTAGCATAAATCCTTCCCAGAAGCAAGTAAACAACCACTAATAGGCAAAAACAGCAGTTTAAGTTCATACCCAGCATCGCAAGAAGCCACCAGTGGGCGCCAACAACCTGACACGAACCCACTGGTGAGTATGTATGTCTATACAGAAAAGTAAAGAGCTACCTCACAAAATCGGGATCAGCTGTCTCAGCTACCCAAGAGGCCACAAACCAGCCCCACCAAAAGAACTAGCCGCTGAACCGGCTACAACCTGGACCTGAGGCATTCAAGAAAAGAACACCTCAGCAAGGAAATAATCAAAAGAGTAAGTAAAACATTAGAATTAAGAGCAAAAAGAAGGGTTTACCAACCCGGCAACAAACTGCTATAAGCAAAAGAAAGGGCATGACAGTAAGAAAAGAGCACTGTCTAAAGCACAGCAGAGCACACCAAGTGCGAGCAATAAAAGCAACATGCTCAACGAAAGAGTCTAACATTCCTAATACGTGGGTAAGTGGCAGTGGTCAAAAACATGGATCTGAATACATAACCAAAATCAGATCCAACAAAAAGGGCTAAGGGGTCACCAGTGGCAGCTTTAGGGTCTCACACACCAACCCAAACCGGGGCAAAAAGGCGGTGGCCACAGCTCTCCACATCAAAATCCACCCCTCGAGAGGCCACTAAAACTCCACCACCTGCCACAACCCAAGAGTCGGCAAGTAAAAATTAGCCGAACACCCAATACCACCCCCTAAAGGAAGGGAAAAGTCACACTAACAATCCTAAGGTACACATGAACTCAAGACAGAAATGTCGAGCCCACTCGACACAGCGTTGAGTAAGCTCCACTCACCTGACGCCTAAAAATACTTAGCCGCAAGTCCTACGCTGGGTGACGGCGTTGAGTGAGCTCGGCTCACTCGACGCTGTCAGCGCTTTCCACTTAGGGTAAACGTAAGTCTTGCTAAAATCGCAGCTTAAGCCCTCTCATGCGGGAAAACAGAGAGTTGGAGATTTAATCCCAACCCACGGTTCCGTCCTAACTACTCGGAGCTATCGCAACTAACCCTAAACTGTAACTAACAGCAACCTCACCCTAACTCTAGCTACACACTAGACACTAAACCTCTGACAAAAAGAGAACATTGATTAGAATTCCAGAAAAAGAAATAAAGAATCAGCACTTGATTAAAAGCTTGATGTAATAACTCAACCTGCTGCCCTAGAGAGGAAAAAAGACAAAGAGAACAGAGCTTATGCACAAGAAATAAAAATAGATCATGGGTTAGAAACAAATTTGGCAAGGGCAAGGGGCCACTTGCCTCTACCTCTTCGGAAAAACAAACAACAGCCGCACCACAGCTTGGCTCCGGCGGCAAGATCGGCCACCTAGAAGACCAAAGCTGAAACTTGAGGAAAGAAAAGGAATCAGATGCTTAGAAATTCCTGGAATCTACCCTACATCAAGAAAAGCTTACATGGAAGGGAAGATCTAGCAGAGAGCAAGCCGGATCCGCTATCACACGAGAAAAACGGGCTCTAACCCTCCCGAAATCGCCGGCCAAAACAACCACCGCCTCCTCTCAAAACCCTTCCGCTGGAAGCTCTCCAGACTAGGGAACGATGAAAAATGAGGAGTAAAAACAGTTCATGGCAACAAAAGATGATTTCAGGAAAAAGTACGGAACACGCCCAAGACACGCCCGTGACACGGCCCGACATGCCCGTGTCACGGGGCGTGTACTCACACACTCGACGAACATCGATTGCCGCTCGACGAAAACACGGGACACGCCCCTCAGACACGCCCGTGACACAGCCCGACACGCCCGTGTCACGGGGCGTGTACTCACGCACCTACCCACTCGACAAAAGTCGATCTCCGCTCGACGAAGCAAGGGACACGCCCTGTGACACGCCCGTGTCACAGGCCATGTACCAACCCGAACACCGCCCGACGATCGTGGAGCGCCGATCGTCGAACAGGGAGACACGCCCCATTGTCACGCCAGTGTTACGGCCGTGTTCCTACAAAAAAAAAACCCCGTCGACCAAAAATTCGTCGACCGGAGAAACGGGAGCTCTACCCGAGCACGACACGCCCTGGGTCACGGGCGTGACCCAGGCCGTGTCACCCAAACTTACACAGAAAAGAAACCTGCTAACACCTAGTAAACGAGAGACAAGGCACCAGCCTACAAGCTCATCCACAACAGACCACACACTGTATAGCAAACATTACAAACATGCAGCTAACAAAACGACGCCGAAACGACACGAAGGCAAACGATCTCGGATTTCGACCAAAACCGCACCGTAGCTAAACCACCAAGCCACAAAAACAACGGTGAGGTCGAAAACAACATCCGACGATCGAACACTCGGGCTAACACCTCCCGAAGCCATAACGTAAGCATTTCCCTAAGAGGCCCAACCGAGTCACCAAAACAGACTCCGGCTAGCTGGGGAAACTTGCCAACTGGCTGCAACCAGGCTACACATGGAACCTACAGAGCTAGGACCGCGCTCTACAACGGCGAAGGGCCGGAAAATGCGTCATCGTAACGCCAATCCAATATCAAACAAAATAAAGAAAAACCGGGGGCGTTACAGCCACTCCCCCTAAAAGAAAGTTTCGCCTCGAAACTTTACTCACAACACTCCTATGAAGAAGGAGAGAGAAAGAGCCAGGAAAGGACTATATAAACATAAATAAAACAAAACATACCAGGCACAAGCTCAGGGAAACAGATGAGGGTGAGCCTCCCTCATAGCCGACTCCAACTCCCAAGTCGCGCTTTCTACATCCTGATTCCTCCATAAAACTTTAACCATCGGAATAGACTTCTTCCGCAGCGCACGAACCTGAGAATCCAGAATGCGGACAGGCACCTCCACATAAGAAAGATTCGGCTCCAACTGAGGCACAGAATCCAAAACCTGCCTGCCATTCGATACACATTTCCGCAGCTGACTGACGTGGAAGACATTATGCACGCCAGGGAAATTTGCGGGCAAAGCCAGCCTATAAGCTGATATTCCAATCCGCTCAACAATCGGAAACGGCCCCACGAACCTCGGGTCCAACTTCCTGCTCTTGCCAAAACGCTTGACTCCGATCAACGGGGAGACCTTTAAGAACACTGAGTCCCCCACCAAAAATTCCAAATCCGATCTACGCCGATTGGCATTTTTCTCATATCTCTCCTGGGCTATCCGAAGCTTTTCCCAAATAAGCTTCACAGCAGTTTCCATCTCCTCGAGTGCTTCTGGACCTAACAAAGGTCTCTCGCCAACCTCAGCCCAAAACAAGGGAGTCCTGCAGCGCCTCCCATACAAAGCTTCGAAAGGAGCCATTTGCAAGCTTTCTTGATAACTGTTGTTATACGCAAATTCCATAAGCCGCAAGCGCTCATCCCACGCTCCTCCGTGGTCCAGAATATAGCATCGGATCATATCTTCCACAATCTGATTTACTCGCTCCGTCTGACCATTGGTTTGCGGATGATAAGCTGTGGAATATCTCAAATCTGTACCCAACCCTTCTTGAAGGCTCTTCCAAAAACGAGACGTAAACCTGGAGTCTCGATCTGATATGATACTCACGGGTACACCATGCAATCTAATAACCTCATCCAAATACAGCTCGGCTATCTTCCTCATCGGATAATCGATCTTAAATGGTACGAAGTGAGCACTCTTCGTCAATCTGTCTACGATCACCCAAACTGAATCATGTCCTTTAGGAGATCTCGGTAAGCCTGTAATGAAATCCATCGAGATACTCTCCCACTTCCACATCGGAATCTCTAAGGGAGTCAGCTTGACACCCGGCCTCCCATGGTCGGCCTTCACACGCCTGCAAGTGATGCACTCAGAAACAAATCTGGCTATGTCCTTCTTCATCCCATACCACCAGGCAATCTGCTTTAAATCATGGTACATTTTGGTAGACCCTGGATGGTAGGCAACACTAGATCCATGGGCTTCTCTGCACACCATATCCCGGATATCTCCAACTGCGGGAATGCAAAACCTGCCACGATACTTCAAGGTACCCGCATCATCTATAGAGAAATCTGGTAATTCACCTTTTTCAGCTCGAAGGTACAAATGCAAAAGATCGGGATCATCCTTCTGATGCAGTCGCGAAAGCGCAATCCACGAAGGTTCTGCCACTGCCAAGCTACTCTGCGACTCGCAGCTTCCTACAGAAATGTCCATCAAAAGGAACTCTTCCACAAGACTCTCGGCGGAGAGATTGAAAATCTTTCCTGACTTCCGACTTAGGGCATCGGCCACCACATTCACCTTACCCGGATGATACTGGATTTCAACATCATAGTCGGCCACGTACTCCAACCACCGCCGCTGGCGCAGATTCAACTCTTTCTGAGTGAAGACATACTTCAAACTCTTATGATCCGTGAAAATCTTGCACTGCGCGCCATACAGCAAATGCCTCCACAATTTCAACGCATAGATCACAGCTGCAAACTCTAGGTCATGTGTAGGGTAATTCCTCTCATGAGTCTTTAGCTGCCTCGACCCGTACGCAATCTCCTTCCCACCCTGCATCAAAACGCAGCCCAGTCCGACGTGCGACGCGTCCACATATATAACATACTCACTATCTTCAGTAGGCAAAGACAAAACTGGGGCTGAACATAACCTTCTTTTTAATTCCTCAAAAGCCTCCTCACACTTGCTATCCCATGTGAAGGTTGCATTTTTCTGCGTCAACCTGGTCAACGGCGCAGACAAAGTAGAGAATCCCTCTACAAATCTTCTATAATATCCAGCCAAGCCCAAGAAGCTTCTGATCTCTTTGGGAGTAACAGGCCTCGCCCATTCCATAACAGTAGCGATCTTTTCTGGGTCCACCGATATTCCCTCCTTATTTACCACGTGGCCGAGAAAAGAAACTTGAGGCAACCAAAATTCGCACTTGTTCAGCTTGGCGTATAGCTTATGGTCTCTCAGAGTCGTCAAGACCAGTCGCAAATGCCGATCATGCTCCTCCGCATCCTTAGAATACACCAAAACATCGTCTATAAAGACAATCAAAAACTTATCCAGGAAGTCCTTGAAAACTCTGTTCATCAGATCCATAAAAGCTGAGGGTGCATTAGTCAAACCAAATGACATAACTAAAAACTCAAAATGCCCATGACGAGAGCGGAACGCCGTCCGCGGAACATCTGACTCCCGAATCCTCAACTGGTGATAGCCCGAACGAAGATCTATCTTAGAAAACACGTCACTACCACGCAGTTGGTCAAACAGATCGTCAATCCGAGGCAAAGGGTACCTGTTCTTAATAGTAACCTTGTTCAGTTCTCTATAGTCGATGCATAGCCTCATCGACCCATCCTTCTTTTTAACGAACAGCACTGGAGCACCGCATGGTGAAGAACTCGGCCTGATGAACCCTTTTGCCAACATCTCATCCAGCTGAATTTGCAACTCTTCCAGCTCTCGCGGGGCCATCCGGTACGGCGCCTTGGCAATAGGACGCGTGCCTGGCTCCAAATCTATAGCAAACTCGACATCTCGATCGGGTGGAAGACCGGGAAGATCATCAGGAAACACATCAGAAAAGTCACACACCACAGGGATCTCTTGCAAACACGGCACTCTAACAACAGCCCCTACCAGAGAGACCACACAGGCAGAACAACCAGAATCAAGCAACTTCCGAGCACGCAGCGCAGAAATGACTGGAGACTCCTGGAGAGAATTCCCATAAACGCTCCCTGGCTGACCGTTGTCCTTTACGAAGACCAAGCGCTTACCCTTGCACTGGATCACAGCATCGTACCTTGACAACCAGTCCATGCCCAAGATAACATCGAAGTCCTCCAGGTCAATCACCTTCAGATCTGCCTTGGCTAGAAAATCCCCCAACAAAATCGGACAATAAAGGACACCCAGGTCCGTAACCACAGAGTCACCGGAGGGGAACTTAACGCAAAAGGCACCACCAACACGATCTAGGCCCAAACTGAACCGCTCCACGAAGGATCTAGCCACAAACGAGTGGGTAGCGCCTGAATCGAAGAGAACGCGCGCCCAGCGGTTCTTTACCTTAAATCGTCCTGAGATAACCTGGGTCGAAGTCTGCGCTTCGTCTGCCGAAAGCACATTCAGCTTCCCCTTTCCTCTATCCAATTGATGAGGCAGTGGCAAAGCCTGGAGGGGTACTGGCTGCAGAATAGGCTGGGACTGTGGGCACTTTGTCTTGAGATGACCCTTCTGCCCACACTGAAAACAGACTTTATCTCTCTACCAGCAACGGGCCGCCTCATGCCCCTTCCTTCCACACAAGGCACACACCAAGTCTCCTCTGGGAGCACCCTGAATTACGTGCACCTGTTCCTTCTTCTGCGCTCCAAATCTTTTGAAACACTTCTCAAAGGGATGGCCTGGTCGGCCACAGAAACTACAAACCTCTTTGCTCTTCTTTCTCGAGACCGCATCGGGTTCCTGAGGGCTCTTCCCTCCACCGGACTTTCGCTTATCCTTCCACAACTGCTGACCTCTATTCTTGGCATTCTCAATGGCCTCAACCCTCAAGGCAGCTTCGACCACGCTGGCATAACTGACTGCACCGTAGGCATTCGCTAACTGCTGAATGTCACTTCTCAGTCCACCCAGAAATCGCTTAACTCGGTCTGCTTCAACACTCACCAGACCAGGAGCAAACCGACTCAACTTACTAAACTCAATCTCATACTCACTGACTGTGAGTTTCCTCTGCTTCAAATGGAGAAAGTAATTCATCAGCCGGTCCCTCTCGATTGAAGGCAAAAACTTACTCAACAGCATCCCTTTAAATGACTCCCAAGAGCATCCTGCCACCAAGCTCTCTTTCTCCCTCAACCACCAATTCTTTGCTAAGCCCTTGAGCTGGTAGGCAGCGAGCATCACTCTCTGATCATCCGTAATCCCTGAATAAGAGAACATCTCCTCAATAGTCATCAGCCAGTCATCCAAAATCATGAAATCTGCTTGCCCATCATAAGTAGGGGTTCTCAGTCGCTGAAACTGGGATATAAACGCCATCTCCGGGGGCACCACAACCAAGGGCACGGGAGGAGCAGGAGGGGCAGGAACAGCTACCCCCTCAGCGGGGTCCGGAACTCTCGGGGCCTGTCCCGCCACCACTGCCACAAGGGACTGAATCTGAGCCTGCATAGCCACCACCTGCCTCGATAAGGTCTCATTACTCTGCCGCAGGTTTTCTACCAACGCCTCGCTCTGCGCTCCTGACGTCTCACCCTCGGATTGGGGGGTCGACCTCGTTGCAGGACGTCTCGCCATCCTATAATCGCACAAGCTTTAGACGAAACTTAACCCAATAGCTAGAACAAAACTACCCGGTACAGACAAACACACTTAAGTATGAACTTCAACTGCAAAACTTGCTCTGGGAGTTGTTTTATCATGATGATGTTATGCTTAACCTAAGATGGTTCACCACCATCAAACTAACTCATGTGCCTAAACCATGAATGCATGTGTTTGTATTCTTTTTGACTCAAAACCATGTGTGTACATATGTCATCTTGCAAATCTTTAGCTTAACACGTTGTGCTTATGAAATGTTATGCTATGCATGATGTGCTATGCATTCTAAAAAAGCCTTAATGCATGCCATGGGCGGCGTACACATGAAAATGTTATGCATCTCATACTACATAACATTCCCATGTAACGAAAAAAAGAAAACGTGCTAGCCGCATTCATGTGGTGAGGTTATGCATCCCATACTACATAACCCTCACATGTTGCCTCCTATGGTGGATCCATATACAAACACATATTATGCATCCCATACTACATAATATGCCCCGTATACTTCTTTATGCTCATGAGTGTAGTGTTCGTGCTTTAGCCAAGATGTGCTGATGACATATCGGTGTGTGTATGGTATGACGCTAACCACAAATGCGAACAAGGGGAAAGGTTGCCCGATCATTTGTCAAGCAACCTCCCTCAGATACCAACTGTCACAACCCGCATTTTCTCAACGATAAAATCTTATCAGAGCAAGAGAAAACACGTGCTGTGATGTCACGCTATGCAGGGGATAACTGCACACGCTCAGGCAAAACTCCAGACCTTGGATTTAAGGAAAATCGTTGATTAATTATGAAAGAAAAGCAGTTGGGTTGATTGGCCGTATCCCTCGGCACGGTGGATCAGCTAGTCCACAATTAAAAGTATAAGTATACGCAGCAGAAAATAGTTTGGTTCAATTAAGTTGACACCCTAGTGAGCATAAGTGTCCCCGAGGGGCAACTCATGGTATGCACGACTCTAAAGTGAATATAATAGATATAAAATGGTAGCCTTTTTACGCTAAGGAAATATAGTGTCTTTGCTTTATAATTATGTTATGCATGATATACATATAATAATGCTTTTAGGGTTTAAAATATCTAACATGCACCCTAGCATAAATCCTTCCCAGAAGCAAGTAAACAACCACTAATAGGCAAAAACAGCAGTTTAAGTTCATACCCAGCATCGCAAGAAGCCACCAGTGGGCGCCAACAACCTGACACGAACCCACTGGTGAGTATGTATGTCTATACAGAAAAGTAAAGAGCTACCTCACAAAATCGGGATCAGCTGTCTCAGCTACCCAAGAGGCCACAAACCAACCCCACCAAAAGAACTAGCCGCTGAACCGGCTACAACCTGGACCTGAGGCATTCAAGAAAAGAACACCTCAGCAAGGAAATAATCAAAAGAGTAAGTAAAACATTAGAATTAAGAGCAAAAAGAAGGGTTTACCAACCCGGCAACAAACTGCTATAAGCAAAAGAAAGGGCATGACAGTAAGAAAAGAGCACTGTCTAAAGCACAGTAGAGCACACCAAGTGCGAGCAATAAAAGCAACATGCTCAACGAAAGAGTCTAACATTCCTAATACGTGGGTAAGTGGAAGTGGTCAAAAACATGGATCTGAATACATAACCAAAATCAGATCCAACAAAAAGGGCTAAGGGGTCACCAGTGGCAGCTTTAGGGTCTCACACACCAACCCAAACCGTGGCAAAAAGGCGGTGGCCATAGCTCTCCACATCAAAATCCACCCCTCGAGAGGCCACTAAAACTCCACCACCTGCCACAACCCAAGAGTCGGCAAGCAAAAATTAACCGAACACCCAATACCACCCCCTAAAGGAAGGGAAAAGTCACACTAACAATCCTAAGGTACACATGAACTCAAGATAGAAATGTCGAGCCCACTCGACGCAGCGTTGAGTAAGCTCCACTCACCTGACGCCTAAAAATACTTAGCCGCAAGTCCTACGCTGGGTGACGGTGTTGAGTGAGCTCGGCTCACTCGACGCTGTCAGCGCTTTCCACTTAGGGTAAATGTAAGTCTTGCTAAAATCGCAGCTTAAGCCCTCTCATGCGCGAAAACAGAGAGTTGGAGATTTAATCCCAACCCACGGTTCCGTCCTAACTACTCGGAGCTATCGCAACTAACCCTAAACTGTAACTAACAGCAACCTCACCCTAACTCTAGCTACCCACTGGACACTAAACCTCCGACAAAAAGAGAACATTGATTAGAATTCCAGAAAAAGAAATAAAGAATCAGCACTTGATTAAAAGCTTGATGTAATAACTCAACCTGCTGCCCTAGGGAGGAAAAAAGACAAAGAGAACAGAGCTTATGCACAAGAAATAAAAACAGATCATGGGTTAGAAACAAATTTGGCAAGGGCAAGGGGCCACTTGCCTCTACCTCTTCGGAAAAACAAACAACAACCGCACCACAGCTTGGCTCCGGCGGCAAGATCGGCCACCTAGAAGACCAAAGCTGAAACTTGAGGAAAGAAAAGGAATCAGATGCTTAGAAATTCCTGGAATCTACCCTAAATCAAGAAAAGCTTACATGGAAGGGAAGATCTAGCCGAGAGCAAGCCGGATCCGCTATCACACGAGAAAAACGGGCTCTAACCCTCCCGAAATCGCCGGCCAAAACAACCACCGCCTCCTCTCAAAACCCTTCCGCTGGAAGCTCTCCAGACTCGGGAACGATGACAAATGAGGAGGAAAAACAGTTCACGACAACAAAAGATGATTTCAGGAAAAAGTACGGAACACGCCCAAGACACGGCCGTGACACGGCCCGACACGCCCGTGTCACGGGGCGTGTACTCACACACTCGACGAACGTCGATTGCCGCTCGACGAAAACACTGGACACGCCCCTCAGACACGCTCGTGACACAGCCCGACACGCCCGTGTCACGGGGCGTGTACTCACGCACCTACCCACTCGACAAAAGTCGATCTCCGCTCGACGAAGCAAGGGACACGCCCTATGACACGCCCGTGTCACAGGCCGTGTACCAACCCGAACACCGCCCGACGATCGTGGAGCGCCGATCGTCGAACAGGGAGACACGCTCCATTGTCACGCCCGTGTTCGACACGAAACGCCCGTGACATGGCCGTGTTCTCACTAAAACACCGCCTGACGACCATCGAGCGCAGCTCGATGAACCGAAGGGGGACACGCCCGTGACACGCCCGTGTCACGGCCGTGTTCCTATAAAAAAAAACCCCGTCGACCAAAAATTCGTCAACCGGAGAAACGGGAGCTCTACCCGAGCACGACACGCCCTGGGTCACGGGCGTGACCCAGGCCGTGTCACCCAAACTTACACAGAAAAGAAACCTGCTAACACCTAGCAAACGAGAGACAAGGCACCAGCCTACAAGCTCAGCCACAGCAGACCACGCACAGCATAGCAAACATTACAAACATGCAGCTAACAAAACGACGCCGAAACGACGCGAAGGCAAACGATCTCAGATTTCGACCAAAACCGCACCGTAGCTAAACCACCAAGCCATAAAAACAACGGTGAGGTCGAAAACAACATCCGACGATCGAACACTCGGGCTAACACCTCCCGAAGCCAAAACGCAAGCATTTCCCTAAGAGGCCCAACCGAGTCACCAAAACAGACTCCAGCTAGCTGGGGAAACTTGCCAACTGGCTGCAACCAGGCTACACAAGGAACCTACAGAGCTAGGACCGCGCTCTACCACGGCGAAGGGCCGGAAAATGCGTCATCGTAACGCCAATCCAATATCAAACAAAACAAAGAAAAACCGGGGGCGTTACAGCAGCTCCCCGCAGTTCTTTGGGCCCTAAGAACCACCCCTAACACGGCCACGGGGGAGACCCCCTTTAAGCTCTCCCATGGGTGCGAGGCGGTGCTCCCCATCGGATTTGAAGTCCAAACGCCGCGAGTCGGGGCGGCTAGAGAGGGCCGAGAGGAATGGCGAGTCGAGAACGAGGAGGAGCTGAGACTCTCCCTTGATATGGTGGAAGAGTTGAGGGACCTTTCGGCCATCCAACAGGAGGAGGTCAAAAGGAGGATGGCAAAATACTTTGACAGGCATGTCAGGGTCAAGCAGTTCGCAGAAGGAGACCTGGTGCTGAAGAAGGTGGACGCGGCAGGGAGGTCAGTGTCCGTAGGAAAGCTCAACCCCAGCTGGGAGGGGCCATTCATTGTGAAGGAAGCTTTAAAGTCAGGGGGCTATCGGCTCCAAAATGTAGAGGGCGAGACCCTGAGTCTCACCTGGAGTGGAGACGACCTGAAGAGGTTTTTTCCTTAAGCACCTGTAAGCAACACGATTTGTTATAATGAATTCCCTTTTTCTCCCCCCCCCCCCCCAGAATTACCATATCCAGCTTGCACAAAGGATTGGAATGTGTTTGGACCCCGAGAAGATCCCACTGTCGGGCTCCCACATAGCTGGCAGGGCCGGAAGTCACTCTGTGTCATCCCTAGCCTCGAGAAGATCCCGCTGTCAGGCTCTCACCTAGCTGGCAGAGCCGGAAGTCACTCGATGGAATGTGTTTGGACCCCGAGAAGATCCCGCTGTTAGGCTCCCACCTAGCTGGCAGGGCCGGAAGTCACTCGGTGTCATCCCTAGCCTCGAGAAGATCCCGCTGCCAGGCTCTCACCTAGCTGGCAGGGCCGGAAGTCACTCGATGGAATGTGTTTGGACCCCGAGAAGATCCCGCTGCCAGGCTCCCACCTAGCTGGCAGGGCCGGAAGTCACTCAGTGTCATCCCTAGCCTCGAGAAGATCCTGCTGCCAGGCTCCCACCTAGCTGGCAGGGCCGGAAGTCACTCGATGGAATGTGTTTGGACCCCGAGAAGATCCCGCTGCCAGGCTCCCACCTAGCTGGCAGGGTAGGAAGTCACTCGGTGTCATCCCTAGCCTCGAGAAGATCCCGCTGTCAGGCTCCCACCTAGCTGGCAGGGCCGGAAGTCACTCGATGGAATGTGTTTGGACCCCGAGAAGATCCCGCTGCCAGGCTCCCACCTAGCTGGTAGGGCCGAAAGTCACTCGGTTTCATCCCTAGCCTCGAGAAGATCCCGCTGCCAGGCTCCCACCTAGCTGGCAGGGCCGGAAGTCACTCGATGGAATGTGTTTGGACCCCGAGAAGATCCCGCTGCCAGGCTCCCACCCAGCTGGCAGGGCCGGAAGTCACTCGGTGTCATCCCTAGCCTCGAGAAGATCCCGCTGCCAGGCTCCCACCTAGCTGGCAGGGCCGGAAGTCACTCGATGGAATGTGTTTGGACCCCGAGAAGATCCCGCTGTCAGGCTCCCACCTAGCTGGCAGGGCCGGAAGTCACTCGGTGTCATCCCTAGCCTCGAGAAGATCCCGCTGCCAGGCTTCCACCTAGCTGGCAGGGCCGGAAGTCACTCGATGGAATGTGTTTGGACCCCGAGAAGATCCCGCTGCCAGGCTCCCACCTAGCTGGCAGGGCCGGAAGTCACTCGGTGTCATCCCTAGCCTCGAGAAGATCCCGCTGTCAGGCTCCCACCAAGCTGGCAGGGCCGGAAGTCACTCGATGGAATGAGTTTGGACTCCGAGAAGATCCCGCTGTCAGGCTCCCACCTAGCTGGCAGGCCCGGAAATCACTCGGTGTCATCTCTAGCCTCGAGAAGGTCCCGCTGCCAGGCTCCCACCTAGCTGGCAGGGCCAGAAGTCACTCAATGGCAATTACTTGCGACCCAGAACAAATCACGCTGCCGGACTCCCACCTAGCCGGCGAGGCCGGGAACTACTCAAACGATGTTAACAACAGGTCGGAATCACAAAAGTTAATCAAAAAGGGGAGGGGTCTAACATAGCCCCCCGGCCCAAGGAAAGGCAGCCGAGTGGAGGCGAGGACCTGGGCGAGAGTCCGCAAGAAATTAGGCGATACAGACGAGGGACGAGCCGGCTCGCCTCGCTCGGCGGGCGAGCAGCCGCCTCATCGGGGCCGGGCCGCAGGGGCAGGTCGCATCGCACGGCAATAGTAAATGTATAAATAAGGCGGGCGAGAGAGCATTTATAAAAGCAACAATAGCTGAAAAACACGAAGTATAGGCGCAGCCCGTGCGTACATCTCAAAATAGGTAAACATAGATGATGATATACATCTAAAAATAATAATAATAAAAGGCAGGGGAGATGCGAGATCCGGGGCGAGAAGTCCTAAATGGGCTGGAAGGCTTTGTCCCCAGGGTCCGGCACGGGGAGAAATAGCGCCGGCACCACATCTTCCGCCGAGAGTTCCGCCGCCTCGCTTGTAAGGAGATCCGCGCGTCGCAGCATTTGCATCGTATACTTCGCGGCGCTGGCGGCATTCTTTTGCATCAGCACTTCCAAGTCGTAGTCGGAGTGGTGCTCGAGCGGACATACCCTGCTGTCTAGAGGAGGGACAGTGGCGGCGGCCTCCAGCTCGCGTACCCGCGCCTCCAACGCCGCTTTGTCCTGACCAAGGGTGGCGATCTCGGCACCCATCCGGCTCGCCATCGCCGCATCCTGGGAAAAGGAAGGAGAAGAATCGTGAGCTGTATTCGCGAGAAGGGGCGGTAGTTCAGGGTGAGTACGTACCACCCTGCCCAGGTACTGCGTGAGGGTCTCCTCTGCCGCGTCGGCCCGCCTCCTCTGAAGGTTCGCGTCCTCCTGAGCGAGCTTCTGAGCCTCCTCCCTCTCGTCCGCCAGCTTCTTCAGGGAGGTGGCGTTCCGCTCCAGCTGAGTGCAGCGCCTCCATACCATGTGAGCTAGCACCAGGCCGCGTAGCTGGGCCCGCGCGCTTTCGTGAACCAATACTCGCGTCGCCTCTTTGTCTTAGATGGCGGCGTCTTCTCACGAGTACAGGCCGAACGAGAAGTTGTAGGCTTCCCCGCCGATGGTGTCCTGCTCCATCCAACTCGGCAGCAAGGTCGAGATCGCGGCGCGATTCGACTCCTTGTCCCATGAAAGGAGCGGAGCGCCGAGCTCGTCCAGATATCTCTCGCCATAGCCAAAGTTGCGGTGACCCCTCGGCATCGGCTCCGCAGCAACTTGAGACCCGCCCGGCGGCGCGGAGGTGCCCGCCGCCCTGACCGGGGAGTCGCTGGTCGAAGCAACCAGCGGGGGCGAAGGTCCCTCGGCCGGTAAGACCGCAGGGGCCTTGCCCTTCCTTTGGCTCGCGGTGGGTTGCTGATCCGCGGTCTTCGCCACCTTCGGCGGAGGGGTGGGCTGTCCGCCACCCGGCCGCTTCTTGGTCGGGACTGACGGGATGTCGCGCTGAGCGGCATCCGTAGCCTGAGCTCGGGCGAGAACCCCGGGGGGAATCCGAGCGCTCTCGTAAGGGGGGGTGAAGAGGGATGTCGCGCTCGCCTGCCAGGAATAAGGGGTGAGGTAAAGGAAAAAAAAAGAAGAGGGGTAAGGCATAACAGCGACGAGTGGCAAACCTCCCCATGATGGGACGGCGGCGAGGTCGTCAAGATGGCGGCGCAGGTACGCGACCTCAAAATTCTTCCCGGCAAATAACGCGCACAAGTCGGCTTCATGGCCCCCTAGGCTGGGCGGACGGTAGCTCGGCTCGCTAAGCTGCACCGGCGAGAAGGGGATGTTGCCGAAATCCCCTTTGACGAAAAGGAACTTTTTGAGCGAATTATGACTCTTATTGACTGTCTCCCGCACCTTGAGGTGGGCGCTGGAGAAGTAGGCGGTCCCGTCCCGATTTGCCCGGAAGGAGAACAGCTTACGGAAAACGGCGAGGCTGAACTCCACTCGCTCCTCTCGCAGGAAGCAGGCGAACCCCACCATGACGGCTATGGAGTTCGGGGTCATCTGACCTAGGATGACCCCGAAGTATTTCAGCACCTGGCACACCTCGGGCCACAGGGGGAGTCGCAGGCCCACCTCAAAGTGAGCTAGCGGGATGGCGAGCTCATCCCTGGATAAGTCGTTGATCTTTTCCCCATCCCCGGGCCGTCTCGCAGAAAAGCCCGGCGGTACGTGGTCGCCAAGAGCATCCAGGTACTCGCATTCAGAGATGACAGCGTGAGGAAAATCGTGCTCTGAGAAGGTCCAAGCGCACTTACTTCGTCCGTCCACGTCGCCGCCGCCTCCGCCCATTCTCATCAGATCGCCGCCTAACGTGCGAAACAGATCCAGAAGGCGAGCGCGAACCGTACTTCGCGGGAAAAAGGAAGCGAGAGGACGTTTGGAATCGGTGAGGGAATAAGAGCCGGCAAGGCCTATTTATAGGGAAAGAGAAAGGGCGGGAAACTTCCCGCCGAAAGAGGGGGTGCAGATAGCAAAAATCAGCCCGACGGTTCGACTTCCCCGCGTGCAACCGCACCCCAAAGGCCGATCAGGCGCGGGTCTCGCCCGGCCGCATCCACGGAAGACGCGAGCGGGCGAGTCCCGGCCCGCACCCGTCCGGGATTCCGCGCGAGTCGGGAGGCTCCCGTCTGGCCAGCTCCTCGGCTCGCCCTCGCCCCGATCAGCACGAGGGGAAGAGCGGATCTTTCCCTTAACCCGCCCGCAGAAAGCAAGAGCAACAGCATGATATTTTCAATAAACCTCAGCAGTAAAAAGTTAGGCCCATGGGCGGGCAAAAAGAGTCGCAAGTGGTTACAAATACAAGATAACTTTGAAAATAACAGCAACCCCGCGGTATCCCGCAAGCGGGGGACAGAAGGCTGGATCAGTACTCGACCCACTTCCACCTGTGCCGCCGCTTCGTTCCCGATCGCGGCGGCACGCGAGGGTCGTGGTAATCACGAACCGCCACCAGTTCCCGCTGAGCTAGGCCGACTTGCTCTGTGGCGATCCTTAGATGCCCCTCGGCTCGCGTTATATGCACGCCCGGTGAAGTAACATCGTCGTCTTCTGCTGCGCGTGGAGGTCCCTCCAAGGCCGCGAGCCGGGCCTCGGTCTCGGCCTTGTCTTCATCGACCCTCTTCACGATCTCCTGCAGCAGCAGCGTGTGTTTTTGGAACAGCCGCGTCACCTGCCTCTTCATCCCCACCGCATCGGTCGGGTCGCCCAGGTAATCAGAGACACTATCCACGTCGGGTGGGGGCGAATACCCTTCGCTCGTCTCAGTTTCGGAGGAGGCCCTGTTATAGCCTACAAATGGGCGAGTCAAAAGGAGCGAACAAGGACAAAGCCAACGGTAAATACCAGCTCACCAGGGGTTGGCACGTCGCCCGCACCGACGGATGGGCGAGAGGAGCCCATCCGACCCTGAAAGGTTTCTCCCTCGAGGGTCTCAAGAGATTTTCCCAGTCCGTGGGAAGCCGGCGGGCGGGGGGTTTCCGGAGGTGGGCGGTCCAGACCTGGGGAACTAGCGACCCTCTCGGGGAACAAGCGAGGTGGGCGATCCTCTCCCATGTTCCCCACCTCTTCACGAGGAATCGCCTGCAAAACAAAAGATCAGAGGTACAACGATAAATCCGCGGAAGGTCACGTACCCCAGGGACGACCTCAACACCCGCCGCCGAGCTGGAGCCCGGACAGTCACCCGCCAGAGACCGCCTAACAATCTTTCCCTTCGCCGGCCTAAAGAGAGGGTCGGGAGACCCACATGCTAGCCAAGGGGCGGCCTCGAGGGTCTCCTCCTGAGTCTTCAGGACCGCTGCCGCCAGGCAAGCTCGCACCTCTTCGCTGACCGGCATCGAGAAACTAAAGTCTGCTCAAAGAAAATGAAGGGATCTGGGGAGCCTCCTCCAGGGGTCAGCGGTATGTATTTATAGCCGGACAGTGGGGCCCCACCAGAAGATTCCCTGCCAGCTCAGCACAGTGCTCGCCGAACACGCGGGTTGGATGATTCTTTCCGGGCTTGAATCAAGCTCAAAAAGAGCGGGGATTGTGTACAACCCCGTGTCCGGCGAGCGGGTCCCGCCAGGGAGGTTGAGCAGACCTGGTCCCGCGACCTGCACCCGAACGGCAAAACAGATATACGGCAGAAGAGCTGGCCCGCTCCCGCCCATTTCAGGCGAGCGAGTCAGCGAGGCGAGCGATCGGGTCGCGCGAAGAGTCCTTGGCCAAAGCAGATGAGATTGGCGACCTGCGACTGGCGAGTCGATCGGGGTCGCGTGGACCTCCGGCCAACCCCCACACGCGACCTAGCTGCCGGTCCTCCCGGCAGAAGACAGGCAGGTCGCGACGGCTCGGCTCGCGCTCTCCCAGGGAGGATAAGCGAGCCACGAGAGCCAGGTCGCGCCCGCCTCCCGCGGAGGGGAATTGGAGGCGAGCTGACTCCCCGTGGGGTGCGAATAGCTACTCAGGACAACGGAGCTTCGCTGTTGGCAGACCAGGCCGGACTACACATAGCCACTTAGAACAGCGGAGTTTGGTTGTTGGCAGACCCTCACCAGGGGTTTTTTGGTATTTTCAGGTCAGTTCTTTTGGTTATTGGCAGTTCAGGTTCCAAAAAGCTATAAATAAGACCCAAGGGGTACCACAGAGGGCATGCTTTCAGTGCCTCCTTACTCTCATTCTCAAGTGCTCTCTGAGGGTACCTTAGCTCGGTTTCTGGCTAAGGAGGGGAAGCGCTCAGAGATCTTCCGGGTTTGTGGTGGGACCTCCCTGCCGAGCCCTTGGGTCTGTTCTTTCTTGTCTCTTTCGTTGTTCTTTCTTGTCTCTTTCGTTGTTTTTCTTGCAGGAGCAAAGTAGGCGCGAGACCACCCCTTCCCCAAGGGTCGAACTCCACAAGAGGCCGGATTCCGGTTTCAACACAAAGGTAAATCAAAGTACATAAAATAGAATGCATGCTAATTTGAGACAAAAATAAGAAATTTATTCCATTTCAAAGTTCATCATGATCAAGTGCTAATTGAAAATTAGCTACTCATCATGATGGGAGAATTACAAGAAAGATTGAGGAGAGACATGATTATAAAAAGTACTTTGAAATAAAGGCTACACTATGAATTTAAAATGCAAGAAATACAGTAAAAAAAATAGAATTAAGCTCCCAAAAACTCCCCTCCAGCTTATGGAATTGCCTGGTTTTTATAGGCAAGCTTGCTGGTTGGTCACGCCCCTAGGTCACGCCCGTGACCTAGGGCGTGTCAGTCTCGGAACCGTCGTCTTGAAACACCGAGAACGTTGGAGGAGAAACAGCCAAAATCTGTTAAGTGACAGGTCACGCCCCTAGGTCACGCCCGTGACCTAGGGCGTGTCAAGGCTGTTTCTGGAAAATGGCGGGAAGCTGAAAATGGTGGGAGTAAACTGGTCTTGATGGAGGCACCACGCCCCATGGTCACGCCCGTGACCGTGTGCGTGTCAGGTTGTAACGGATTCTGGCCACAACGGCACGCACATCTCTTTATTGACTAGAAAACTCACATGACACGTCCTTAGGCATGCCCGTGACCCAGGCGTGTCAATTTAATCCGCTGTGGCACGGTCTAGCTGTCCTTCACCGGCTGTCATGCCCCGTGTAAGTGTAACACGGGCGGGTTGTTGAACTACATGGGCGTGTCATAGGCTGATTGACGTTCTTCGGCCGCAGGTCCATGATTTACATTGATCTTCTTTGCACGTGAGTGTCACGCCCGTGGTCACGCCCATGGAGGACGTGTCACCGGGCGTGTCTAGGCCGAAAAGGAGAAAATTCCTTTTTGCTCCAAATAATTGATAGATCAGCCCTACAAAATTGAAGATAATATTATTAGAATAAATAAATATAAAATATAGAAACTAGTTAATTAGAACTTAATATTATAAAATTGATGTAAAATATCTAACTATTAATATAAAATAGTAAATAAAAAGATATAAATAATTAGAGTTATTGAAAGTGCAGCTAGATCTGATATACTCTAGAGGGGGGGATGAATAGAGTATATGGTGATTTTAAAACTTTTACAACTGCTGTTGTATTTTAGGTCTGTGTATGTGTGTGCAGGGAAGCAAATAAAATAAACCAAAAAGCAGCAATGGACTAATCACAGCACATTCACAGAGCAAGGCCAGAAAACAAAAGGAAAAGAAAGCAACCAGATGACACAAGAATTTTATAGTGGTTCCCCAAATCTGGGTAGTCCACTCTTCTACCACACTGGTAGGAATCCACTGCAGGAAGGGGTTGATCAGGTGTCCTGGCACCAATGGGGTTTTGATCAGGTTCCCAAAAACCAAACCCTCAAGTCTTTTGGTGGGAGACTTGCAACCAGAATAATTTTGAAGGGAATTAAAACCCTGTATAGAGGTGGAGTGAGAGGGTGATGAGATCTTCTCTTTCTCAAATCAAATGAGAAGACTTGTGGAATGTTGTTTAGCAGCTTTGCTCCCCCTGAGATGTAGAATGGTTCAGGAAGAATACTGGAGCACTGCTTCAGGGTGATAGGTCTTCAAAGACCTAGAATTCCTGGTCCAGAGAAAGTCTTCAGGAACTTCTTGCAACTGATATGAATGTATTGTTTTGAAGTTCTCCTGAATAAAAGAAGATGAAGAAGACTCTTGATATTGATGGAATGTTCTTCTTCTTCTTCTAGATCAATTTCTCTGGGCCAAGAATGAATTCTTTTTCTTGTGTTGTCTGAATCACTGTCTATGCTTTTCTTCTTCTTGTTGTCTGGTGTTGTGTACTTGTTGTATTTATTCTGGTTTCTGTATATCTCTGTCTATCATAGAAAAACATTCAAATTTTGAATGTCGAGCAGTAATGACAGACGGCCTGGAAAGGAAGCAGTAATTAATTATTTCCACAACTGTTTCCATGGGAAAACGGCATGTAATAACCCAGAATTAACTGCGCATCCTAACGGTAGTATACTGTGAAGAACTGCCATTAATTGTCCAGGAATCAGCGCCATGGAATGAGACAGGAACGGAAGAAGACCTAGTCTGGAATCGTCGACCGAAGAACAGAATTCGTCGAGCTGAGTCTTGAATTCGTCGAGCTAAGCTGAGTTCATCGAGCTGAGCTGAGTTCGTCGAGCTGAGCTGGGTTCGTCGAGCTGAGCTGAGTTCATCGAGCTACAGTCTTCATTCGTTGAATAGACAATCTTCAATATCAGACAATCATTATTCATAGAGCAGAGAACCAAATTCGTCGAGCTGAGAATAAATTTCGTCGACCTGAGAAAAGTTCTGGAATTGGACGAAATACTCTACATCTGCTGAAATGTTGTGTCGACACAAAATGGTGTCGATAGATTGATCTTGATGTCCACACAACTCCTCTGGTGTCGACAGATTGGTCTAGGTGTCGACACAAATCCTCTGGTGTCGACAGATTGGTCTTGGTGTCGACACAAATACTCTGGTATCGACACAAGCTGGTGTCGACTGAAATCCTGGGTGTCGACACAAATCATCTGGTATCGACACAAGCCCTAAGTGTCGACACAGATTCTCTGAGCACAAAAATCATCGAGTAGAGATTAGCATTCGTTCACTTGAGAAGCTGTGAACTTGAGGTCCAAGTTCGTCGAGCTCAGAATATAATTCGTCGACCGAAGCAAGAAGCTGGACTTAGAGAAATTTGAAGTAGTCATGAGAATGCTTGAAGTAGAATCCGGTGTTCGTCGAGCAAAGAACAAAGTTCGTCGAGCTCAGCACTGCGAATTGTCTCACGATCGTCGAGCGCACAACTTCCTTCGTCGAGCTGAGTTCGACGAACGTCGAACTCATTTCACTTAGTCTGAAAAACTGATGGATCTGAAGTTCCTGATGGTCTTGAAGAAGGCTGGTCCATCTGAAGTTGAGATAGAGGACTGTCCTAGACTCTAAGACACAAACTTGACCCAGACTATACATGATGGGTCACATCCTAAGTCAGTGAACCTAGCCCAAATCAACCAAGGATCCAACAATCTCCCCCTATTTGGGTGAGGTCACTAACAGAAACTCCAAGCAAAGAACAGACAGAAAAACAAAGCAAAATTAAGAGATATATCTGGCAGAGAATTTACAACACATGCAACAGATATATATATACATACTGGCTTTGTTTTAATGCAGAGATATAGACTGAAACAGAAGCAGAAATGAAAAGAAAACACAAAATTACTTCTCTGATTTCTTCTATTTTGGCTTGACTTCTGGTGCTTTTTCTCCTGGCTTCTTGAAGATGATTTCCCTATTGGGATCTGAAGCTTGAGCCTTGGTCATAGTCATGTCAGCTGCCCCTATGATGTTCAGTGAAGTGGCTCTGGGGACAACAGCTTTTGGGTGAAGATTCATGTACTCATCAACATTGAGTAGCTTGTTTGCTTTCCCAAATCTTTTTAGCTCATCTCTCCTATACTGAGACATAGTAGTTAAGCCTGTTGTGTCCTTGCCTTCAGCTTTAGCTTTGTTGATTAGAGATAAACCAATGATTTCTTGGAATCTTGCCATTCTGGCTGTGTTGGCTGTTTCTAGATCTTCAGGAGGAGAATAGGGCCTTTCAGCTTCATGTTTCTTAGATTCCTGGTGCTGCCGCTGTTGTTGTTGATGGTGTTGACTGCCTGAAGATGGTGGCCTTGGCTGACTACCACCAGAAGATCTCCCTGTTTGTCTTTGATAGGTTTGAATAGGAGCAGATCTCCGAGAGCTAGAGCCAGAGGCACCTGCTGCTGGAGGAGGAGGAGGAGGAGGATCCTTTCTGTATCTACGAACTGGGGGACGAGAGTATCTCCTACTCCTCTTCCTCTTTTTTTGCTGGTTCTTAGATAACCACATCCATGCAGGCATCCCTTTGTAAGGAGCAACATTATGCACAATATAATATGGAGTGTCTGCAGTGGGATTAGGCTTGGGAGCAGGAGGAGGAGGAGCCTTCTTTTTCTTAGAGAGCAACTTCTTTCTCTTTTTAGCAGCCTCCTCATCTGATTCATCATCATCATCATCATCAGAATTTGAACTCTGAGGGTTATCATACAAAGCATCCATCTTCCTCAGAGTGGTATCAGGAATGATATGAGGTTGTTCTTGAGGGGGAATAGAAGGTTTAGAGGGTGAAGGTTCAGCAGCAGTAGAGACAGAACTTGCAGCTGCTGCCTTGTTCTCTTCTTCAATGTCTGCCAGAATGAGCTCATCCAGATCAGGCATGGGAGAATCATCCATGACAAAATCTGGGATAGGGCAGATGTCTGGAATAGACACAGGGGTTGGAACAGTAGCAGGAGTAGCAAAGGATGCACAAAGTTGCCTAGCAACTACTGGATTTGCTGGAGAGGTATACTGGACAATAGCCAAATATGGCTTAGCAATCTCTACTGAAGGAAGCTTCATATGTACAGGATCAAAAATCTGAAGTATCTCAGATAAATTAACTGTGGGATTTATAAGGAAATCATCAGCAGTTGTTATTGAATCTACTGACTCATCAAAGCTACTGTCAGTGTCCATGAATTGAATAAAATCTATTGCTGTATCTGTAACTGCATTATCAAGCACTGTAATAACTGTATCTGTGGTGTCAAGAACTGTATCTGCAGTATCTGTATCTGTATCAACTATATTTACTGCTGCAACTGCTGCACCAGCTTCATCATGGAGCATCTCCCCCTGCATGGGTTCAGGAGAACCTGGAGCCAGGCCCCTGAATGAAGAGGGGGCAGCAGAGAGGGCTGTGATTTGAGCAGATAAAGAATCAATGGAATTCACCAGAGGTGTAATGGCCTCTGTGATGAGTGATTTAATAAGAGGAGTCAGAAGAGAGATGATGGAGGGAATGGTGGAAGAATCCATAGGTGGAGAGAGAATAGTAGAGGAGGAAGTCAGAATATATGGAGGGGATAAGGGAGGTAGAACAGGGTGTGGTTCAGTGTGTATGGTGTAGGATGGAATAGTGGATAGGTGTGGTGGAAGAGGGGATTGAGGGGGTGAGGGAATATGTGCTGCAGTGGGGGAAACTGGAGATGTAGGGATATGTGTAAGATCAGGCGGTGGAGATTGATGTTTAGGTAGAGTCAATTGAGGTGCAGGAGGAGTGGGAAGAGATTTGGTCGGGGGAATGACCTCTGCAGAGTCAGGGTGGGGAGTGACCTTGACGGTCCTGGTGCTCTCAGAAGCCTGGATGGAGGAGGAGGAACCCTTGGAGGGTTTGGAGATTGTCCTCTCCCATCGGCCAAACAAGGCGCATGTAAGGCGCTTGCTGGCATTGATGAATGTGGTCGGGGAGACCAAACATTCGCTGGCCTTTTCCTGTAGGAAAATCCCCAGGATTCTGTCGTAGCAGACTTCCTTCTTGCTAGTTCTTTTCTTCATAAGGTCAAAGAAAACCATGCCCTAATCGACCTAGCGCTTGTTGAGCACTGCGCACATGATCAGGAATTGATGGCGAGTAATGTAGTCGTGTGCTGAGTGCTTGCCCATCAGAATTTTCCCTACAATGTCGGCCAAAAACTGATAGGCGGCTGACAGTTGTTTCTTCAGAAGCTTATTAGGGTTGTTGCCAGAGAAATCCATGACTTTCAGCATATCAGCATATTCCTCAGCGTCCATTTCCAAGTTGTCTTCTCCATTGATCAGTCCAAAAATTTCAGAGAGTACTGCTGGGGACAGAGAAACGGCAGTGTTTCCAATAGTTCCTGTCAGATTTCCATCTTCAAAAATTGCGTCAGTGTACACTCATTCTCTGATCTCGGTTGAGTGAAGCTTGATGTTGCGTGTCATGAAGTCCTTGAGATGCAATTCTTCAAGTAATTCAAGGATATACAGAAAAATTGGATCGGAATGTTGGAAGGACTCAAAGTCCATTGAGAATGCTGCATCAAACTTCATCGCTGCAAGTGCTCCTGGAGGAATCGTCATTGATGACCTGCAAAGAAAATTACAGAGAAAATGGCGATCAAGAGCAAAGGAACAGAAAGCGCGGGACGGAGGTCGAAGAAAACCTAGATATAAGATTTTCAGAATATGAATCGACAAGCTCCGTTCCACGAAAAGAAGACAGATCTTCGAACTGAGATCGACGAAATAAGGTATAGGAGAGTAGTTCGTCGAACCCATTCAGAAGAATTGAAAATAGTTCGTCGAACTCCGTTCGACGAAATGGTTTCTGAAACATGATTCGTCGATCTCCGGTCGACGAAAATTGTTTCCACACAGAGAATTCGTCGATCTCCATTCGACGAGAATCTCTCGAACTTTCAATAATTCGTCGAACTCCGTTCGACGAACTCTTGAAAATTCGTCGAATGCAGACAGAAATTAATTTAACTCTTCTCCATCAATCATTCCCAGTTGATTTATAAAGAACAGATGGGTTTTCTCATCCAAAGGCTTGGTGAAGATATCTGCTCTCTGTAGATCAGTAGGAATGTGGATCAAGTTAATTTTCTTTTTGTCCACATTATCTCTAATGAAATGATGTCTTATTTTAATATGTTTAGTCCTAGAATGATGAACTGGATTCTGAGGTATAGCAATAGCACTTGTATTATCACAAAATAAGGTTGAATTATTTAAGTTGATACCATAATCTAGGAGTTGGTTTTGTATCCATAGCATCTGTGAACAGCAGCTGCCAGCAGCCATATACTCTGCCTCAGCAGTTGATGTAGACACAGATGTCTGCTTTTTGCAAAACCAGGCGACAAGTCTCATACCCAGGAACTGGCAAGTTCCAGAGGTACTTTTCCTGTCCACTCTACATCCAGCATAGTCAGCATCTGAGTATCCAGTTAACTCAAATTCTGACTCTGCAGGATACCAGAGTCTTAAACTAGGACAACTCTTTATATATCTCAAAATCCTTTTTAGAAAAATAAGATGAGATTCTTTAGGATTCACTTGGAATCTAGCACAAAGGCATGTGGCAAACATTATGTCAGGCCTGCTAGCTGTTAAGTATAATAGGGATCAGATAATTGCCCTATAATGTTTCTAATCTACAGGTTTCCCTGCTGCATCAGAATCCACAACAGCATTTGTAGCCATAGGTGTTTTCATTCCTGAGGCATCACCCGTCCCAAACTTTTTAATAAGCTCTTTAGCATACTTAGATTTGGAGAGGAAGATACCATCAGGGAGCTGCTTCACTTGGAGACCAAGGAAGTAGGAAAGCTCACCCATGCTACTCATCTCAAATTTGGAATGCATGAGGTCAGCAAACCTCTGGCACAATTTGGGATCAGTAGACCCAAAAATGATGTCATCCACATATATTTGTACCAATAAGATTTGGTCCTTATGATGTCTAGTGAAAAGGGTTTTATCTATGATTCCTCTTGTAAATTTATGCTCTAAAAGAAAGCCAGCTAGGGTCTCATACCAAGCTCTTGTAGCTTGCTTTAAACCATAGAAAGCTTTATGCAATATGTAAACATAAGATGGTTGAGTTAGAGAGATAAAACCTAGAGGTTGTTCTACATAAACCTCTTCTTGAAGTACACCATTCAGAAAGGCACTCTTAACATCCATCTGGAATACCTTGAACTTTTTATATGCTGCATAGGCTAGGAATATTCTAATGGCCTCCAACCTTCCAACAGGGGAAAAGGTTTGGTCATAGTCTATTCCTTCTTCTTGCCTATATCCTTGGGCAACCAGTCTAGCCTTGTTCCTTACTATGTTCCCTTCTGCATCTAATTTGTTCCTATAGACCCATTTGGTTCCAATAACTGGGTAGTTATGGGATCTTGGAACCAAATCCCAAACTCTACATCTCTCAAATTGATTTAGTTCCTCTTGCATTGCAAGAATCCAGTGGGGATCTTGTTCAGCCTCATGGATGGTGAGAGGTTCAATTTGAGAGAGAAAACAGGCATGCATCAAGTCTTGATTGAACTGATGTCTTATCTGTACACCAACTGAAATGTCCCCAATCACTTGAGATCTGGGGTGATCTCTAAGTGTGATAAGATCAGTTTTTGGAGTTGCTTGAGCAACAACTTCTGCAAATAATTCCTCTTGAGGAATGGTACTGGCTGTTGATGGAAGTTCAGTTGCTTCCTCTTGGTTTTCTTCTTCACTATCTTCAGCACCCTGTGGAGTGGGATGATTTGAAACCTCTTGGGTAAGGTTTATTCCATCCATAGACTCACACATTGGTGAAACCTGCAAAGGATTATTGGTAGAAATGTCTTTCTCCTTATAAGACATGTTAGCTTCATCAAAAGACACATGGACAGATTCTTCAATTTTAAGGGATGATTTATTGAAAACCCTATAGGCCTTGCTTACTTGGGAATATCCTAGAAAAATCCCTTCTTCAGGCTTAGCCTCAAATTTTCTGATGTATCTTTTGTTATTAGTGTGGATGTAACATATGCAACAAAAAACTTTAAAGTAAGTGATTTTAGGTTTCTTTTCTTTAAGTAATTCATAGGGGGTCTTGTGTTTTAGTTTATGTATAAGACATCTGTTCAGGACATAGTTAGTTGTGTTTACAGCTTCTGCCCAAAAGGATACAGGCATGTAAGCGTCTGCTAATAATGTACCTGCAGCTTCAATGAGTGTCCTATTTTTCATTTCAGCAACCCCATTTTGTTGGGGAGTTCTAGGAGCTGAGAAGCACTACCTGATACCTTCCTTCTCACAGAACTCATGCATAAGAAGAGACTCAAACTCTGTACCATGATCACTTCTGATCAATGCAACATGAGTAGAGAACTCAATCTGTATGGTCCTGAGAAAATCTGTAAGAACTTTGAATGTATCTGACTTATCTCTCAAGAAGGCTACCCAACTGAATCTGGAGAAATCATCAACAATAACTAAGGTGTAAGACTTCCCTCCTAGGCTTTGTACTGCAATGGGTCCAAAAAGATGCACATGAAGGAGATACAATATCCTAGGTGAATCACTTTTGTTAATGGATTTGAAGCTAGTTTTAGTTTGCTTGCCTAGTTGACAAGCCCTGCATAGGCTTTCCTTCTTGTAGGGACCAGAAGGTAAACCTCTAACAAGGTTGTCTTTAAATAACCTAGATACGTTCTTAAGGTTTACATGTCCTAGCCTTTTGTGCCATAACTCATTTTGGTTACTAGTGATATTGAGTAAACAAATATCAGTTGTGGCAGAAATGAAATCTACTAAATATATTTTTCCTTATCTAAGTACAATTAAAACAGGTTTGGTTTTTATCATTTATAATAGAACAAGAGGTTTAGTTGAAATGTACCTGATAACCTTCATCACATAATTGACTTATGGATATAAGGTTATGTTTAAGTCCTCTTACATATGTCACCTTTTTGAAGGTCACTGTTCCAATGCTTACTCTTCCATACCCTTCTGACTGACCACTCTTTGAGTCTCCAAATATCACCTTTGGTCCTAGCTTGGACTTATAGTTGGTGAGATTTGCTTTGCTGCTAGTCATGTGCTTGGAGCAGCCACTGTCCAGGTACCATGTCTGACTTAGCCTTGGACAGTTCTTCACCTGTACCTGATCAGCCTCTGAGTCTGAGGCACCTTCATCTTCAGAATCGTCTTCTGATCCACAGTTGCTTCTGGAGGCATCTAGTGCCATTAGGCACACCTCCTTGGATCTGGCTTCTTCCTCTTCTTCACTGGAGCTAGAGGAGGATGTTTCCTCTTTTGTGTCACTCCAGGACTCAGCAACAAATCCTTTGTCCATCATTTTATACTTGTTGGAGGAGGGTCTGCTGCTTTGTTTTCTTCTGGAATCCTTGTCCGTGCCCTTGTCCTTTTTCTGATTCTCTGGGCATTCTGAAATATAGTGCCCTGGCTTTCTGCATCCAAAACACACAACCTCCCTAGTTGGTGTCTTGTCATATTTGGGTTTATCATCCTGCCTGGATGATTTTCTTCTAAAGTCCTTTCTTGCCATTTTGTAGAATCTTTTGGCAAAAAGGCTCATTAACTCTTCATTGGAGGTAGATGTTTCACTGTCTTCAGAAGCTTTGAGGGCCAAGCTGTGCTCCTTCCTAACTGGGGTAGTGGCCTTCTGTTCTGCTGCCTCTCTTGATTTGACAAGCTGCTCATATGACTTCAGCTTGCCTAGCAGAGATTCTGTTGAGATCTTATTGAGGCTTCTGGCTTCTTTGATTGGCCAGATTTTGGAGTCCCATGAACTGGGGAAACACATCAATATCTTGTCATTCACCTCAGTTAAGGTGATGTCCTTGTCAAGAGTCTTGAGTTCACTAATGATTGAACTTAATCTATTGTACATCTCAGTCACTGATTCTGTCTCATCCTTTTTGAAATTCTCATAGAGAGAAATGAGACTAGATCTCCTATCCTTTCTTTCATCAGCTGAGCCTGCTACCATTTGATTGAGAGAGTCCCAAATGGCCTTGGCTGAGGTGCACTCAGCCACCTTTTGAAATATGTCATCTGACATTGTTTGGGCCAGAATATTCATAGCCTTTGCATCAGCCATCTTGGCTTTCTTATAGGCTTCAGTATTGTCTGGAGGTGGTACTGCACTCAGATTAGTTGATGTGCTTGCAAAAGTTGTAGGAGCTGGAGGAACACCTGTTGAAATGACAGAAAAAATATCCTCATCAATGGAGTTCATATATAATCTGATTCTTGCCTTCCAGATGGCAAACTTATTAAGATTGCACACTGGAGGTCTGATGCTTGTATAATCCTTGTTTTGGGCCATGTTTCTGATAAGGATAAGTCCAATAATAGAATAGAAAAGAAAAGAGATCTAACCAGGGGATCTTTGGGTTCAGGTGTTAGCCTGTACAACCAATCAGGTATGGTATGTTTAACCAACCTCGCTCTGATACCAATTGAAAGTGTAGCTAGATCTGATATACTCTAGAGGGGGGGGGTGAATAGAGTATATGGTGATTTTAAAACTTTTACAACTGCTGTTGTATTTTAGGTGTGTGTATGTGTGTGCAGGGAAGCAAATAAAATAAACAAAAAAGCAACAATGGACTAATCACAGCACATTCACAGAGTAAGGCCAGAAAACAAAAGGAAAAGAAAGCAACCAGACGACACAAGAATTTTATAGTTGTTAACCAAATCTGGGTAGTCCCCTCTTCTACCACCCTGGTAGGAATCCACTGCAGGAAGGGGTTGATCAGGTGTCCTGGCACCAATGGGGTTTTGATCAGGTTCCCAAAAACCAAACCCTCAAGTCTTTTGGTGGGAGACTTGCAACCAGAATAATTTTGAAGGGAATTAAAACCCTGTACAGAGGTGGAGTGAGAGGGTGATGAGATCTTCTCTTTCTCAAATCAAATGAGAAGACTTGTGGAATGTTGTTTAGCAGCTTTGCTCCCCCTGAGATGTAGAATGGTTCAGGAAGAATACTGGAGCACTGCTTCAGGGTGATAGGTCTTCAAAGACCTAGAATTCCTGGTTCAGAGAAAGTCTTCAGGAACTTCTTGCAATTGATATGAATGTATTGTTTTGAAGTTCTCCTGAGTAAAAGCATATGAAGAAGACTCTTGATATTGATGTAATGTTCTTCTTCTTCTTCTTCTAGATCAATTTCTTTGGGCCAAGAATGAATTCTTTTTCTTGTGTTGTCTGAATCACTGTCTATGCTTTTCTTCTTGTTGTTGTCTGGTGTTGTGTACTTATTGTATTTCTTCTGGTTTCTGTATATCTCTGTCTGTCATAGAAAAACATTCGAATTTTGAATGTCGAGCAGTAATGACAGACGGCCTGGAAAGGAAGCACCAATTAATTATTTCCCCAAATGTTTCCATGGGAAAACGGCATGTAATAACCCAGAATTAACTGCGCATCCTAACGGTAGTATACTGTGAAGAACTGCCATTAATTGTCCAGGAATCAGCGCCATGGAATGAGACGGGAACGGAAGAAGACCTAGTCTGTAATCATCGACCGAAGAACAGAATTCGTCGAGCTGAGTCTTGAATTCGTCGAGCTAAGCTGAGTTCGTCGAGCTGAGCCGAGTTCGTCGAGCTGAGCTAGGTTCGTCGAGCTAATCTGAGTTCGTCGAGCTGACAGTCTTCATTCGTTGAATAGACAATCTTCAATATCAGACAATCATTATTCGTAGAGCAGAGAACCAAATTCGTCGAGCTGAGAATAAATTTCATCAACCTGAGAAAAGTTCTGGACTTGGACGAAATACTCTGCATTTGCTGAAATGCTGTGTCGACACAAAATGGTGTCGACAGATTGATCTTGGTGTCCACACAACTCCTCTGGTGTCGACAGATTGGTCTAGGTGTCGACACAAATCCTCTGGTGTCGACAGATTGGTCTTGGTGTCGACACAAATCCTCCGGTGTCGACACAAGCTGGTGTCGACTGAAATCATGTGTGTCGACACAAATCGTCTGGTGTCGACACAAGCCCTAAGTGTCAACACAGATTCTCTGAGCACAATAATCGTCGAGTAGAGATTAGCATTCGTCGACTTGAGAAGCTGTGAACTTGAGGTACAAGTTCGTCGAGCTCAGAATATAATTCGTCGACCGAAGCAAGAAGCTGGACTTAGAGAAATTTGAAGTAGTCCTGAGAATGCTTGAAGTAGAATCCGGTGTTCGTCGAGCAAAGAACAAAGTTCGTCGAGCTCAGCACTGCGAATTGTCTCACGATCGTCGAGCGCACAACTTCCTTTGTCGAGCTGAGTTCGACGAACGTCGAACTCATTTCACTTAGTCTGAAAAACTGATGGATCTGAAGTTCCTGATGGTCTTGAAGAAGGCTGGTCCATCTGAAGTTGCGATAGAGGACTGTCCTAGAATCTAAGACACAAACTTGACACAGACTATACATGATGGGTCACATCCTATGTCAGTGAACCTAGCACAAATCAACCAGGGATCCAACAGTTATCACGCTTGCAGATCGAACTCTTGATTCCCAATGCGAATCTTAACACCGCAGATTTTATCCGCACGCATCGAACACCCATTCGGTAACAACACATCCAACTTGTCCTTCGCCATCGAAGAAGGTACTCCGATGCGCGATATGAATCCTTCGGACAAGAAGGAGTGTGAAGCTCCCGTATCAAAGAGTGCTCTTGCCGGATTCTCACAAATTAAAACAAATCCTAAACAATCAGTGGTAAGGTAATACACGCATAACAAGTATTTAAAATTTAACTTGCTATAAATTTAAATCATATCTGTCACCACATCCGCTTGTTTGATGGCCTCCTGTTGGCCAAGACTATACACCGTTGGTTGAGCCGGAGCATAATGGGACATGGTTGACTCCACCTCCTTGCCCTTATCTTCATATGTTGCTCCCGGCTTCCTTTCGGACTTGGGACGTCCTCTCCAGCAGTCATGGGCAAAGTGCCCCGGCTTCCCACAAGTGAAACATGCACCCGGGGTCCGACCCGTAGTCGCCCCAGAAGCACCAGAAGAGGGGGCTGGACCCGAAGTCCTAGCCTTCTTAAAGAACTTACGGTCCCCAGACTTTGAGGTAGTCGTCACCTTGAACTCAGACTTCTTTTCACCCAAGCTTTTCTTCGCTTGAACATTCTTCATGTCCTTCTCCAAGGACCGGGCTGTGTTGACCAGGGTCAAGAAGCCCTGCGTCATAGGCCATGAGAGTAGTAGCATCAAGACATCTCTCAAACCTTCATAGAAATGGTTTGTCTTGCGCTCGTCATCCGCGATGGTGGAGCTACCGTACCGACCCAAATGAGTAAACTCGTGGAGATACTCATCCACACTACTCTCTCCTTGTACCAACCTCTAGAACTCATTCTCCAAAGCTATCCTCTTAGTCGAAGGGAGGTACCTAGCCAAGAATAGTATCAAGAACTCCTCCATCGAGACGTCTGTAAGTTGCATTTCTCTCAATAGATGTAGCTCAAAACCCTCCCAACACAGCCTAGCATCTCCATCCAACAGGAATATAGCTATAGTGGTCATCTACCACTCCTCCGTCTCAGTTGCTGTCAAGACACTCTTTATCCGGGAGAGCCAATCTTCAGCTTGAGATGGGTTTCCCAACCCCGAGAATATCGGAGAATTAAAGCTCGTGACATGTTTGACCTGTCTCTCAGTTGCTCTTCTCGGCACCAAAGGTTCCACTACTACCTGCTCCACTCATCTCGGCTCAACCTCTAGAAGAGGTACCTGCTTCATCGCAGGAGCGGGCTGCTGTATTTGCATTACAGGCTGCGCATTGATCATGACAAACACTGCTTCGGCCACCAATTGTATGGTCTCAGCCGATGGAGGTGTTGCAAGAGCATCGTTTGGTGCACTACTAGCCTCAGAAACTCGGCATTCTGACGGCCCAGCACCTCTTCTGGTCACCTATAGTTGTACAAAACACTGTTAAGAGACCATACAAAATTGCAAAAAGCAATTATAGGAACACGCAGGTTCCTCAAACACGTTTATTTTCATTCCGAAGTAGACATTCATGGGTTCTTTTGTTGTTATAATGATGACGCACACACATGTGCTCACCACCCCTTAAAAAGAATTCGCCCACGAATTCATTTTAAGCATGACCGAAACCAGTAGTCTGATACCAAATTGTAACACCCCCTATCCATCGCATAGCATTTAGCAGTAGGTCTGGTCGGGGCCCGACGCCATATACCACAGACAGACCGGGCGGTTACTCAATGGAAACCATCCAACTAATATCAATGTCCTACACAGAGCATTCTAGCGGAAGAAATTAAAAGTTGCATTATAAAGAACCCAACACTAGCATGAATGTCCACTAACAAGCCCCGGAATGAACGTACAAATACACAAGTACAAATGGCCTTAAGGCCTTACAAAGAAGTGTTTTCCAAACCTCGGCACGCAGGTCGGCCATACATGAATAAAAGGAAACACTAAGCATTAGTCCTTCGAGGGCCAGCACAACAACTTGGGATTTAGCCCGCTATTTACCTCTTGGCTCCGCAGCACCTGCAAGCACAATCCACCACAACGGTTGTAAGACCCCCCCCCCCCTCCCGGATCCCAAAACACGGCACGAAGGGGGGTCTTATGGCCGGAATAGCCGCCTTGCGGTAGCATTAGCGCACAGCTAACCTGTACCACAAGACGCCAATTCCGCCGGCTACAACCAATATCAATATAACATTGCAACCCAACCATAATATAAGCAAGAAGAAGTCAAATCCACACTAAGCATATATGTCCAAATACATCAAATAAGAGAGGCTAAAACATGCTTCTACAATATCAGAGTACAACTATAAAATTGCCTAAACGGGCTACAACAGAATCTCACAACACTCACATCTGTAACCGATGGTAGCGGCGACACCGTCACTTCAGGCCCTATCGTCCTGGCCTAGTTGTCCTGCTGCAAAGTCTGTGGTTGATCTACCCGCGGGGTGACCTCCTAAAAGGGAAGACATAGCAACCGTTAGTCGAAAGAATAAGTGGCTTCACATCCGCTCCCCCGGTGACTACTCGGCACCGGGCGGAGAAAGTAACAAGGGTACAGGTATAATACAAGTAGTAAAGCAGGTACAAGCAGGGGGTAATAGTACATGAATAACAACATTATAAACTAGCAGTTCTACTTGAATAACAATATTAGTAAATTAACAAGTACAAGTAAATACTGCAGGAATGTAACTTAACTTATAAGAATGCTCATACAAACTTATAAGTTAAGGATCGGGTTACATAAAGGTAACTCATCATATAAGAGTGCCCACACAAACTTATACGATGAGGGTCTTGTTTGTGCAATGCTATGTAATGATATGTATGATATGCAATGACTCACCACTGATCACACACATGCAATTGCTATGTCGACACAGACTATAGTTCCCACTATTCGAGCAGGTAGCTAACCTCTCAAGCATCAGACGCCGTGGCCAGGAGGTGACAGTAGAGCGAGCATCTCTACTACTAGGCGGGTATCCATAATAATTCACCCAGGACTCCGTACGCCTCAACGCTAAGAACACAATAGCGGAGCCCATGCGTACTATGGCCCAGTGGGGTCTCGGGTAGATGTGCCCTGAGAACATAGCCCGAACTAGCCTGGTATGACCCGGAAGGGGCCTCAGAAGAAGGCACGAGGACACATCCCAACCGTTCACTTGTCACGGAAGGGGCCTCAGGATGTGAGCACTGAGGACACAGCCTAACCGCCCAAAGTCAAACCGTCAACTCCCGTTGGTGTGACGATCGGCGAGCCCGTAGACCTGCCATAATATCCTTAACCCAGGATTACGACACCGTGTGTCGACTCACACCGCCTGCAAATACCACAACACCGTGGCATTGAAGGGGCCTCGGAAGTAAGCACGAGGGCACAGCCCAACCATCCATCTATACCTCATCTCAACTCGAACCCAACAAGTGACGGTCAACACCGCACTTAGATCCATCCACAATACTACCCGTAGGGAGACTACGCTCTAAATATTGTACTACTATAATTCAATCTTACCATCATACATGCTCATGGCCATGGTTTATCCTTCTATTTGTCATTCCAAATGGTTTCAATATATTACAAACATAATGCGCATTAATAATAATCTACTAATTTGTATCCAGTCATTTTATTCATCATATTATAAACATGATGCACATTTATAATAATCTATCATTTTTAGCAAGTCATATCATGCATTAAAGCTTGCTCCACAATTCAGTTTTATGAAATCTAATTAACAAGATTTATCATTCATAGCACTACGGTGGTCAACATAAAAGAGTTCATCAAAATTCAAGAGTTAATTAGCAACATCGATTCCACCGAATTCAAATTCATATTATATAAACCCCAGAATTTAAGTGCAGAATAAATATGGACAGCAACTTCTACCGGAGATTCCCGAAACTTCCAGAATCCGGTGAAGACGTGTAACACCTCGATAGAAAGGTCTTTCCATGGGTTACAACTTTCATATTCAGCCCACAACCCAGATTTGAGTGTATCCTATTTGAAATCAGCGTTAAATCCCCTGCGTACAGAACACAATTTCTGCATGCAGGATTTATCGGACGTCATGTTCGTTCAGACTTTCCTGTGGCTACAGACTTTGTTTGAAGACGTGCAACCACTCATTGGAAAGGTATGTTTAGGGGCTGCAACTTTCGTGTTTAGTCAGAAGCCCAAATCTGGCCATATCCTACTTGAAAATGGCCAAGAAGATCGTTGCGTGCAGAATACAGATTCTGCATGCATCTTAAAGAGGAATGAATGACATCGGTTCATCTTCCTCCTCAAGTCGATATTCCAAAATCACTCCAGAAATTACTCCTCCCTTATTCATCCTCAAAGGGGCAATGATTCTTAATGAAACCATCCACCCATCATCACATAGAAGAAAGGGGAGGTTGAAGAGATCTAAAACCTAGAACACATGTCCTAGCATGTCCATCCCTAGAAAACTCCTCCTCTCCATCAAAACTCTCTTGAGTCGATCTCTCCTAATAAAATAACTAAAGATCTAGCACCAAGGGAGAGGGTAGGAAGCTCACCTCATTTCCGGCGTTTCCACTATTTCCGGCCATAGATCGTGTAACTCTTCTTGGCGGCATCTTCTCCTTCTCGGTGACGGCGTATCTTCTCCTCGAAGACTTTCTCCAGCGGTTTCCCTTTCTACAGAAATTTCTCTCAGGAAAGGTGGCTGGAATGAGGAGTGAAAACGGCTAGGGTTTTCTTTTCCCTTATATATGAAAAGTGACACGGGTAGGAACACGCCCGTATCCTTACCCGTATCCTGCTTGGGCAAAGCATTACGACGGTTTTTATGTGTCGGTTCAATACTCGACACGACACACGAGTGGGACACGCCTGTGTCGGCACAGTCAGGCCCGTGACATGGGGCGTGTAACCCACTCGCGACCTACTCGAGAGGACTTACTCCAGAGAAAACCAACTACTCGAGTACCCGGATAGGACACGCCCGTGTCACAGGGATGACATGCCAGTGTCACCCCCTCTTACTCGAGTAGTTTTCCACCTACTTGAGTATATTCTACCTGCATGAGAGCTACTCGAGGATGAGCGGGACACGCCCTGTGACACGCCCGTGTCATAGGCCGTGTACCCCATACTTGACACTCAACGATCGTTGAGCGCTGGCCATCGACTAGTGGGAACACATGCCCTCCGACACGCCCGTGTCGGATGGGACACGGCCGTGACACTAGACGTGTTCCCTATATGAAATAACTAGTGCCTAAACACCTTGAGGGGGATGAATAGGTGCACTTAATCTTTTTAACTTTAAAGGAAGAAACACTGATTTATTAGACATGTTTATGCAATTCTCTATAGTAATTCAACACATATAACACAGCAATCACAGAATGAATCACACACAGAGTACACACAGCTTTTATAGTGGTTCCCCAAGGTCTGGATACATCCAGTTTCCCCCTTCGCCTATCTAGTAGTGTACTAGATTCGGCCTAACTTCTCCACTACTCCTCAGATCCTTAGATCTTATAACTCAGAACCCCAAACAGGTTCCTACAACTCAGAGTGATCCCACTCCTACAACTCAGGCTCAATAGCCCTACCACTCAGTCTTCACCAAGACTTACACTCAGAGAATAAGGTCTCCTACAACTCAGGCCCTAGGCCCTACCTCAGTCTTCAACAAGACTTGCACTCAGAGCACACTGTCTCCTACACTCAGCCTTTATAATACAAGCTTATAGCTCAGATCCCTAAGGATCCTACATAAAATAAAGAGTACAAAGATTAATGACCACAACTCTGATTGAGAAAGATGAGTTGACTGGCTTGTTGATGAGTTCTTGAAAGAACTTTGCTGAGATCAACCTCCCTTGGCTTTTTTCAAAGCTTCTTGAATTAGAACACAGTAGGGTTGAATCTCTAGGCAGATGATCTTCAATTAACTGCTGACTTGAGAATCAGATCTCAATCTGAAACTTTCTTATCAGCCTGGTTCAATAGCTGTCTTCTTAGAAGGAGCTTTCTCTCTCCTTCTTCTTAGATCTTCACTTGAAGGTCTTCTTCTTGTTGTGTTGTTTTCTCACTTTAATGATTGCTTCCTCCAATGATAATCATTTCCTTCTGTTGAAGGTATAAGCCTTTATATAAGCCTTCTTCATGGTGACTAGCTGATCCGGTTTCTAACGGTCTTCTGACAGCTTTGATAGTAGCAGTTGACCGGTTGAAATGGCAGCTGTCAAGTCATCCAGTCACTTCTTGAAAACTCTATCACTGTCTGAAAGTGTCGAGACAGATACTCTTTATGTGTCGACATAAATAGACTAAGTGTCGACACAAGTAGACTAAGTGTCGACACTAGCCTTCATGGTGTCGACACAACTGCTTGTGTTGTAGAACTACTTCTCGACATTGCTTCTTCAGAATGTGTCGACACTGATCCTGTGTGTCGACACAAGTCCTTCTTTGATACTTAGTTGATTTCTGCTAAGTGTCGACACAACTCCTTTGTGTGGACACATCTTCTTGTGTTGAAACTTGCTAAGTGTCGACACATCTTCTCTGTGTCAACACATGCCTTCTGTGTTGAAACTTTTGCTGAGTGTCGACACATCAACTTTGTGTCGACACATTCTTCATGTGTTGAGACTTTTGCTGAGCGTCGACACATCTCCTTTGTGTCGACACTTGTACTTGAACTTTGTTGAAGTTTTGCTGAGTGTCAACACAGCCTCCTAGTGTCGACACTTTTGCTATCGACAAGGTTTCTCTGAGTATTGACACTGCTTCTAAGTGTCAACACTGATTATGTAGACATTTCTTCATTGAGTGTCGACACTGCCTGTATGTGTCGACACTTTCCTTCTAGTGTCTACTCTGCATTCATGGTGTCGACACAATTACTCCAAGTGTCGACACTGCTTCTCTGGGTGTCGACACAAGCCTTCTTAAGTGTCGACACTTTTCTTCTAGGTGTCGACACATGGACTTAGAAACTTTTCCTGCAAACATGCAGTTACTTAACCTGCACAAAGAAACTCAAAGCACATCAAATACATCTTGATGTATATCATTGAGTAGGGTGAGGCTTCTTCAAATCAGGTACATATATTCCAATGTACACAACAATCTTCCCAGATTTGGAGAAGTCATAACCCTTAGTCAATGATGTACACCATACATAACAAATTCTCAGTATGATGTAAAACAGTAATATATGATAGGGAAAATACTTAAACATGCATGAACAGAACATGTATATACAATAAGCTCAGAATAATTAATGTAATAGATTTAAACCATGACACAATGTTCTTACAAATTCCAACATTTACATTAATCAAAATTTTACATAGAGTTCACTACAAATTACAACTTGTAAACTTAAGAAAATGCTATCCTAAGGCTGCTCTGGTTCCTTGATTACAATCCCCTTTCTAGATTGAATCTTTGCTTGAACTGGAGCTTCAGTATCATCAGCAGCAGCAGGCTTCTTCCCTTTAAGATCTTTCTTTTTCAACTCTTCAGCCTCTATCTTCTGCCTTTCAAAATAATGATAAGGCTTGGGAAAATACTTGCTAGGCTCCTGTGCATTAGGAGGTAGCTTTCCCAGTTTAGCCTTTCTTCTATACTGTACAATGGCCTCTTGCCTATTCTCATGCTTCCTCCACTCCAGGTCAGAATACCACTTGCCTTTATCCAGGACATTGTCCTTAGCAGCCTTCCATGCAGTCAAGATGATATTCCTGTAAGTGGGGCTCCATTGTTCAAAATCAGGCCTTAGTTCAGCTTGCTCTCTGAATCTTTTCTTAGATAACTGAGCCTCTTGTTCTTTTAATAAGGCCTCTTGCTCTTTTAGTATAGCCTCTGGCACAGGCTGAACAACTTTCTCAATGATAATGTTCTGATTTCCCTTAGGAGGACTGTACATAGTCTGTATCTCTTGATGTATCATGTCAAAGTATGGTGGAGGGTATATCACTTGAGCTACTTCAGCTTGCTCTCCTCCAAGGTATGCAAGATTTATGCCAGACTCTGCAACATTTTCATCATCACATAAGGGTGGATATCCAAGGGTGGCTCTGATGGAATTTGAAATTCATTTGGCAAGATCAGAGCCTGCCATGACTAATACCCTCTCCCCTTTATGACTTCTCTCTCTATGTGATCCCTAAGATCATCTTTTTGGAACCTGATCTGGGCATTCAGATAGTTTACTCCATCCTTATAAAAAGGTTTCAACCTTTGGAGCTTCTTAGTGATTAGCTTCTGTGAATCCTGGAGGGCAGAAGTAACAGTAGTGAGACCTTCTTGTAATGCCTGATCAAATTCTGCCTTGGATGTAGTCAGGGCTGCAGTATGGGCAGAAGCAAGATTCTTCATCTCAGTGACTATCACATTATGTGATTCAGTCAAGTTTTCATTCATTCTTATTTGATTTTCTAGAATATATCCTTGCTTCACTGCCATATCATCCACTTGTGTTTTGATCTTCTCTTGATGAGTGGTCAGATAGACTACTGCATTTCCTCCCTTATGGAAGCAGTCAGTTATTTCTTTCTTGTGGAGATTCACTTCAAATCTGATAGATTTAATGTCTTGTGCAAGATCAAATTGAAGTGACTTATGCCCTTCATCCATGTACTTTTCTAGAGCTTGTCTTTGCACATCCAGCTTAATCTGTAAAGCCACCATCAGGGAACTATAATCAGTAGTGGTGGTAGGCTGTGGAGCAACTGTCTGTAGGGCTTTCTTATAGTTCTGGCTTCTTCTCTTGAAGACCTGAAACTTCCTCTTCTTGGCTCTAACAGCCTCTTCATCTTCTGATGCAGAAGTGCTTGCAATATCCACTCTGTCTTTAGGACTAGGATGTGAATTCTTCTTAGTCCTTGTTAGCCCTTTAGCATCTCTTGGCTCCTCAGTCTCCTTCCTTGAAGTTTCTTCTACAGTCTCCATATGCTCCCCCTCAATATCTGCCTTCTCCCTCTCAACAGCAGCTATGTCTTTCTCAAGATCTGTCTGTACCAGATCAGGGAATAGCTCCTCTAAGGTGAATTCCTGTTGAGAATGGGCTGGAGAATCTCTGATATCATCAACCACTCTATTTGCAACAGATGTGTCCTCCATGACAACATCTTGTGGTTGAGGGTGTATCTGTGTTTGCTGATGAACATTAGGAAATGAATCAGTCAAGACTTCATCCTCAATAGTGAAATCTAATTGATTAATGTCAGTTATTACCTCTAGTATGATTTGAGTAGCTTGTTCACTCTCTAGTGGAGTTGGCTCTTCCACAAGTAAAGGCTCCCCCTGGAGTGGATCCAGGTGAGCTTGGTTTGCTGAGGGTAGCTCCCCCTGCCTTTGTGCATCTGCTTGTCTTGCTGGAGACTCTCCAGCATTTCCTGTCTCTTCATCATCAGGAGTAAACTCTACTTGCTCTTCAGAGCTTCTGGAGGATTCTTGAGTCACAGTGGCTGTCTTCTTCTTCTTCTTCTGGGGTGTGTCCTTTACTGGAGATGGCAGTTCCTTTGTCAGCACTCTATCCCACGTAGAGAAAATTCTCAAATCCATTCTCCTCATGTGGTTAATCTTGTAACCTGCAGCCTGATTCATCACCTCAGGAACACTTCTAGCTAGGTATAGACTCAGTATTCTACCCAGATTGGGCTTCTTCATACTTTCTTTTATTTTCTCAAACACAACTGCAGACCAATCAGTATTAAGTTTGAAGATGATCCTTATCATCAAACTGAACATATAAGCTGAAATTTTGTCATGTCCTCCAGGCTTGCTGAGGATGACCTTGCCAACTATTTCAGACAGAAACTTTCCTTGGATGTTCATTCCTTTTCTATTGAAAACTGATCCAATTTTCAAGTTTGAATCTAGTCCACACCATCTCAATGCCTCTCTAGTCTTAGAAGCAGATACATCTTCTTCCTCCTTTGTTCTTGGTAGTTGAAGTACCTTCCTTAGACTCTTTGGTGTGACATTGACTTTGGTTCCATGAACTCTGGACTTAATCTTGAGTTCAGAATCATCAAGTGAAGCTGCACTCAAAAATTCAAGGACCACTTTCTTCCAGATCTTGATTGGTTCTGATACAAGATATTCCAATCCAGTCTCGGCTATTAGGGTTACCACATCTTTGATTTTGGGTTCCGCGTCATTAAAGGCATGTCGCACGAGCTCATATCCTTCATTAACATTCTCTTCTAGCTTGGGCGCCATTAGGGTTTGAAGAAATTTGAATTTAGAGAAGAGAGATGTCGACACACAAGTTTGGTCTCGAAACTTTGGTGAGCGTGTGGACAAACACTGAGGAAAACCTATTTATACCTTTCTAGAATCCAAGGTGAAAAGGCGCATCAAAATACTTAAATTATGTCGACACTTACTTATAATGTCTCGACAACTATGTGTCTACACAAGTATAATCGACAGAATATATGTGTCGACACTTATATATGTGTCGACATCACTCAGCTCGACACTTAGTCGAGACTTTACTAGAATAATTCTGTGTAAATCCTAAGTGTCGACACCACCCTGGATGTGTCGACACCTACACTGCATGTGTCGACAATAATTCTCTGAAGTTTCAACACAGACTTCCTAGATGTGTCAACACCATTTCTCTGAAGTGTCGACACCACTACTATGTGTCGACACAGACAACTCTGTGTGTCGACACCATTTTACTTAGCCAATTTTTGTAAACTATTCTAAGTTTATCATCCCTAATTCAATTTTTAATTTATTGAATTTGGTTTCATCTAAGGGCTTAGTATACATATCAGCTAATTGATTATCTGTATTTATATACTCTAGGGAAATATCTTCTTTTTCCACATGTTCTCTTAGAAAATGGTACTTTATTTCTATGTGCTTAGTCCTACTATGAGAGATAGGATTATTTGCAATAGAAATAAAACTAGTAGAATCACAAAATAAAGGAGTTCTACTTACTTGAATACCATAATCTTCTAGCTGGTGTTGTATCCATAGTAGTTGTGCACAGCAGCTTCCTGCAGCAACATACTCTGACTCAGCTGTGGAGATAGCCACACTAGTCTGCTTCTTGCTACTCCAAGATATCAGCCTTCCACCTAGAAATTGACAGGTACCTGTGGTATTCCTTCTATCTTCTTTGCAGCCTGCAAAATTTGCATCTGAATAACCTGTCAGTTCAAAATCTCCATTCCTAGGGTACCAAAGGCCTAGATAAGGAGTGCCCTTAAGATATCTCAAAATTCTTTTGACTGCTGTCAAATGAGATTCTTTAGGGCAAGCTTGGTACCTAGCACAGACACATGTAGCATACATGATATCTGGTCTACTTGCAGTCAAATATAGTAGGGAGCCAACTATCCCTCTATACAAAGTTTCATCTACAGGTTTCCCTGCATCATCTTTGCATAAAGATATTGTTGACCCCATAGGAGTTTTCATGGTAGTGGATGATTCCATACCATACTTCCTTATCAATTCTAGGGTGAACTTAGACTGGCATATGGATAAACCATCCTCAGTCTGTCTAACTTGGAGACCCAAGAAGAACTTAAGTTCCCCCATACTGCTCATTTCAAATTATCCTTGCATTAGTTTTGCAAACTTTTTGCAAAGACTACTTTCTGTAGACCCAAATATTATGTCATCTACATATATTTGGACTAAGATAATCTTGCCTCTGGATTCCCTAAGGAATAGAGTTTGTCTATTTTCCCCCTTGTGAATTTATTCTCAATGAGGAAACTAGACAGGGTCTCATACCAAGCCGTAGGGGCTTGTTTTAACCCATATAAAGCCTTCATAAGTCTATAAACATAATTAAGTTTAGTAGAATCAACAAAACCTGATGGCTGTTCTACTTAGACTTCTTCCTTCAGATTTTCATTCAGAAAAGCTGACTTAACATCCATTTGGTATACCTTGAACCCTTGAAATGTTGCATAGGCAAGGAACATCCTTATTGCTTCCAGTCTTGCTACTGGTGCAAAGTTCTGATCAAAATCAATACCTTCTTCCTGCCTATATCCTTTAGCAACTAGTCTAGCTTTATTCTTTATAATAATTCCATTCACATCCAGCTTGTTCCTAAAGATCCACTTAGTTCCAATTATGTTATGATCTTTTGGTTTAGGAACTAGCTCCCAGACCTTGCATCTTTTGAACTGGTTCAGCTCCTCTTGCATGGCTTCAATCCAATGAGGGTCTAGGATTGCTTCTTCAAATTTCTTTGGCTCTACCTGGGATAGAAAGATGGAGTAGAGAACTGAACTTAGATTCCTGCTCCTTGTTTGTACCCCTTGTCTGAGATCTCCAATAATTTGATTGGCTGGATGATATTTCAAATGCCTATTTACTGGAGGCAGCCTGTCTTCTGGTTGTACACCTTCAGCTTCTTCATTCAGCTGCTCCTCTTGGTCTTCTTTAGCAACAAGAGTATCTTGTACTCCCCCTGGACAGCAGCCACTATCATCTACTTGCTGATTTGCAGTAGGACCTTCTGCAATTGTAAGCTTGTCCATCTTCTCAGTTACACCTGTGGAGCTGCAAACACTTCTAGGTAATTCATTGTTAATGAGTCTAGCTTCATCAAAGACTACATGAACTGACTCTTCTACATCTTGAGTAATCAAGTTGTAGACCTTATAAGCCTTACTGTTATTACTGTACCCAACAAAGATCCCCTCTTGGGATTTGGCAGCAAACTTGGTTAAATAAGGCTTACCATTGTTAAGTATATAGCATTTACAACCAAAGATCCTAAAATAGGATAGATTTGGTTTTCTACCCTTCACAATCTCATAGGGGGTCTTCTTGTGGCTCTTAGTGATAGTAGCCCTATTGATCACTTGACAAGCAGTGTTTACTGCCTCAGCCCAGAAATATTCTGGGAGAGATGTGTCCTCAATAGGGTTCTACCAGCCTCTATCAAGGTTCTATTTTTCCTTTCAGCAATACCATTTTGCTGAGGTGTTCTTGGTGAGGAAAATACCTGAAATATCCCAAACTCTTCACATAAATTTGTCATACTATAAGACTGGAATTCAGTACCATGGTCACTTCTTATTTTGACCACTATACTGTCTAACTCATTCTGAATTTGTTTGACAAAACTATAAAAGACACTAGGAGTTTCAGATTTTTGTCTTAGGAAGAATACCCAGGAAAACCTTGAATAATCATCTACAACCACAAATGTGTAGACCTTCCTACCTAGGCTGTGAACTGACATAGGACCAAAAAGATCCATATGCAAGAGGTATAGGCACCTCACAGCATCTTTGTTCTCAATGCTATGAAAGGTGGATTTGATCTGCTTGCCCTTTTGACAAGCTGAGCATATCACATCCTTTATACACTTAACCTGAGGACCATTCCTCACTAACTCTTTGCTAAAGAGTTGACCAATTGCCTTATAGTTAAGATGAGCCAGCCTCTTGTGCCATTTAACACAATGTGCGACTTTCTCATCAGCTACAAGACAGATAGGAGAAACTATGTTCTCACACATAATGTCTAGACAATAGACATTTCTCTTCCAATATCCTGCCAAAATGATCTTTTGATCACTTGACCTACTGATATGACAACCATCCTTGACAAATGAGATGTCATATCCTAAATCACTCAGCTGACTTATGCTAATGAGGTTATGTTTCAAACCCTTTACATAAGACACTTGAGTAATTGTAATAAGGTTGCTAGAAATGTTACTAAAGCCTTTGATGATTCCTTTTTCTGAACCACCAAATATAACCTTAGGACCATCCTTGATTGGTGTATAGTCCTTCAGCAATCCCCTAGTTCCAGTCATGTGCCTGGAACATCCACTGTCCAAGTACCATATTGGGGCATGGCCACTTGGACTCACCTGCAAAACAGATTACTTAACCTTAGAACCCAAATAATTCTTGGGTCCTTGGTGCAAGTTAGTCTGACTCTTAACAAAACTGCCTGTAGCTTTTCTAGCAGGCAGTTTGCTACTCACCTTGGCACTTAAATTATGCCAACAATCTATGGCAAAGTGGTCTATTTTCCCACAACACCAGCACTCAAATCTGTTGTACCTTTGTTTGGATACAACCCTGGCTGTAGTATCTACAGCAGGATTTTTCTTAAGTGCTGGGGCTTTGCCCTTAGACTTGGACCTAACTGTCCTGGCAGGTTTTATAAACCCCAATCCAGTCTTACCCTTTTGAGGAATAAACTCATCTATCAAAGGTAAAACTGATTTTGGTTTAGAAAAAATTGCTACAATATCTCTCTCCTTCTGAAGACTAATCTCCAGATTTCTGATTTGATCATTTTTAAATGTAATAGTCCCCATCTGAATAACTATAATATTCTTCAGTCTGGCTATTTCATTTAATTTCTGATCTAATAACTTGTCAAAATCTGATGCAGCCACTTTAAGACTAGCAATCTCCTTAGCCTGAGTTTTGGCCAAGAGTTTGCTTTTCTTCAAAGCCTGCAATAATACACTATATTCATCAATTAACAGATGAATGTCTCCTTCAGATTCAGATCCACTCTCATCACTTGATGCTGATGTATCTGAATCTGACTCAGTACTAGAAATTGAACTTGAAGAACAATTTTGTACCTGACTAAGTCTAGGCTGATCCTGGATTTTTTCTCCTTCTGATAAGGCCATCAGTCCCTTGCACTGAATGTCCTCCTGCTCATAAATTGAGTTCATTAGCTGCATGAACTCATTTTCTTCTTCTTCAGCAAATAAGCCAATATAGGCTTCAGCTTCTGAATCTGTTTCTGAATATGACATATCAGTCAGACTTTTATCCTTCTTGGCAACAAAAGACCTTTGCTTTTTGCCCTTGAACTGTGTCTTCTTCTTATCAGTAGACTCTTTCCTCTTTTCTGGACAATCAGCTATTACATGTCCTTGTCTAATGCAACAATAGCATACTATCTTTGAGGATGTAGTTTTACTAGACTTGGACTTTCTCCTGTCATTCCTTGATGACTTCCTGTTCTGATAATAGTCATCTTTTATCTGTGAAGTGGATGGCTTGGACCTCCACTACTTCTTCTTTAGAAACTTCTGAAAGTGCCTAGTAAATGCAGCAAAGTCTTCATCACTCTCACTGCTTTCTGACTTCTTGCTATCTAAAGTATCTGATACTGTCTCAGCAACTATTTGTGGTGGAGATGGAGACTTGCTTTTATATTTCCTAGTGGCTTCAGTCTTGAAGTCCACAGCTCTTTCTTTGTGCTCCACCCTAGTAGTCTTTTCTTCCTCCTTCCTTACCATTAACTGCATCTCATAAGATAACAGTTTTCCAAACAATGTTGGAGGAGGTATGTCAGTTAATTTGGCCATTTCCCTTATGGCACAAATCTTAGTATCCCAGTCTTTAGTTAGGGATCTCAATAACTTATCATTCAGCTCATAATTGCTACATTCTCTTCCATAGGACATTAACTCATTAACAATCCTATAGAATTTCTTATAGCATTTAGTTATGCTATCAGACCTGCCTTGTCTGAATCTTTCATAGTCTCGGTTTAACAAAGACTTCCTGTCTTGTCTTACCTCTTCTGATCCCTCCATATAGACAATCAGTGTGTCCCACATTTCTTTTGATGTTTTACAATGAATCAGATTCTGAAATGTGGCATCATCAATTGCACTTACAATAATATTTTGGGCCCCCTTGTCCATAGTGGCCAGAATTATTTCATCCTTGGTCATTTCTGAATAGTCTTTAGGAGTTCTCTGATTTGCATCCAGAACAGATACTTTCATTGGCACATATGGCCCTTCTTTAATAGTAATGTATATTCTTGGGTCAGAGGCTTCCATAAAAAGTCTAACCCTTTCTTTCCAAATGCCAAAGATCTCCTTTCTGCAGAATGGCAATTTCATGGATCCTAGCTCTTTGTGATTCTCAGTTGAACCCATTTTCTTGATTCTTGATTATACTGATTCTACCTACAGGGATCTTAACTCAGACAGTTATGTCCTTTTTGAGTAACCTTGCTTTGATACCACTTGAAAAAACTAGTGCCTAAACACCTAGAGGGTGGGGGGGTGAATAGGTGCACTTAATCTTTTTAACTTTAAAGGCAGAAACACTGATTTATTAGACCTGTTTATGAAATTCTCTATAGCAATTCAGCACATATAACACAGCAATCACAGAATGAATCACACACAGAGTACACACAGCTTTTATAGTGGTTCCCCAAGGTCTGGGTACGTCCACTTTCCCCCTTCGCCTATCTAGTAGTGTACTAAATTCGGCCTAACTTCTCCACTACTCCTCAGATCCTCAGATCTTACAACTCAGAACCACAAACAGGTTCCTACAACTCAGAGTGATCCCACTCCTACAACTCAGGCTCAATAGCCCTACCACTCAGTCTTCACCAAGAATTACACTCAAAGAACAAGGTCTCCTACAACTCAGGCCCTAGGCCCTACCTCAGTCTTCAACAACATTTACACTCAGAGCACACTGTCTCCTACACTCGGCCTTTATAATACAGGCTTACAGCTCAGATCCCTAAGGATCCTACAGAAAATAAAGAGTACAAATATTAATAACCACAACTCTAATTGAGAAAGATGAGTTGACTAGCTTCTTGATGAGTTCTTGAAAGAACTTTGCTGAGATCAACCTCCCTTGGCTTTCTTCAAATCTTCTTGAATTAGAACACAGTAGGGTTGAATCTCTAGGCAGATGATCTTCAATCAACTGCTGACTTGAGAATCAGATCTCAATCTGAAACTTTCTTATCAGGCTGGTTCAATAGCTGTCTTCTTAGAAGGAGCTTTCTCTCTCCTTCTTCTTAGATCTTCACTTGAAGGTCTTTTTCTTGTTGTGTTGTTTTCTCATTTAATGATTGCTTCCTCAAATGATAATCATTTCCTTCTGTTGAAGAAATAAGCCTTTATATAAGCCTTCTTCATGGTGATCGGCTGATCCGGTTTCTAACGGTCTTCTGACAGCTCTGACAGTAGCAGTTGACCGGTTGAAATGACAGCTGTCAAGTCATCCAGTCACTTCTTGAAAACTCTGTCACTGTCTGAAAGTGTCAAGACAGATAGTCTTTATGTGTCGACACAAATAGACTAAGTGTCGACAGAAGTAGACTAAGTGTCGAAACTAGCCTTCATGGTGTCGACACAACTCCTTGTGTTGTAGAAACTGCTTCTCGACACTGCTTCTTCAGAATGTGTCGACACTGATCCTATGTGTCGACACAAGTCCTTCTTCTTTGATACTTAGTTAATTTCTGCTAAGTGTCGACACAACTCCTTTGTGTCGACACATCTTCTTGTGTTGAAACTTGTTAAGTGTCGACACATCTTCTTTGTGTCGACACATGCCTTCTGTGTTGAAACTTTTGCTGAGTGTCGACATATCTCCTTTGTGTCGACACATTATTCATGTGTTGAGACTTTTGCTGAGTGTCGACACATCTCCTTTGTGTCGACACTTGTACTTGAACATTGTTGAAGTTTTGCTGAGTGTCGACACAGCCTCCTAGTGTCAACACTTTTGCTGTCGACAAGGTTTCTCTGAGTGTCGACACTGATTATGTAGACATTTCTTCATTGAGTGTCGACACTGCCTGTATGTGTCGACACTTTCCTTCTGGTGTCGACTCTGCATTCCTAGTGTCGACACAATTATTCCAAGTGTCGACACTGCTTCTCTGGGTGTCGACACAAGCCTTCTTAAGTGTCGACACTTTTCTTCTAGGTGTCGATACATGGACTTAGAAACCTTTCCTGCAAACCTGCAGTTACTTAACCTGCACAAAGAAACTCAAAGCACATCAAATACATCTTGATGTATATCATTGAGTAGGGTAAGGCTTCTTCAAATCAGGTACATATATTCCAATGTACCCAACTCTATATCAACCATTTTCATCGACCAAAGTCTCGAGTGTCAACACAAAGGAGGACATGCCCTAGGTCACGCCCCAGACACGCCCATGACACGGGGCGTGTCTCGCCCGAACATTTCATCGAACCCATTTTCATCGATCTCGACAAGACTCGTCGAGCTCAACTCAACACGTCGACACACGGGTAGGGACACGCCCGTATCTCTACCCGTGTCATACAATTCGTCAATCTTGACACGAAGTTCGTTGATCTCGACACGCTGTGTCGAGTTAAACTTGACACACACACGCACACGGGTAGGGACATGCCCGTGTCTCTACCCATGTCCCTTGTTTGACTGATTTCTCCTCCTTTTCACATGTGATGCCTTGTTGTCAGCACTCCCCCTGAACCCAAGTCAGCTCTCCTGACTCAAAAACACATACGAGGGACCTAGTGCGATTCGAGACGTTACAAATCCTATAAACAAAATAAAAGATTTTGTCCCTGAAATCAGGCTTAGGCTATGGAGAGAAAAGCATAACAGAAATATAATATGCTTTTAAATAAAACTACCTTGATCAAATAACTCCGGATAGTGTTTTTGCATCACATCCATCGACTCCCATGTATATTCCTCCTTCTCATGATTGGACCATAGCACCTTCACCAAGGGAACACTTTTGCGGCGTAACTTTCTTGTCTCGCTATCTACGATCCGCACCGGCTCTAGTCAGACATACCTATCAGACGCCACAGCACCATCAGTTGTGGGGATGTATTGATCAGGCCGTAACAACGCCTTCCGAAGCGACGACACAAGGAACACGTCTTGGAGGTTCTCTAGCTCGGGCAGTAACTCCATCTGATAGGCCAGCGGGCCAATCCTTTCCAATATAGTATAAGGCCCAACATACCTTGGGCTGAGCTTTTTCAAACCACGCACACGTGACACTCCATGCATCGGTCGGATTTTCAGGAACACCTTATCACCCACTTGGAACTCCACCATCCGGTGCTTTGCATTATAATACTTCGCCTGCCGACTTTGAGCTTCCAACATGCGATCTCGTCTCAGTCTAACTTCCGCATCGGTATCATCAATATATTCAACACCCAAAGCCTTCGAGTCTTCATCTTGCACCCAAGACAAGGGGGTTCTACACCTTCTTCCATAAAGAGCTTCATGAGGAGTCATGTCGATACTAGCCTGGTGGCTGTTGTTGTAGGAGAATTCTACCAACGGTAAGAGTCTTTCCCACGGCTCTCCTCTATCCAACACACATAATCTCAATAAATCTTCCAATGTCTGGATGGTCCTTTCAGATTTCCCGCCCGTTTGAGGATGAAACATGGTACTGAAGGTAAGGCGCGAGCCCAAATACGCTTGTACCACTTTCCACTCATTGGAGGTAAACCGACCATCACAATCAGACACGATTGTCTTAGGCACGCCATGATACCGTACGAATTACTCCACAAAGAGGCGTACTAAGAAATCCACATGAGCTTCTTTCTTCATTGGGATAAACTGGCTACTTTCGTCAGGCGATCAACTATCACCCACACTGAATCATTCCCGGAGCGTGAGCGAGGTAACCCATGGACGAAGTCCATAGAGATATCCTCGAACTTCCATTCGGGTATGGGCAACGATTGTAACAAACCACCGGGGCTCTTGCATTCTGCCTTCACTCTTTGACAAGCTTCATAGTGTGTAACAAAATATCGGACATCCTTCTTCATTCCCAGCAAACACATGGTCTTCCGCAAGCCGGCGTACATCTTAGCAATGCCCGGGTGCACTGAATATCAAGAGCAATGAGCCTCTCGCAAGATATCCTCCCGGATTTTACCGCCTTTAGGAATGTAAAGCCGACCACGGAAATAAACGAGGCCGTCTTTTAGTTTATACTCGTCAGAAATCCCATCTTCGATTAACTTGACCGTCGGGGCCAGAGCCGCATCCCTTCCTTTCTCTGCCCGGATTTGGTCCCGGATATCACAAACTATGCTCATGGTTGTCAAGTACTCCGTATACTCTGCCGAAGGAGCCTTATATACTAAGGTAATATCCATCTCTTCAATCATCCGAGCCAACTCCATACTCATCAACCGAGACTCCGGGCTTGAGTCTGGTACTTTTCTGCTCAATACATCGGCCACCAAGTTCGCCTTTCCGGGGTGGTAGCTCGTGGTGAACTCATAGTTGCATAGAAATTCTAACCACTGTCGTTGTCTCAAGTTCAACTCCTTTTGAGTGTGAACGTACTTCAAGTTTTTGTGATCTGAAAAGATCTCGCAGTGGACACCGTATAGATAATGCCTCCAAACCTTCAAGGCGAACACCACTGCTCCAAGCTCCAAATCGTGAACCTGGTAATTGATTTCATGTTTCTTCAGTTGTCTTGAAGCATAAGCAATCACGTATCCATGCTTCATCAACACCGCTCCCATCCCTTGATATGATGCGTCAGTGTATACTTGAAATCCTTCCTTCCCAAACGGAAGTACAAGGATGGGGTGGTGGTAAGTCTGTCATTCAGCTCTTGGAACGCCGCTTCACATTGGGGTGTCCACTCAAATGGCACACCTTTCTTCGTCAATGAAGTGAGAGGAAGAGCAATCTTTGAAAATCCTTTTACGAACTTGCGGTAGTACCCGGCAAGTCCAAGGAAACTCCTCACATCGGCCGCCGACTTCAAGGGCGACCACTCCTTCATGGCACGCACCTTGGTCGGATCCACCGCTAGTGCTGCTCCATAGATCACATGCCCCAAGAAAGCAACCTCTTTAAGCCAGAATTCACACTTGCTGAACTTGGCGAACAAGGCGTGCTCTTTTAATTTCTTCAATACCATGGTCAAGTGCTCAACATGCTCCTCCTTTGTCTTTGAGTAGACCAAGATGTCGTCGATGAAAACAATGACGAAGACATCCAAATAAGGTTCAAACACCTTGTTCATCAGGCTCATGAAGGACGAAGGGGCATTTGTGAGCCCAAACAGCATTACAGTGAACTCGTACAGTCCATATCTTGAACTAAAGTCCGTTTTCTGGATGTCACCGTCTTTTATTCTCAACTGAGAATACCCTGAGTGCAAGTCCGGCTTAAAAAACCAATGCGCTCCCACTAGTTGATCGAACAAATCGTCGATCCGAGGTAGCGGATAAGTGTTCCGCACTGTCAGCCGATTGAGTTCCCGATAGTCTATGCACAAACACATGGTTCCATCCTTCTTCTTCATGAACAATACAGGGGCTCCCCAGGGTGATGAACTGGGGCGAATGAACACTGACTCCACAAGTTCTTGCAGTTGAACTCTAAATTCTGCGAGTTCCTTCGGGGCCATTTGGTAAGGGGCCTTGGATACCGGCTTGGCACCCGGTACTAGATTAATCTGGAAGTCAACCTCTCTATGCAGGGGTAGTCCTGACAGTTTCTCAGGAAATACCTCGGGAAAATCCCACACTACCCGTACGTCTTTTATATCCAATGCTAACTCCTTCAACTCGAACCAGATCATGAAGACTTCATCTCCCTTCATATGGGATTTTACTGTCTGAACTGAAGATAAGAACATACGAGGTGCAAAGCTAATACCTTGGAAGATGACATCAGAGTCTCCATGTCTCAAGTAGATTCATTTCTCTGCACAATCAATCCTTGCAAAGTGCCAGTCCAACCACGCCATGCACAAAATGATGTCAAACTCCGACATTCTCAAGACTGTGTCAGGCGTATCAAAGGCCTTTCCTTCAATAAATATCTCAAACTCACACTTAGCGGTTGCAATCATCTCCGAGCCGTCTGGTAGGCGCACTCGTCAGGCTATACCAGTAAAGTATTGTACGCCCTCCATGTCCTTAATTAAATCCTCAGACACAAAGGAGTGTGAGTCACCAGTATCGAACAGCGCATAGGTCGTCTTCCCGCCAACTATCATGGTGCCTAAGTACCAATAACCAAAACTTATTGCTAGGTGACTAGTATGTCTCAAGCAACCTTAAGTTAGACAATGAAAACATGATAATCAATTAAATCATACCTGCGATCACATCTTGGGGATTCCGTTCTTGCGCCATGTCCAGCACGTACACTTGATCCCGAGCAGGGCCGGGGTTTCCTCCTCGCGGTCCTCGTCCTCGACCATGCATATAACCACGCTCACACAGAGCTACCGGAGGGAGAGCAGGGGGGACATTCCCATACAACCACGGGCAGAAATGTCGAATATGGCCCGGCTGGTTGCATTCAAAACACACCAGCCCACGCCGCCCTTCATGTTGCTGAAACTGCTGAGGCTGTGGCGGTGGAGGCAACACAGGCAGCTGCGGAACCGGGTGCTCCACTCTAAAGTCTCGGTGGAAACATCCTCCACCTATTTGATGTCCTCTTCCTCCACTGAAGTCCCGCCTCCTCATATTGCTTGGACCAGCTTCCATCACGTCCTTCGCAGGTCTCTTGCCATATCCCAAAGTGGTCCTCCTCCAATCTCTTTACCATATCGATAATCTCCGCCAAACGGGCATCCGCTATAAATAAAAGGACCTGCCTTTGTGGATCTCGCAGCCCTTTGTAGAAATGCTTGGCGCATCCTCTATCATCCAGGTCATATGAGTCTGCGAACCTTGCGAGATGCTAGAACTCACGCTGGTATTCTGTTACCGATTTTGATCCCTGCTTCAGTAGTAGAAACCTCTGCTCGAGCTCATCTCGAGCCGATGTAGGAATGAAGTGCTCCAAGAAGACACCCGAGAACTCGGTCCAACTTATCTCGGTATACACTCGTCCTTGGAACGTGGAGCCCATGAGTGACTTCCACCGCCTCTTAGCATGTAGATCCAAGACAGACACCGCCAACGATACAGCCATGTTGGCCGAGCAACGGATCCCCGCCAATAGCTCTTAGACCGTGTCAAGCCATTCTTCCATGCGTACGGCCGACTCCGTTCCGAGTTAGGCGGGAGGGGAGAGAGCCCGAAAGGTGCTCAGCCAGTTAAAGCTCGGAGCCTATTGTTGAACCAGAGGCTGCTGTGCCCTAAAGGCATCCAGGATGGCGGTGAGCGTCTGCCCCAACTCGGATTGTTGAAACTGAGTGGGTATGGAAGGGGCAGGAGTGCCCCCCCATCGACTCAACATGCACTGGAACCTACACGTAAAACACAAATGTATGGTCAAGCTGGCTAATCTTGCGGTCAAAGTTGGAAAACTTAATGTGAATTACATATGGGCACACCACTGCTTCTGCTAAGTCAGTTTGTCCGCAAACTGACTAATCGAACGGGGGTGGGACCATTGATGAATGAATTCTTTAGTTGAGGATCGTGGCAAACTGATACCATTTGTAAGACCCCCCTCCCGGATCATAAAACACGACACGAAGGGGGGTCTTATGCCCGGAACAGCCGCCTTGCGGTAGCATTAGTGCACGGCTAACATGTACCACAATACGCTTATTTCGCCGACTATAACCAATATCAATATAACATGCCAATCCAACCATAATATAAGAAAGAAGAAGTCAAATCCACACTAAACATATATGTCCAAATACATCAAATAAAAGAGGCTAAAACATGCTTCTACAATATCATAGTACAGCTATAAAATTGCCCAAATGGGCTACAACAAAATCTCACAACACTCACATCCATAACCGATCGTAGTGACAGCACCGTCACTTCAGGCCCTATCGTCCTGGCCTGGTTGTCCTGCTGCAAAGTCTGCGGCTGCTCTACCTGCGGGGTGACCTCCTAAAAAGGAAGACGTAGCAACTGTTAGTCGAAAGACTAAGTGGCTTCACATCCACTCCACCGGTGACTCCTCGACACCGGGCGGAGAAAGGAACAAGGGTACAAGTATAATTCAAGTAGTAAAGCAGGTACAAGCAGGTGGTAATAGTACATGAATAACAACATTATAAACTAGCAGTTCTACTTGAATAACAATATTAGTAAATCAACAAGTACAAGTAACTACAGCAGGAAAGTAACTTAACTTATAAGAATACCCATACAAACTTATAAGTTAAGGATCGAGTTACATAAATGTAACTCAACGTATAAGAGTGCTCATACAAACTTATACGATGAGGATCTTGTATGTGCAATGCTATGTAATGGTATGTATGCTATGCAATGACTCACCTATGATCACACACATGTAATTGCTATGTCGACACAAACTATAGTTCCAATTATTCGTGCAGGTAGCTAACCTCTCAGGCATCAGCCGCCATGGAGAGGCTGTGACAGTAGAGCGGGCATCTCTACTACTAGGAGGGTATTCACACTACTTCACCTAGGCCTCCGTATGCCTAAACGCTAAGAACACAACAGCGGAGCCCATGCGTACTATGGACCAGCGGGGTCTCGGTTAGAAGTGCACCGAGAACACAGCCCGAACTGGCCTAGTGTGACCCGAAAGGGGCCTCGGAAGAAGGCACGAGGACACAGCCCAACCGTTCACTTGGCACGGAAGGGGCCTCGGGACGTGAACACCGAGGACACAGCCCAACCTCCCAAAGTCTAACCGTCAACTCCCATCGGTGTGACGATCGGCGAGCCCGTAGACCTGCCACACTATCCTTAACCTAGGATTACGACACCGCGTGTCGACTCACACCGCATGAAAATGCCACGACACTGTGGCATTGAAGTGGCCTCGGAAGTAAGCACGAGAGCACAACCCAACCATCCATCTATACCTCATCTCAACTCGAACCCAACTAGTGACGGTCAACACCGCACTTACATCCATCCATAATACTACCCGTAGGGAGACTACGCTCTAAGTATTGGACTGCTACATTTCAATATAACCATCATACATGGTCATGGGCATAATTTATCCTTCTATTTGTCATTCAAAATGGTTTAAACATATTAAAAACATGATGCGCATTAATAATAATCTACCAATTTGTATACAGTCATTTCATTCATCATATTATAAACATGGTGCGCATTTATAATAATCTATCAATTTTAGCAAGTCATCTCATGCATTAAAGCTTGCTCCACAATTTATTTTTATGAAATCTAATTAACAAGATTTATCATCCATAGCACTACGGTGGTCAGCATAAAATAGTTCATCAAAATTCTAGAGTTAATTAGCAACATCGATTCCACCAAATTAAAATTCATATTATATAAACCCTAGAATTTAAGTGTAGGGTAAATCTGGAGAGCAACTTCGACCGCAGATTCCCGAAGCTACAGGAATCTGGTGAAGACGTGGAACCCCTCGATGGAAAGGTCTTCCCATGGGTTACAAATTTCATATTCAGTCCACAACCCAGATTTGAGTGTATCCTATTTGAAATCAGCCTTGAAGTCCGCTGCGTACAGAACACAATTTCTGCATGCAGGATTTATCGGACATCATGTTCATTCAGACTTTCCTGTGGCTACATACTTCGCATGAAGACGTGCAACCACCCGTTGGAAAGCTATTTTCAGGGGCTGCAACTTTTGTGTTTAGTAGGAAGACCAGATTGATAGTACGGTTTGCAGTCAATTTTATTAGGGTATTTTCAGGGTTTTAAAGCAAATCATGTCTTGTAAAGTGCTTATTTTGATTCCCCTTTGTATATATTTTTGTCGCTAATGCGTTTTTCTGCTTTTTGCATGTTTTCACGACTTTCAGCCGAATTTTGCTGTGACACGCCCCAAGGTCACGCCCTACCCGGGCATATACCTAGGACGTGTAACCCAGAGGAATGAAGCAACCGGTCCGAAATTGCATTCCGTGGAAACTTAGTCTACACGCCCTCTGTCACGCCCGTGTCACATCCGACACGGGCGTGGTCCAGAGGCATGTCCCCAGGTTTCGAGGAATCGCCGCAGCACCCTCTTTTTTCCCGCTCCACCGTCGCACCGAATGTGTCACGCCCCCTGGTCATGCCCGACCCGGGCGTGACATATGGGCGTGTACTTCAACAACCATACCCGTTAACTCCAGTAGTTAATTTCAGTCCGAAAATTGCATCGAATGTGTCACGCCCCCGGGTCACGCTCGACCCGGGCGTGACATATGGGCGTGTACTTCAACAAAAACGCCCGTCAACTGCAGCAATTAATTTCAGCACGAAAAGTCGCACAGAGTGTGTCACGCCCCAGGTACATGCCCGACCATGGCGTGTCAGGGGGGCGTGACCCATCCTGGAAAAAATCTATAAATTGAGCACATCTCCAAGGGTTCAGCATCATCTTTGGCTGAGAAGGGGAGGTGATGCCCCTCTAATTCTTGCTATTTTTCATGCTTCTCTCTCTCTCTCTCTCTCTCTCTTTCTAGTTTAGTTTAATGCTAATGTAATTTTACTTTTGTAATAGCTTTTATTATGCTTTAGTTGCTAATGATAGGGCCAGAATAGCATTTTCAAGTTCATGCACTTGTACTTTTCATTTCAAAGTTGTAGCTCTCCTTTTTCATTAATAAAGAAGTGCTTTTCTCTTTTTCTTGCTTCTACTTAGTGCTCTTTATGCTTAACTACTCATCCCCCCTCTTCCACCTCACCATGATTAATTAATCCTCCTTGTACTCGATATTGATGATCCGAGGTTCGAGTGATTAGGTTATGATGCTTTGAATCTTACCTTTTCTTTTTAGGGTTTAGCCTTAAATTACTCTTGATTTATCACGTGTTGGAGGTATATCATCGATATATACTCTCCACCTTTGCTTTCATTCTGGGCTAGCCGAGAGGCCGAAAGTTTGAAATGAGCACTCAAGAGTAAAGGGAGTTGTTCGCACCCCTCGAGAGAGGCAGACGTTCAAATCTCCTGGATTGGAGTAAAATCTAATAGTGGGGTTCACCGCGTAAAGCGAGTTTTAGGCCTCCGATTTAGTAGAAAGTCGGTCGGACCTTCCTAAACTCAGTTGGTCAGGCCTTCGAGAGAAGCGTGTTAATATTTTTGGAACCTCCATGGTCAAGGACCTTTACCCTAATTAGCTTAGGTCTATTTATCGTATTTTTCTAATTGACTCTTGCCGAGGTGATTCTTGATCGAGTGCATTTTCCTCTCATCATTACTAAGATTTAGTGTAATCGCTCTTTAGCACTCTTTATCTCTTCATGCAAGTAGCTCTCTTTCATTGGAAGTAGTTCTCTTCCTTTAGTACACTTAGATTTCTTTTAAACCCTAAGATCTCCGTCGATAAAATAATAGATTTCGTGTGAGTAAGCTTACTCAACCGTTCCCGGATTTTAATACGACACTTGTGTCCCCTTACTACAGTTCGATAGGTATACTTGCCTAGCCGGATTTCAAGTTCAGTTGTTCGTTTTTCGTAAGCGTTGGCCGGGCCATCATGTTTTTGGCGCCGTTGTCGGAGAGCAACGCCCGTTGATAAATTGAAAACACAAATCTATTAGTTTTATCATTTCTCTTTCTCATCCTCCTTCTTTAAAATTTTTAAAAAAAAATCAAAAAAAAATTTATTACCGCTATTAATAGAAACCCACTCCACAATTTTTCTACGCCACCTAAATCTCTCGAAAAGGGCAAAGCGGTTTTAAACGCCGCTATCTTGTCTAGTACCTTGCGAACCCTTCACCGGGTAGCCCTTGGGAAGTTCGGGAGTTATACTTTAAAAAAAAATTTCAAAAAAAATTAGTAACTATCTTTTTCTAGTTTATTTTATTTCTCTTTCTTCTCTTCTCTTCTTTTAGTACATGACACGCGGGAGTCCGTCGGTTATTTTGGACCTGGACCACGAAATTGAGCGTACTCTTCGGAGAAGATCGTGATTTCAAGGCCCTACTCTCCAAATATCGGTTGAGGATTCCGAGTCATTTTCCACTTTAAAAATGGAAGAACCCAACATAGAGGAAGCCGTGCAAAGGCCTATGTCTTATTATGCCCGGCCGAATCTCGAGGGTACTGAATCTAGTATAGTTCTCCCTGCGATAGCAAATAACAACTTCGAACTGAAGCCTAGCATTATTCAAATGGTGCAGCAATATGTGCAATTTGACGGACTTCAAGATGAAGATCCGAACGCACATATTGCAAGATTTCTTGAGATTTGTGACACATTTAAGATTAATGGTGTCACAAATGATGCGATTAGGCTAAGATTATTTTCCTTCTCTATTAGAACTAAGGCTAAGCAATGATTGAACACCCTTCCTAAAAATAGCATAACTACTTGGACGCAATTATCTGAAAAATTTTTGGCGAAGTATTTTCTGCCTGCTAAAACTGCAAAACTTAGGAATGACATTTCTGCCTTTGGATAAATAGACTCTGAGACCCTTTACGAAACTTGGGAAAGATTTAAAGAATTATTAAGACGATGCCCACATCACGCTCTGCATGTATGGTTGCAGGTGCAGACGATTTATAACGGGCTAAATCAAAGCACGAAGCAAATGATAAATGCAGCTTCTGGCGGTACTTTAAATCATAAGACCCCAGAAGCAGCTCTTGAGCTGTTTGAGGACATGGCCATGAACACTTACCAGTGGAATGTGCCTAGGTCCCGCCCGAGCAAGCCTGCAGGTATCTTTGAAGTGGACAACATCTCCAGCTCGCGCTGGAAGTTGAAATATTAAGCAAAACAATTACGGAGAAGACTGCTGCCTCCGCCCCTCAAGTATGGGAATCTGCAACTCCTCCACCCGAACATTTGGATTATGTAAATAATATGCCTAGAACTGCTTTTAATAATTTTTCTGCTGCAAATTTTCATCCCCCTGGTTTTAATTTTCTGAATAGTTATAATCCTGCGTTAAGAAATCATCCGAATTTTTCATGGAGTAATCCATCGAATGATGTGCGCCCGCCACCACAAATTGATGTTTCTGTACCACCACCACCTCCTCAAAGTTTTTCAAAACCTCCAAGTTTGGAGGAAATGTTTTCAAAATACATGAATGCTAATGACGCTACGATTATAACCTTAACTGGAAGCGTTAAAAATTTAGAAAATCAGGTAGGACAGCTCGCTAAAATAATTTCTGAGCGACACGTAGGGTCTCTTCCTTCCAATACCGAGCCCAACCCGAGAGAGCAAGCAAAAGCTATAACTCTTCGGAGTGGGAAGAAAGTTCCTGGTATTGTAAGTGAAGAGCCCGAGGCAAGCTCCGCTCCCGCTTCAAAAAATCAAAGCTCCGCTCCCGTTTTAAAAATTCCACCCTCTGCCGAAGAAGTTATCACCCATATTTTAGAAAAAAAACTCACTCCACCACCCACCTTTAAAAATAATCCATCCCCGTCATACCCTTTCGAACTTAATAAACAATGACAGGACGATCAATACACCCATTTTTTAGAAATGTTTAAACAAATCCACATAAATCTGCCTTTCCACGAAGCCATATCCCAGATGCCGAAGTACGCTAAGTACCTTAAGGACCTCCTGACCAACAAGAAGAAGTTAGAGAATCTTTCGCATGTCACGTTAAATGTCGAGTGCTCGGCGGTTTTGACAAACGGATTACAGAAGCAAATCAGTGACCCGGGTAGTTACTCTATCCCGTGTGTCTTTGGTGATCTCTTTGTAAAACACGCTTTAGCCGACCTAGGTGCGAGTATTAATCTTATTCCCCTCTCGTTGTTTAAAAAGTTAGGAATTGGTAGTCTCAACCCCACACGCATGAGTATCCAGCTCGCCGACAGATCAGTCAAATACCCGTTAGGTATAGTGGAGGACGTCCTAGTCAAAGTTGACAAGTTCATCTTCCCGGTGGACTTTGTCATTTTGGACATCGAAGAAGACGTCGAGGTTCCCCTGATCCTTGGTCGACCCTTCCTTGCCACCTGCCGAGCTATCATTGACGTAAGAAATGGTAAGCTCTTCCTTCGAGTAGGCTACGACGAAGTAACTTTCTCTATCACCCCCTCGATGAAGAACATACTAGCCAATGATGACTCCTGCTTTTTCATAGATACCGTAAGTGAAGAATCCTCCTCTCACACCTCTGATTTTGAAAAAGAATTTTCTGATTTTTGTTCCTCCCCTACTCCTCCAACTGAATCTCTACACCTAGGTGAAGAATCCTCCACCCGCCTTTCTGATTTTGAAAAATAATTTTTTGATTTTTGTTCCTCCTCTACTCTTCCAACTGAATCGCTGTAAGAAGCCGCCATGGCCGCTAGCCCCACCCCTTTTAATTTTACATATAAAAAAGTCTACGAGGATATAGTTTTTGAAAAAGAACGGATTTTTAAAACCTCGTATGATGACCCTCCTACCCTGGAATTGAAAGAACTACTTGAGCACCTTAGATACGCTTTCTTAGAAAAGGACTCCAAGCTGCCTGTCATAGTTTTGGCCTACCTCACGGATGCACAAAATGATAAACTTCTTTCAATTTTACAAAAGCATCACCGAGCTATTGCTTGGCAGATATCTGATATCAAGGGCATAAGCCCATCTTTCTGCACTCATAAGATTTTAATGGAAGATAATTCATGTAACTCTATACAACCTCAGCTCCGTATAAACCCAAACATGAAAGAAGTAGTTAAGGGAGAGGTTATGAAATTGTTAGACGCGAGAATTATCTATGCTATCTCAGACAGTAAGTGGGTTAGCCCAGTCCAGGTAGTAACAAAGAAGGGAGGGATAACGGTAGTAAGTAATGAGAATAATGAATTAATCCCGACTCGGACGGTGACCGGTTGGCGAATGTGTATAGATTACCGTAAGTTAAATGACGCCACCCGCAAGGATCATTTTCCCTTGCCGATCATTGATCAGATTTTAGAACGAATTTCCGGACACAGCTTTTATTGTTTTCTCGATGGCCTCTCGGGGTATTTTCAAATCCCCATCTCCCCCGAGGACCAGGATAGAACTACGTTTACTTGTCCCTTCGGCACCTTTGTCTACCAAAGAATACCGTTTGGATTGTGGAATGCGCCAGCTACATTCCAACGATGTATGCTCGCTATCTTTGAGAAGTACGTGGAAAGCATTATGGAAGTTTTCATGGATGATTTCTCCGTGTTTGGGAATTCCTTCGAAGTTGTTTAGAAAACCTCGAGAAAGTCTTAGAACGATGCAAAGAGACTAACCTAGCCCTAAATTGGGAAAAATGCCATTTTATGGTGAGGGAAGGTTTAGTTTTGGGCCATAAGATTTCTGCAAGAGGTATTTAAGTAGACATTGCTAAGATAGAAGTTATCGAGAAACTGCCTCCGCCTACGAACATAAAGGCTATAAGAAGTTTCCTAGGTCACGCGGGTTTCTACCGTCGCTTCATAAAGGACTTTTCCAAGATTACCAAGCCCCTTACCCATCTCTTAGAAAAAGACGCCCCATTCATCTTTGATGACCTTTGCCTATTTGTCTTTAATTTAATAAAAGAAAAATTAATTGATTCCCCAATCATGATAGCTCCGGTGTGGGATCTTCCATTTGAGATAATGTGTGATGCGAGTAGTTATGCGGTGGGAGCTGTATTAGGTCAACGTATATCTAAAAACTTCCACCCAATTTATTACGCTAGTGAAACACTCACATCTACACAGGAAAATTACACCACAACCGAGAAGGAGCTCTTAGCTGTAGTATTCGCTTTTGACAAATTCCGCCCTTATATTACTCTTTCGAAAATTCTTATTTTTACGGACCACTCGGCCCTCAAATATCTTCTTTCTAAAACGGATGCCAAGCCTCGCTTGATTCGCTGGGTCTTACTCCTCCAGGAGTTTGACTTAGAGATCCGTGATAAGCGAGGAGCCGAGAACTTGGTCGCTGACCACCTTTCGCGCCTAGATAATCCTTTTATAGAAAAATTAGATGAAAAATGTTTTAACGATTATTTTCCCGATGCGAAGCTATTTTCAATTAACATATGTACTTCTCCTTGGTTTGCACACATCGCCAACTATCTAGTGGCTCGGGTGCTCCCAAAGGAGTTCTCATCTCAGCAAAAGAAGAAATTCTTTTCTGAGTTGAAGAACTACTTTTGGGAGGGCCCACATCTTTTTAAAGTCTATGCAGACCAAGTGATCGGGAGGTGTGTTTCTTTTGATGAAGGTTTAGACATTATTAAACATTTGCATGAAGGACCGATAGGTGGGCAATATCAAGCTGCTCGCACCGCTCATAAAGTGCTAAGCGCGGGTTTTTACTGGCCTAGCCTGTTTAAAGACGCCCAAGCCTTTGTGAGTAGGTGTGATAGTTGACAACGGTCGGGTAATATATCGAATAAAAATGAAATGCCGCAGAATTATTTCTTATAGTGTGAAGTCTTCGACCTCTAGGGAATTGATTATGTTGGCCCTCTTCCTTCTAGCTTCAGAAATAAGTATATTTTAGTTGTCATTGATTATGTTTCGCGATGAACCGAAGCCCAAGCTCTTCCTACGAACGACGCCCGAGTCATAGTTATGTTTTTTAAAAAATTATTTTCTCGATTCGGTACGCTGCGCGCCATCGTTTGTGATCGGGGTTCCCATTTCTGTAACGCGCCGTTTTCTAAAATCCTTTCTAAATATGGCGTTACTCATAAGCTTTCCACTGCCTACCACCCGCAAACTAACGGACAAGTCGAAGTAGTGAATAGAGAAATAAAAAAAAATAAAAAAGACTGTTTCCACATCTAGAAAAGATTGGTCAGACAAATTAGATGATGTTCTATGGGCCTACCGAACAACGTACAAAACCGCCCTTGGATGAATGCCATATCGGTTGGTTTATTTAAAAACGTGTCATTTACTCGTAGAGTTAGAACACCGCGTTTTTTGGGCCTTAAGATTTTTAAACTTCGATCCCCACTCTGCCGGCGATTTTAAAAAATTTCAACTTAACGAACTCGACGAGTGGCGCTCTTATGCATATGAAAATAACAGACTTTATAAAGAGCGGACAAAGCGTTTGCACGATAAACATCTTAGGCACCTAAACATCTTTAAGCCGGACGACCGAGTTCTTCTTTATAATTCTCGTTTACGTTTATTTCCGGGCAAATTAAAATCACGTTGGTCTGGGCCTTTTACTAGTTTAGAAGTCTTTTCTTATGCTACTATTTTAATTTCCCACCCTGATAAGGGTAATTTCAAAGTGAATGGTCAGCATCTTAAACTGTATTTCTATGATGATGTCAGTCCCAACTCTGTTAACTCTATCCTTCCTGATCTAACATTTGATTAATCTGAACTTTATTTTTCTTAAAAACTTTGAACTTTATTTTTAAACAATATTTTGGACAATATTATTTTGATGCGTCGAGCTCAAACGACGCTTTAAACAAAGGGCGCTCTTGGGAGGCAACCCAAGTTATCTTTTTCTGTTTTCTTTATTTAACAATTTTTGCCCCGGACGGCTCCGACAAGCTGAAACTTCTGCGATCCCCTGCTCCAACAGTTCTGATTCCATGACAAAGTCCAACATAAGACGTTTCATGAAGATCCAAAGCACAAGCATGGGGGAGCGGCATCACTCAGCTTTCACTACAAAATAAAACCGGGGAAGTACCTGTTTTTCCATTCTGTCTTTCATTTCTGTACTTTAATTTTCTCTCGATCTCTAACCTCCTTCTCAATTGAGGGCAATGTAGATTTTAAGCTTGGGGGTGGACCTCCTCCTTCTTTTTTCTTTTTGTAAATATCTTTTACTTTTTGTGAATATTCTTCAAAAATCCAATATATATATATATATATATATATATATATATATATATATATATATATATATATATATATATATATATATATATATATATGCATTTTGGTATTTCAATAGTACCCCATATTTTTGTTTTATTTTTCTCAAAATTCTTTATAAACAACGTAGTTAATTATAATTTTTCTAATCATTTTTTTAATTATATTTCACAAGTAAAATGTTGGACATATTATGTTTCTAATTCACGGTAGCATGTTAAGGTGAAATATTTCACTAAAACGAGCATTTCTATTATGGTTTTTCGTCCTTTATTTTCTTTACTTTCTCTAAAATTCATCATCCACTATTTTCCTTTTCGTTTTTAGATAATTTTTGTAAGGTCAACTTTTGAATAGCGTGGTAGATATGAACGATCCAAGTCACCTATTATTTCTATTTTCAAGATAATTTCATCAATCTTCTTTTATTATCTAGGACTTGTTTTTTGAAATTTTTCAAATATATGTTTTTAATATATTTAAAAAGCGTGAAAATAATTTAGGCCATTTTTATTTACGTTTGAGCTTTCGGCCAACCTAAAATCTTTTACCACTAGTAAGCCGCTTTTGAGCCCTTTTTCCCAATTTCGTTTGATAACTCCATATAACATTTCATTTTTACCAAAGCCAAAATTCCTATCTATCTAATCACGCTAACCTTTTTTGATTTTCATTCAAATATTTTCATAATCATGATAGGAAATTTAGTGTTATCTTTGGAGAAATTGTTGAAAAAAGTGTACTCAAAAGAAATGTTTGATTTTATTTGGCCAATTCAAAATGAAAAAATAAAAATATTTATGGCCTTTGTTTTGTAAAAAGAAAAGAAAAAAAATGAAAAAATAATAATAAATAATAATAAAGAAGAAAAAGAAAGAAATATATATATTTTTTGTTTAAAATGAAATTTTTTGAAACTCTTTGTTTTGGTTTAGCGTGATTTTAAGCCTCCATGTTTATCTTTCAATTTCACTCATATTCATGATCCTAAACTAAACGTTTCGGTCCTATTAAGTCCTTTTGATTAACGCCTTTTTAAATCTTATTTAACAACTACGAAAAGAATAAAAGTAAATCAGTTTTAGTTTTGGATTTAAACTTAAATTTTTGTTATTTAATTGATATAATTATAATGTGTTGTTTGGATCTAGTTACAACTCAATACGTTCTTTTCATTTTCGTTGCTTTGCTTAAATCTATTTAAAAACTTTCGTCAAAATTCTGGATGATTTATTTTTGTTAAGTAAAGTTTATAAAAGTTAAAACATGCCATAATAATTATTTTAGATTTATGTTTTACATTCTCCCTACCTGGAATTTCACATAATACTTGTGTAAGCATGATTAAAACTTTTTGAATTAGTCACTTTTTATGATTAGCTAGTTTTTATATCTTTGCTTGGGGACAAGCAAAACTTAAGCTTGGGGGAATTTGATAGTATGGTTTGCTGTCAATTTTATTATGGTATTTTCAGGGTTTTAAAGCAAATTATGTCTTGTAAAGTGCTTATTTTGATTCCCCTTTGTATATATTTTTGTCGCTAATGCATTTTTCTACTTTTTGCAGCTTTTCACGGCTTTCAGCCAAATTTTGCTATGACACACCCCAAGGTCACGCCCTACCCGGGCGTGTACCTAGGGCGTGTAACCCAGAGGAATGAAGCAACCGGTCTGAAATTGCATTTCATGGAAACTTAGTGTACACACCCTCTGTCACGCCCGTGTCACATCCGATACGGGCGTGGTCCAGAGGCGTGTCCCCAGGTTCCGAGGAATCGGCGCAACGGGCTCTTTTTTTTCCGCTCCACCGCCGTACCGAATGTGTCACGCGCCCTGGTCAAGCCAGACCCGGGCGTGATATATGGGCATGTACATCAACAACCACGCCCGTCAACTCCAGCAGTTAATTTCAGTCCGAAAAGTCGCACCGAATGTGTCACGCCCCCGGGTCACGCCTGACCCGGGCGTGACATATGGGTGTGTACTTCAAAAACCATGCCCGTCAACTCCAACAATTAATTTCTGCACGAAAAGTCACACCGACTGTGTCACGCCCCACGTACACGCCCGACCAGGGCGTGTCAGGGGGGCGTGACCCATCCCGAAAAAAATCTATAAATTGAGCCCTTCTCCAAGGGTTCAACATCATCTTTGGCTGAGAAGGGAGGTGCTGCCCCTCTATTTCTTGTTATTTTTCATGCTTTTCCCTCTCTCTCTCTCTCTCTCTCTCTCTCTCTCTCTCTCTCTCTTTCTTGTTTAGTTTAATGCTAATGTAATTTTACTTTTGTAATAACTTTTATTATGCTTTAGTTGCTAATGATAGGGGCAGAATAGGATTTTCAATTCCATGCACTTGTACTTTTCATTTCAAAGTTGTAGCTCTCCTTTTTCATTAATAAAGAAGTGCTTTTCTATTTTTTCTCGCTTCTACTTAGTGCTCTTTATGCTTAACTACTCATCCCCCCTCTTCCACCTCACCATGATTAACTAATCCTCCTTGTACTCGATCTTGATGATCCGAGGTTCGAGTGATTAGGTTATGATGCTTTGAATCTTACCTTTTATTTTTAGGGTTTAGCCTTGAATTACTCTTGATTTATCACGGGTTGGAGGTATATCATTGATATATACTCTCCACCTTTGCTTTCATTCTGGGCTAGCCGATAGGCTGAAAGTTTGAAATGAGCACTCAAGAGTAAAGGGAGTTGTTCGCACCCCTCGACAGAGGCAGACGTTCAAATCTCCTGGATTGGAGTAAAATCCAATAGTGGGGTTCACCGCGTAAAGTGAGTTTTAGGCCTCCGATTTAGGCGAAAGTCGGTCAGACCTTCCTAAACTCAGTTGGGCACGGACTTCAAGAGAAGCTTGTCAATATTTATGGAACCTCCACGGTCAAGGACCTTTACCCTAATTATCTTAGGTCTATTTATCGTATTTTTCTAATCGACTCATGCCGAGGTGATTCTTGATCGAGTGCATTTTCCTCTCATCGTTACTAAGCTTTAGTGTAATTGCTCTTTTAGCTCTCTTTATCTCTTCATGCAAGTAGCTCTCTTTCATTGCAAGTAGTTCTCTTCCTTTAGTACGCTTAGCTTTCTTTTAAACCCTAAGAACTCCGTCGATAAAATAATAGATTTTTTGTGAGTAAGCTTACTCAACCGTTCCCGGATTTTAATACGACACTTGTGTCCCCTTACTACAGTTTGATAGGTATACTTTCCTAGCCGGATTGTTAGTTCGGCTGTTCGCTTTTCGTAAGCATTGGCCGGACCATCAAGTTTTTGCATGAAGACTTTCCTGTGGCTACATACTTCGCATGAAGATGTGCAACCACTCGTTGGAAAGCTATTTTCAGGGGCTGTAACTTTCGTGTTAAGTTGGAAGCCTACATCTCGCCAAATCCTACTTGAAAATGGCCAAGAAGATCGTTGCGCGCAGAATACAGATTCTGCACGCATCTTAAATAGGAATGAACGACATCGGTTCATCTTCCTCCTCAAGTCGATCTTCCAAAATCACTCCAGAAATTCCTCCTCCCTTATTCACCCTCAAAGGGGCCATGATTCTTCACAAAACCATCCACCCATCATCACATAGAAGAAAGGGGAGGTTGAAGAGATCTAAAACCTAGAACACATGTCCTAGCATGGCCATCCCTAGAAAACTCCTTCTCTCCATCAAACTCTCTTGAGTCGATATCTCTCCTAAGAAAATAACTAAAGATCTAGCACCAAGGGAGAGGGTAGGAAGCTCTCCTTATTTCCGGCGTTTCCACTATTTCCGGCCATAGATCGTGTAACTCTTCTTGGCGGCATCTTCTCCTTCACGGCAACGGCGGATCTTCTACTCCAAGACATTCTCCAGCGGTTTCCCTTTCTACAGAAATTTCTCTCAGGAAAAGTGGCTGGAATGAGGAGTGAAAACGGCTAGGGTTTTCTCTTCCCTTATATATGAAAAGTGACATGGGTAGGGACACGCCCGTGTCCTTACCCGTGTCCTGCTTAGGCGAAGCGTTATGACGGTTTTTATGCGTCGGTTCAATACTCGACACGATACACGGGTGGGACACGCCCGTGTCGGCCCAGTCACGCCTGTGACATGGGGCATGTAACCCACTCGTGACCTACTCGAGAGAAAACCAACTACTCGAGTACCCGGATAGGACACACCCGTGTCACAGGGATGACACGCCTGTGTCACCCCCTCTTACTCGAGTACTTTTCCACCTACTCGAGAATATTTCTACCTGCATGAGAGCTACTCGAGAATAAGAGGGACACGCCCTGTGACACGCCCGTGTCACAGGTCGTGTACCCCATACTTGATACTCGACGATCCTCGAGCACTGGCCATCGACCAGAGGGAACACACGCCATCCGACACGCTCCTATCGGATGGGACACGCCTGTGACACATGACGTGTTCCCTCTGTCGACCATTTTCATCGACCAAAGTGTCGAGTGTGACATAAAGGAGTACACGTCCTAGGTCACGCCCCAGACACGCACGTGACACAAGGCGCGTCTCGCCCGAACACTTCATTGAACCCATTTTTGTCGATCTCGACACGACTCGTCGAGTTCAACTCGACACGTCGACACATGGGTAGGGACACGCCCGTATCTCTACCCGTGTCATACAATTTGTCGATCTCTACACGAAGTTCGTCGATCTCGACACGTTGTGTCGAGTTCGACTCGACACACACACGCACACTGGTAGGGATACACCCGTGTCTCTACCTGTGTCCCTTGTTTGACTAATTTATCCTCCTTTTAACATGTACTGCCCTATTATCAGCACTCCCCCTGAACCCAAGTCAGCTCTCCTGAGTCAAAAACATGTACGAGGGGCCTAGTGCGATTTGGGACGTTACAACGGTGGCAAACCAAAGCAACAGTCAGCAATGCTGACCAAATTATGACGATCCCTCCCCCAATTCGGGGCGGCGATGCTCCTTCCCTGCACTTTATTAGCATAAACCAAGCAGTATATATGTACATTACATCACAGGCATTGGCACGCACAGCCACACGCCCCGTGCACTCAGGGCACATTCTCGGTGAACCGGTCAATGTCACATCAATTTAAGCCATAGATACTCCAGCCTCACCACCATCACTTTAACGGCCAAACTATGAGCATTTTGTCTTCCCGACATGGGTCATGTCAATTTAAGCCATAGACCGTTGAATACCCTCATATATGCCAATGGTTCACACCGAATGACATAGAATAGGTACGGTTCCGTCTAACCCATGCTCACATCGCAACGACAATTTAAGCCATATGCGCGGGTCAAACTTCTCCGGAGTCCCGTTTCCGTCACACACTTCACATAACCTGGTTATGTTCAAGTTGGCTCCCAGGACAGCAAGTTGGCAGAATCACACATCTGCCCAGTTTTTCGGGAGCACCTTGGAGTTAATCCCCAAGGCTCCCTGATGCAATCTACCCAGTAGAAAACCCGAAAAACAAACATTCGCACAGAGTCTTCTCCGGTCATTTATTCTATGCAACATCACCGATCCAGACCAACTTGTCTGGGTAGGCTTCACACATCATACCTATATCCGTTCTCGATTACGGACTCTACATGTACACAACGGGGACTATTCATGTCTACCCGAAGGAACGCCTCAAACTCACCGCAAACTCGCGAGAGCGGGCTTCCCTATGCAAAAGAAGTAGAACTTCACATGCTCAAATAGAGAATCATTACCCTAGCGTTCATCCTTGGCGCCATGGAAAAGTATGTAGATGAAAAGCACCGCCCTCACCTTGCCTCCATAGATCCGAAGTCGGTTCGCGATTTGGAGCTCCGAATCTCCGCCGGTCACCGGATCTAGACTTCTTCTTACTCGTTGCTCTTCCCTCTCTCTAGAACTTAGATAGAGAACCAGCGAACAGAAGATGAGGGTTTTGAAACCCTACACTCGGGTATATCCCAATAGGAATAACCTCCAGCCGTCGGATCACAACATAAAGAAATGTACGGCTACGATACGGGTCTGACATGGAAAAACTGGGTCGAACACCGCACGGTTCACAAAACGAAGCAGGACACGTCCGCGACAAACTCAACTGTTTCGGGACATTTTGCCGAGACCATGCCAGGACCCAGGTGTCGACACTCTGTGTCGAAACTCTGTGTTGACATAGCACAACCTGTGTCGACACATCACACCCTGGTTGTGTCGACACAGCACTGAAGTAGGAATGAAGTGCTCCAAGAAGACACCTGAGAACTTGCTCCAACTTATCTCGGTATACACTCGTCCTTGGAACGTGGAGCCCATGAGTGACTTCCACCACCTCTTAGCATGTAGATCCAAGACGGACACTACCAACGATACAACCATGTTGGCCGAGCAACGGATCCCCGTCAATAGCTCTTGGACCGTGTCAAGCCATTCTTCCGTGCATACGGCCGACTCCGTCCCGAGGTAGGCGGGAGGGGGAGAGCCCGAAAGGTGCTCAGCCAGTTAGAGCCCGGAGCCTGTTATTGAACCGGAGGCTGTTGTGCCCTAAAGGCATCCAGGATGGCGGTGAGCGTCTGTCCCAACTCGGATTGTTGAAACTGAGTGGGTATGGAAGGGTAAGGAGTGCCCCCCATCGGCTCAACGTGCACTGGAACCTACACGTAAAACACAAACGTATGGTCAGGCTGGCTAATCTTGCGATCAAAGTTGGACAACTTAATGTGAATTACATATGGGCACACCACTACTTCTACTAAGTCTGTTTGTCCGCAAACTGACTAATCGAACAAGGGTGGGACCATTGATGAATGACTTCTTTAGTTGAGGATCGTGGCAAACTGATACTATTTGCAAGACCCCCCTCCCGGATTCCAAAACACAGCACGAAGGGGGGTCTTATGCCCGGAACAGCCGTCTTGCGGTAACATTAGCGCACGGCTAACCTATACCACAAGACGCCTATTCTGCTTGCTACAACCAATATCAATATAACATGCCAATCCAACCATAATATAAGCAAGAAGAAGTCAAATCCACACTAAGCATATATGTCCAAATACATCAAATAAGAGAGGCTAAAACATGCTTCTACAATATCAGAGTACAACTATAAAATTGCCCAAACGGGCTACAACAGAATCTCACAACACTCACATCCGTAACCGACGGTAGCGGCGACACCGTCACTTCAGGCCCTATCGTCCTGGCCTTGCTGTCCTGCTGCAAAGTCTGTGGTTGCTCTACCCGCGGGGTGACCTCCTAAAAGGGAAGACATAGCAACCGTTAGTCGAAAGAATAAGTGGCTTCACATCCGCTCCCCCGGTGACTACTCGGCACCGGGCGGAGAAAGTAACAAGGGTACAGGTATAATACAAGTAGTAAAGCAGGTACAAGCAGGGGGTAATAGTACATGAATAATAACATTATAAACTAGCAGTTCTACTTGAATAACAATATTAGTAAATTAATAAGTACAAGTAAATACTGCAGGAAAGTAACTTAACTTATAAGAATGCCCATACAAACTTATAAGTTAAGGATCGGGTTACATAAAAGTAACTCATTGTATAAGAGTGCCCACAAAAACTTATACGATGAGGGTCTTGTTTGTGCAATGCTATGTAATGATATGTATGATATGCAATGACTCACCACTGATCACACACATGCAATTGCTATGTCGACACAGACTATAGTTCCCACTATTCGAGCAGGTAGCTAACCTCTCAAGCATCAGCCGCCGTGGCCAGGCGGTGACAGTAGAGCGGGCATCTCTACTACTAGGCGGGTATCCATAATAATTCACCTAGGACTCCGTACGCCTCAACGCTAAGAACACAATAGCGGATCCCATGCGTACTATGGCCCAGCGGGGTCTCGGGTAGATGTGCACCGAGACCACAGCCCGAACTGGCCTGGTGTGACCCGGAATGGGCCTTGGAAGAAGGCACGAGGACACATCCCAACCGTTCACTTGGCACGGAAGGGGCCTTGGGACGTGAACACCGAGGACATATCCCAACTGTTGGGTACATTGGTCAAATGTACCTGATTTGAAGAAGCCTCACCTAACTCAATGATATACATCATAATGTATTTAATGTGTGTTTGAGTTACTTGTGCAGGTTAGGTATTCACTAGACTGAAGCTAAAAGTTTCTAAGTCCATGTGTCGACACCCAGAGGGAAAGTGTCGACACTTGAGAAAGCTTGTGTCGACACCCAGACAAGCAGTGTCGACACTTGGAGTCATTGTGTCGACACCTGGGATGAAGAGTCGACACCAGACAGAAAGTGTCGACACTTGGAGCTGTGTCGACACTCAGTGAAGAAGTATGCAGAAAAGCTGTGTCGACACTTAGCAGAAGTGTCGACACCTAGAAGAGCTAAGTCTACACCAGAAAGTGTCGACACTTGAAGATGTGTCGACACTCAGCAAAAGTCTGCAGAGTCTAAGTACAAGTGTCGACACTCAACACAATGTGTCGACACTATGCAGAAGAGTCAGCATTTGAGGAATGTGTCGACACTAAGCACAATGTGTCGACACACAACCAGAAGAGTCAACACTTGAAGTAAGTGTCGACACTCAGCACAATGTGTCGACACTTAGCTAAAGACTCTACATTTGAAGAAGAAGTGTCGACACAAGGAGCTGTGTCGACACTTGGCAAAGAACAGAGAAGTTTATAAAATATTCTAAGTACAAGTGTCGACACTAAGGGAATGTGTCGACACTCAGCTGAAGAAACAAAATTGAAGACTTGTGTCGACACCAAGAAGCAGTGTCGACACTTGACAGTTTCGACACTTAGAAGAATACAGTTAAAGAATGAAGTACAAGTACTTGTGTCGACACTCAATTTCAGTGTCGACACATGCAGAAGAATCTGTGTCGAGACATACAAGGAATTGTGTCGACACCTTGTAAACTTGTGTCGACACTTACACAACATGTGTCAACACTTAGTCTATAAGTGTCGACACTTAAGAACAGAAAGTCTCGACACTATCTGACAGTTAGAGAATTTCAAGAAGTGACTGGTTGACAAGACAGCTGCCGATCCAGCCGGTCTACATCAACTGTCAGAGAAATCAGAAGTCTGTTATGAACCGGACCAGCCGGTTACCATGAAGGAAGCCTATAAATAGGCACTCATAGATTACAGAAAGAGATTGATTGTTGTTGTTACAACTTGTGAGAATATTCAAAGTGGTTGATCAGATTAAATCAAGAAGTGATACACAGAGGATCAACACAAGAAGGTCTGTCAGTTCAACTGCAGATCTAAGAAGTTGGAGAGAGAGAACTCCAATCAAGAATTCAGTCTTTGGAACTTAGGCTGAGAAGAAGGATTCAGAATCTTCTGGATCTCAAGAAGCAGAGGTCAAGGATCAACTGCAGAGGATTCAGACTAATTCAGTTCTAACTCAAGAAGCTTTGAAGGAAGCTAAGTAAGTTTGGATCTAACTGAGTTCTTCCAAGAACTCTTCAAATAATTCTCAACTCCTCTCCTATTTTCTGAGTTGTAGAGTTAGTTATTGTATTTCTATTTTAACTTGTAGGATCCATTGGATCTGAGAGAATTGTAAGCCTATATTATAAAGGCTGAGGGTAGGGCTTGGTTGCCTGAGTGTAGGAGTTGAAGAACTCTGAGTGTAGGCCTTAATTGGCTGAGTGTAGGCCTGGGTGGCTGAGTGTAGGCCTTAGTGGCTGAGTGTAAGGCTTTGGGCCTGAGGTGTAGGAACCTTGTTGGGTTCTGAGATAGTGGAGAAGGTTGGCCGAATCTAGTACACTGCTAGATAGGCGAAGGGGGACAGTGGATGTACCCAAAGATTGGGGAACCACTATAAATTAGTGTGTCTGCTGTGATGTGCTGTGCTGTGGATTAACTGTTTATATTCTGTAATTGCTGTTAGCTGTAGAATTCTTTAAAATAACTGTTGTGCTGCCAACAAAGTTCTAAAAAGGTTTAGGTCACTTATTCACCCCCCCCTCTAGGTGTTTAGGTACCATATCTTTCACCAACCGCCCAAAGTCTAACTGTCAGCTCCCATCGGTGTGACAATCAGCGAGCCCGTAGACCTGCCACACTATCCTTAACCCAGGATTACGACACCGCGTGTCGACTCACACCGCATACAAATGCCACGACACTGTGGCATGGAAGGGGCCTCAGAAGTAAGCACCAGGGCACATCCCAACCATCCATCTATACCACATCTCAACTCGAACCCTACTAGTGACGGTCAACACCGCACTTATATCCATCCACAATACTACCCGTAGGGAGACTACGCTCTAAGTACTGGACAACTATATTTCAATATAACCATCATACATGCTCATGGGCATAATTTATCCTTCTATTTGTTATTCCAAATTGTTTCAACATATTACAAACATAATGCGCATTAATAATAATCTACCAATTTATATCCAGTCATTTCATTCATCATATTATAAACATGGTGAGCATTTATAATAATCTATCAATTTTAGCAAGTCATATCATGCATTAAAGCTTGCTACATAATTCAGTTTTATGAAATCTAATTAACAAGATTTATCATTCATAGCACTACGGTGGTCAGCATAAAATAGTTCATCAAAATTCTAGAGTTAATTAGCAACATCGATTCCACCGAATTCAAATTCATATTATATAAACCCGAGAATTTAAGTGCAGAATAAATCTGGACAGCAACTTCGAACGCAGATTCACAAAGCTACAGGAATCTGGTCAAGACGTGGAACCCCTCGATGGAAAGGTATTCCCATGGGTTACAACTTTTATATTCAGTCATAGATCGTGTAACTCTTCTTGGCGGCATCTTCTCCTTCACGGCAACAACAGATCTTCTCCTCTAAGACTTTCTCCAACGGTTTCCCTTTCTACAGAAATTTCTCTCAGGAAAAGTGGCTGGAATGAGGAGTGAAAACGGCTAGGGTTTTCTCTTCCCTTATATATGAAAAGTGACACGGGTAGGGACACGCCCGTGTCCTTACCCGTGTCCTGCTTAGGCGAAGAGTTACAACGGTTTTTATGCGTCGGTTCAATACTCAACACGACACACGGGTGGGACACGCCCGTGTCGGCCCAGTCATGCCCATGACATGGGGCGTGTAACCCACTCGCGACCTACTCAAGAGGACTTACTCGAGAGAAAACCAACTACTCGAGTACCCGGATAGGACACACCCGTGTCGCAGGGATGACACGCCCATGTCACCCCTCTTACTCGAGTACTTTTCCACCAACTCGAGTATATTTCGACCTGCATGAGAGCTACTCGAGGATGAGCGGGACACACACTGTGACACGCCCGTGTCATAGGTCGTGTACCCCATAGTTGACACTCGACGATCGTCGACTGCTAGCCATCGACCAGAGGGAACACACGCCATCCGACACGCGCGTGTCGGATGGGACACGCCTATGACACTAGGTGTGTTCCCTCTCTTGACCATTTTCATCGACCAAAGTCACGAGTGTGACACAAAGGAGTACACGCCCTAGGTCACGCCCCAGACACGCCCGTGACACGGGGCGTGTCTCGCCTGAACACTTCATCGAACCCATTTTCATCGATCTCGACACAACTCGTCAAGTTCAACTCGACACGTCGACACACAGGTAGGGACACGCCCGTGTCTCTACCCGTCATACAATTCGTCTATCTCGACACGAAGTTCGTCGATCTCGACACACTGTGTCGAATTCAACTCAACACACACACGCACATGGGTAGGGACACGCTCGTATCTCTACACGTGTCCCTTGTTTGACTGATTTATCCTCATTTTAACATGTGTTGCCCTATTATCAGCACTCCACCTAAACCCAAGTCAGCTCTCCTCACTCAAAAACACGTACGAGGAGCCTAGTGCGATTCAGGATGTTACAACGGTGGCAAACCAAAGCAGCGGTCAGTAATGTTGACCAAATTATGACGATCCCGCCCCCAGTTGGGGGCGGCGATGCTCCTTCCCTGCACTTTATTAACATAAACCAAGCAGTATATATGTACATTGCATCACAGGCATTGGCACGCAAGGTCACATGGTCTGTGCACTCAGGGCACATTCTCGGTGAACCTGTCAATGTCACGTCAATTTAAGCCATAGACACCTCGGCCTCACCCCCGCCACTTTGACGGCCAAACTATGAGCATTTTGTCTTCCCGGCATGGGTCACGTCAATTTAAGCCATAGATCGCTGAAGACCCTCATCTATGCCAACGGTTCACACCGAACGACATAGAACGGGTGCGGTTCCGTCTAACCCATGCTCACATCGCAACGAAAATTTAAGCCATATGCGTGGGTCAAACTTCTCCCAAGTCCCATTTCCGTCACACACTTCACATAACCCGGTTATGTTCAAGTTGGCTCCCAGGCCACCAAGTTGGCAGAATCACGCATCTGCCAAGTTTTTCCGGTGCACCTTGGAGTTAATCCCCAAGGCTCCATGATGCAATCTTCCCAGTAGAAAACCCAAAAAACAAACATTCGCACGGAGTATTCTCCGGCCATTTATGCTATGCAACATCACCGATCCAGACCAACTTGTTCGGGTAGGCTTCACACATCATAACTATATACGTTCTCGATTACAGACTCTACATGTACACAACGGGGACTATTCATGTCTACCCGAAGGAACGCCTCAAACTCACCGCAAACTCGCGAGAGCTGGCTTCCCTATGCAGAAGAAGTAGAGCTTCACATGCTCAAGTAGAGAATCGTTACCCTAGCATTCTTCCTTAGCGTCATGGAAAAGTATGCGGATGAAAAGCACCGCCCACTCCTTGCCTCCATAGATCCGAAGTCGGTTCGCGATTTGTAGCTCCAAAGCTCCGCCGGTGACCGGATCTAGACTTCTTCTTCCTCGTTGCTCTCCCCTCTCTCTAGAACTTAGACAGAGAACCAACGAACAGAAGATGAGGGTTTTGAAACCCTACAGTCGGTTATATACCAATATGAGTAACCTCCAGCCGTCGGATCACAACATAAAGAATTGTATGGCTACGATCCGGGTCTGACATGGAAAACCTGGACCGAACACTGCACGGTTCACAAAACGGAGCAGGACACGTCCGCGACAAATTCAACTGTGTCGGGACATTTAGCCGAGACCCTGCCAAGACCCCTGTTTCGACACTTTGTGTCGGCACTCTGTGTCGGCACTCTGTGGCGACACTCTGTGTTGGCACTCTGTGTCGGCACTCTGTGTCGGCACTCTGTGTCGGCACTCTGTGTCGGCACTCTGTGTCGGCACTCTGTGTCGGCACTCTGTGTCGGCACTCTGTGTCGGCACTCTGTGTCGGCACTCTGTGTGGACATAGCACAACCTGTGTTGACACAACACACCCTGGTTGTGTTGACACAGCTCTGTCTTGTTGTGTCGACATAGCAGGCCCTGTATCGACACAGCAGGCCCTGTGTCGACACAGCAGGCCCTGTATCGACACAACAGGCCCTGTGTCGACACAGCAGGCCTTGTATCGATACAGTAGGCCCTGTGTTGACACAGCAGGCCCTGTGTCGACACAACATGCTCTGTGCCAAACACGTCATAACCCACCAAGGACACGACCTTTGACACGCCCGTATCCCAGGCCGTGTGGCCCCTGCTAAATTCCAAACTTGGCTCAAAATGCCTCCCGTCACTCTTTTGATTTTCGGGGCGTTACAAGATTGCAACAGGGATCCTTGGGTACTAACTCTAAGGTGCACCCGAAAAACTGGGCAGATACGTGATTCTGCCAAACATGGTGGCCTGGGAGACAAACTGAACATAATTGGGTTATGTGATGTGTGTAAACGATACGCGACTCGGGGAAGCTTGACCCGCGCAGACGGCTTAAGTTGACATTATGGTGTAAGCAACGGGTTAGGAGGAACCGTACCCGATCTATGTGGTTCGGTTAGAGAGACCTAAGGTACGTGGTACTCGCTGTTGGCATAGATGAAGGGTATTAGGCAGTGGACAGAAAGACCAAATGCTCACGAGATAATGCCGTCCAAGGGGTGGTGGTGAGTCAGCGGATTTTGACTGTGTTCACCGAGAATGTGCCCTGAGAGCGCGGGGTGTGAGGCCGTGCATGCCCATGCTTGTGATGAAGTGTTTATTCACTATACTGCTTGGTTATGCTAACAAAGTGCAGGGAAAGGGCATCGCCGCCCGATTATGGGGGCGAGATCATTATAATTTGGTCAGCATAGCTGACCGTTGCTTTTGTTTGCCACCATTACGGTGGATTGTTTCTTGCAGGTGCTGCGGAGCCGAGTGGTAAATAGCGTGCTAAAGCGCAAGTTGCTGAGCCGGACCTCAAAGGCCAAATTTTGAGTGTTTACTTGTTTATTCATGTGTGACCGGCCTACGTGCCGTGGTATGGAAGACACATTTTATTTGAGTAAACAATTGTAAGGCCTTAAGGCCATTGTACTTGTGTATTGTACTTCATTCCTATTGGGTTTTGTAGTGGGCATTCATGCTTGTGGCTTGCTTCATTAATTCACAACTTTTAATAATTTCTTCTACTAGAATCACTCTGTGTAGGACGTTGGTAATTAGTTGGATGGTTTCCATTGAGTAACCACCCGGTCTGTCTGTGGTATATGGTGTTGGGCCCCGGCTGGACATACTGCTATATGCTATGTGAAGGATAGGGGGTGTTACAATTTGGTATCAGACTACTGGTTTCGATCAGGCTTAAAATGAATTCGTGGGCGAATTGTTTTTTAGGGGTGGTGAGCACATGCGTGTGCGTCATCGTTATAACATCAAAAGAACCAATTAATGTCCACTTAGGAATGAAAATACACGTGTTTGAGGAACCTGCGTGTTCCTATACTTGCGTTTTGCAATTTTTTTTGGTCGCTTAACGAGGTTTTGTACAACTCTAGGTGACCAGAAGCGGTGTAGGGCTGTCAGAACGTCCAGTTTCTGAGGTTAGTAGTGCACCAAATAATGCTCCTGCAACACCTCCCTCGGCTGAAACCATACGATTGGTTGTTGAAGCAGTTTTTGTCATGATCAATGCGCAGCCTGCAAGGCAAATGCAGCAGCCTGCTCCTACGATGGAGCATGTACCGTTTCAAAGGGATGAACTGAGAAGAGTGGAGCAGGTAGTGGTGGAGCCTTTGGTGTCGAGGAGAGCAACTGAAAGGTAGCTCAAGCACATTATGAGCTTTAATCCTCATGTATTCTCGGGGTTGGAAACCCCATCTCAAGCTGAAGACTGGCTCTCCCGAGTGAAGAGAGTCTTGACAACGACGATAACGGAGGAGTGGCAGATGACCACTATAGCTACATTCCTATTGGACGGGGATGCGAGGTTATGGTGGGAAGGTCTAGAGCTGCATCCCTTGAGAGGAAGGAAACTCGTGGATGTCTTGATAGAAGAGTTTTCGAGATTTTTCCTGGCAAGGTACCTCCCTTCGGCGCAGAGGATAGCATTATAGAATAAGTTCTAGAGGCTGGTGCAGGGAGAGAGTAGCGTGGATGAGTATCTCCGCGAGTTTACTCGACTGGGTCGGTACGCTAGCTCCACAATCGCGGATGAGGAGCGCAAGACGAACCGATTTTATGAAGGTTTGAGAGATGACTTGAGGCTACTGCTCTTAGGGCCTATGATGCAGGGCTTCTTGACCCTGGTCAATATGGCCCGGTCCTTGGAGAAAGACTTGAAAAATGTGCAAGCAAAGAAAAACTCTGGTGAGAAGAGGACAGAGTTCAAAGTGTCGGCTAATGCGAAGTCTAGGTATCGCAAGTTCAATAAGAAGGCTAGGACTTCGGGTCCAGCCCCTTCTTCTGGTGGTTTTGGCGCTACTATGGGTCGGACCCCGGGCGCATGTTTTACTTATGGGAATCCAGGGAACTTTGCCCGTGACTGCTATAGCATACGTCCCAAGTCTGAGAGGAAGCTTGGAGCAACATATGAAGAGAAGGGCAAGGGGGTGGAGTCAACCGCGTCCCATTATGCTCTGGCTCAATCGAGAGTTTATAATCTTGGCAAACAGGAGGCCATTAAGCAAGCGGATGTGGTGACATGTATGGTTTAAATTTATAGCAAGTCAATTTTTTTAAATACTTGTTATGCGCGTGTTACCATACCATTGCTTGTTTAGGATTTGTTTTGATTTGTGGTAAACCGACAAGAGCACTCTTTGATACGGGAGCTTCGCACTCCTTTTTGTCCGAAAGATTCATATCGCGCATCGGAGTACCTTCATCGATGGCGAAGGACAAACTGGATGTGTTGTTGCTGAATGTGTGTTCGATGCGCGCGGAGAGAATCTGTGGCGTTAAGATTCGTATTGGAAGTCAGGAGTTTCATTTGCTAGCGTCGTTACTGCCGCTGGTGGAGTTTGACGTAATATTTGGAATGGACTGGCTCTCGGAGTAGCAAGCATATATTGATTGCGGTCGCAAGGAAGTCAAGTTTGGAACAGGTCATGAGACGACTTTCACGGGCTTGAAAGGGTCGAGCAAGACTTTGATGTCTGATCTTCAGTTGGTGAAGGCGGTTCATGCTGGTGCAGAGCTGTTCTTTACGCTAGTGGAGGTTGCAAAGCCTAAGCCTATGTTGGACAGTATTTCAGTGGTATCGGAGTACCCTAATGTGTTCCCTGACGATCTTCCTGGAGCCCCGCCTCAACGGGAAATAGATTTCACGATTGAGTTAGTGCCAGGTGTGAAACCTGTGCCACGCTCTCCATATCGGCTAGCACCTAAGGAAATGGCGGAGCTGAAGGTTCAACTGCAAGAGTTGTTGGAGCAGGGGTATGTGCGTCCAAGTTCGTCGCCTTGGAGCGCACCGGTCCTTTTTGTTAAGAAGAAGGACGGAAGCTTGAGACTTTGTATTGATTATCGGGAGTTGAACAAGCTAACGGAGAAGAACAAGTACCCGATCCCGTGGATTGATGATCTGTTCGATCAGTTAGTCGGGTCAACGGTGTACTCAAAGTTGGATCTCAAGTCTGGATATTATAAGCTTAGAATAAGGGAGAGTGATATCCCCAAAACAACTTTTAGTATGAGAGACGGACATTTCGAGTTTACGGTCACGCTTTTTGGGCTGACTAATACGCCGTCGGTGTTCATGGATTTGATGAACAGGACTTTCAGGGAGTACTTGGACCATTTTGTGATTGTCTTCATCGACGACATATTAGTGTACTCGGAGTGTGAGGAGGATCAGTTCAAGCATCTCCATTTGGTATTGGAGACATTGAGGAGGAATCAACTGTACGCTAAGTTCTCCAAATGCGAGTTTTGGTTGTCCTCAGTGGCATTTCTTGGTCATATAGTAAGTGGAGAGGGCATTGCGGTGGATCCGGCGAAGATTGTTGCGATACATGAGTGGCCTGTGCTGTCTACGGTAGCGGAAGTCTGGAGTTTTTTGGGGCTTGCCGGCTATTACAGGCGCTTCGTGGAGAACTTCTCGTGGATAGCATTACCCCTGACTTCTTTGACGAGGAAGGAGCAGAAGTTCGTTTGGACACCGAAGTGCGCACGAGCTTTTGAGGAGTTGAAGTGTCGGTTGACCACAGCGCCTGTGCTGAGTTCGCCGAGTGGGACCGAAGGTTTTGAAATATATAGCGATGCTTCGGGCAGTGGCTTGGGTTGTGTGTTGTTGCAGCATGGAAGTGTGATAGCGTATGGCTCGAGACAGCTGAAAGTGCACGAGAGGAATTATCTGGTCCATGACTTGGAGTTAGCGGCTGTGATTTTTTCCTTGAAGCTATGGAGTCACTACTTGTATGGAGTGAAGGTCGATATCTATACCGACCATAAGAGCCTGAAATACTTGTTGGATCAGAAAGATCTAAACATGTGACAGAGGAGATGGCTGGAGTTTCTGGGGGACTACACGTTCAAGATCCATTATGTGCCTGGGAAAGTCAATGCAGTTGCGGACGCGTTGAGTCGTCGGGCCCCAGCTCAAGCCAATTGGATGTCGGTCCATGACGAGCGGTTGGTTCGGGAGTTGGAGGCATTGGAGATCTCTTGCATAGACAAGCAGTCGAGTGCTAACGCGCTATTGAACTGGATGGAAGTTCAATATGACTTGGCTGATCGGATTCGGCAGGCTTTGGATGTGGATAGCAATATGAAGCAGCTCATGATAGAGGCTTTGGATGGGTCAAAATCCCAATATGATGTCGTGGATGGATTGCTTTGGAAAGACGGTCGTCTGTGCGTCCCAAATGTGGCAAATTTGCGGGTGGAATTGTTGTATGAGGCGCATCATACCAAGTACTCGATTCACCCGGGGAGCACGAAGATGTACTGCGATGTGAATAAATTGTTCTGGTGGCCGGTAGTTAAGAAGGATGTGGCACTGTACGTGGCGAAGTGTCAAACATGCGCCTTGTTAAAGGCGGAGTGCCAAACGCTGGGAGGATTCTTGAAGTCTTTGTCTATCCCAGAGTGGAAGTTCGACGACATTACTATGGAATTTGTGCACGGGTTGCCAAGGTCGCAGAAGGGGAACGATGTCATTTGGGTGGTCGTAGATCGTCTAACGAAAGTGTCGCACTTCATTCCACATAGGAAGGATGATCCCTTGGAGAAATTGGCAAAGATATATGTGGATAACATTTTACGGCTTCACGGTGTGCCCCGCAGCATCGTGAGTGACCGGGATGGGCGGTTCACGTCCAATGATTGGAGGTTAGTACAGCAGATGTTGGGGACAAAGCTGAGTTTCAGCACAGCATTTCATCCGTAGACGGATGGGCAGACTTAGAGAGTCAATAGGTCAATGGAAGTCATGCTTCGTATGTGCGTCCTGGACTTTGGGAAGTAGTGGGAAGACCACCTATACTTGGTGGAATTTGCGTACAACAATAGCTACCAGGCAAGCATTCAAATGGAGCCCTTCGAGGACCTTTATGGTATAAGATGTCGCACGTCGTTGTCTTGGTTGGAAATGGGTGAGTCAAAGTTATACAAGCTCCAAGAGGTGGAAGATGCTACGTCGTTGGTTCGAATGATTTGAGAGAGGTTGCTAATCATTCAAGACTGCCAGGCTACATACTATAATGCCAAGCATAGGAACGTGGAGTTCGTTGTTGGCAATTGGGTGTACTTGAAGCTTAAGCCGTTGAAGGGTGTCTTGCGGGTGCAGCAATTGAAGAAGCTAAGCCCGAGGTAACTTGGACCATTTGAGGTTCTGGAGCGGATTGGCGAGGCAGCATATCGGTTGAAGCTATTAGTGTAGCTTAGTGGTCTACACGATGTATTCCATATATCGGTGCTATGGAAGGCGGTGCAAGAGCCTTCGCATGTGATCGCGGTGGATCAAGTATCAGTGGATAATGGGTTGACGACGAAGGTTAAGCCCGTTTGAATTGAGGACTCAGAAGTCAAGTGGCTACGCAACAAAGAGATCAGGATGGTCAAGGTCCGTTGGCACAATTGCGGTCAGGAAGAGCTCTCTTGGGAGCGAGAACAGACCATGCTTGAGGAGTACCCAGAGTTATTCCACTCAGGTACCGTTTAAGTTTTGTGTTTATCTTTCCTTTATGTAATTTCGGGGACAAAATTCTTTTAAGAATGACAGAGTTGTAACGCCCCAAAACTCAAAAGAGCAACGTGAGGCATTTTGAGCCAAGTTTGGAATTTGGCAGGGGCACATGGCCTGGGACACGGGCGTGTCCCAGGGGCATTTCATGCTCGAGTCAAAGATCTGGCCAAGAGGTCAACGAATGTTGGAGTCGACGATCGTCGAGCAGCGAACAATTCCTGAGACACCAGTGTGTCCCCGGACGTGTCCTTCTCGGGAGGTTGGTCGAGGTGCGTTGGGTGCAAAACACAGCCTGGAGCCCAGGCGTGTTCGGCTATGACACAGGCATGTCATATGGGATACGGGCGTGTCCAATACCCGTGTACTTCACGGGTGGGTGTTGGGCCTGTGTCGATGGAGGAACACGGCAAACGACACGACCGTGTACTGGATGACACGGGCGTGTCAAACCGGACACGGGCGTGTCGAGAACCCGTGTCCTTTTCGGGATGCGTCGGTTAAGACGGCGAATGGGGAACACGTCCCTGGACACGGGCGTGTCACAGGCCGTGTTCGGCCCAGATTTTGCATTTCAGCTCCGGATCGTGGTCGTTCGTTTCCTTATTTTGGGATCTGACGGCTGGGGGTTGTTCCTGCTGGGATATACCCTGGAATAGGGTTTCAAATCCCTCATTTCTTTCACTTAGTCTCTTTCTAAAGTCTAGAGAGAGGGGAGAGCAAGGAAGAAGAAAGGAGACTAGATTCGGTCACCGGCGGAGCTTCGGAGCTCCAAATCGCGAGCCGACTTCGAATATACAGAGGCAAGGAGATTGCGGTGCTTTCCATCCGCATACATTTCCATGGCGCTAAGGAAAAATGCTACGGTAACGATTCTCATCCTAGGACATGTTAAGTCCTCTTTTCCTTTGCATAGGAAGCCCGCTCTCGCGAGTTTACGGTGAGTTGAGGTATTCCTTCGGGTAGACATGAATAGTCCTCGTTGTGTACATGTAGAGTCCGTAATCGAGAACGGATATAGGCATGATGTGTGAAGCCTACTCGGACAAGTTGATCTGGATCGGCGATGTTGCATTGCATGAATGGCAGGAGAAGACTCCGCGCGAATGGTTTTTTCGGTTTTTTCTACGTGGTAGATTGCAACAAGGAGCCTTGGGGATTAACTCCAAGGTGCAACCGGAAAATTGAGCAGATGCGTGATTCTTCCAAATATGGTGGCCTTTGAGCCAACCTGAACATAACTGGGTTATGTGATGTGTGTAAACGATACGAGACTCGGGGAAGATTGACCAGCGCAGACGGCTTAAGTTGACGTTACGGTGTGAGCAACGGGTTAGGCGGAACCGTACCCGATCTATGTGGTTCATTTAGAGAGACCTAAGGCACGTGGTACTCATCGTTAGCATAGATGGAGGGTCTTAGGTAGTGGCCAGAGAGTCCAAATGCTAACGAGATATTGTTGTCCAAGGGGCGGTGGTGAGTCAGCGGACTTTGACCATGTTCACCGAGAATGTGCTCTGAGAGAACGGGGTGTGAGGCCGTGCATGCCCATGCCTGTGATGAAGTGTTTATTCACTATACTGCTTGGTTATGCTAACAAAGTGCAGGGAAAGAGCATCGCCGCCCCTATTATGGGGAGGGATCGTTATAATTTGGTCAACATAGCTTACCGTTGCTTTTGTTTACCACCGTTGCGGTGGATTGTTGCTTGCAGGTGCTGCGAAGATGAGCGATAAATAGCGGGCTAAAGCCCAAGTTGCTGAGGCGGCCCTCGAAGGCCAAATTTTGAGTGTTTACTTGTTTATTCATAGGTGAACTGTCTGCGTGCCATGGTATGAATGACACATTTTATTTGAGTAAACAATTATAAGGCCTTAAGGCCATTGTACTTGTGTATTGTACTTCATTCCTATTGGGTTTTGTAGTGGACATTCATGCTTTGGCAGGGTTCTTTAATTCGCAACTTTTAATAATTGCTTTCGCTATAATGACTCTGTGTAGGATGTTGGTAATTTGTTGGATGGTTTCCATTGAGTAACCACCCGGTCTGTCTGTGGTATATGGCGTCGGGAACCGGCCGGACCTACTTCTATATACTATGTGATGGATAAGGGGTGTTACACAGCTAACCTGGATCAGCAAGAACTTGTAATCTCTGCTCCTCCTTCTTTATCATAACCCTTATCTGAACTTACTGTAGCAGAAGAAATTAGCTACAACAACTAGACAAAACTTTTAGGTTAGCTGGTTCAACTTCAAGCTTCAGGCTCGGCAACAATGGCGACGAAGATGAAGTCGAGCCGCAACTTTTCGAAATGAGAAAACCCTAAAAGTTAAAGTTCTTATAGTCCATCTTGTCCCTTTTATCTTATGCCGATTAACGGCTCCAATAAGCAGTGGGGACCACCAGTGATATCCAGCTGAACCTTGATTTAACGAAGGAAGACGTACAGTAGACCTCCGGCAGTATTTGTCATGTTCTGTAGCTTTCCCACAACTAATTTGAACTTTGTTGACTTTGTGACTTTGGCTGACGTCATCAATTGTGGACTTAGCCAAATCATCAGATTCAACTCCAGGAATTGAGTGTGTTGAGTGAATGGCCTTTACTCAATGAATCTAGACTTAGTCAAATTCTCTGCATCATCAGGCGTTGAGTGTGTTAAGTGAACTGGCTTCACTCAATTCCTGTGGACTTAGTCAATCTTTTCTGCATTGTCAGGGGTTGAGTGCGTTGAGTGAATTGGCATCACTCAATGCTCCTAGACTTAGCTGTAACTGTCTTTCTCTGCTAGGTGTTGAGAGTGTTGAGTGAAGCTTGATCACTCAATGATTTTATACGTAGCCGCTTCCGTGAAATCCGCCAGCTTGTTGAGACATTGAGAGAATTTTGTGAGTTGTCATCACTCAATGATTCTGGACTTACCCAGATTTCTGGATATAATCTTTAACTACTTCAGCTCGACTCAACGCTTCTTTTAACGGGCTTTAAGTGAGCTGTCCTCACTCAATGATTCTGGACTTAGCTGATTTTTCAGCTTGCCAATGTTGAGGCCTTAACGGACTCAGCTATACTCGATGTCTTTTGATATATTGCATTGAGTGAATTGCCTTCACTCAAAGCCTGTGGACTTAGCAGGAGAATTACTTTGTAAATTGCTGGGCTTTGACTAACCACACCTTACTCAGTGCTTTTTGTCATTTGGCATTGAGTGAACTGGCTTCACTCAACGCCTGTGGACTTAGGCAATTTTCAGCCTTTCCAGCATCTTTCTTTGATTTATGGCATTGAGTGAACTGGCTTCACTCAGTGCCTCTGGACTTAGAAAGATTTCTATCTCTCCACTTCTCCACCTTGTGGCCATCTGTCACAACCACTTTGAAAACTTATCTAAACTTGTTCCATGGAACATCCTTCACATGATGAGCTTGAACAATATCAAATACAACTATGCTCTCAGCACTGATTATGATGCCTCTTCAAATCTTCAAATCTAGGGAATATTGAGGTCAATATTCCCAACAATATCCCCCTATTTGAAGAAGGCAGAACACACAACAATACTAAGAAGCATTAACATGAAAGGCATATTAATTTAATGTACCCCATTTAATTGCACTTACGCAACATGTCAATTCAATGCATTCTCATACCACTTGAACAATTATTCATGTTGGGTATTATATCCACACTAACCCAGATTTGATGAATTCATCCTTGAACTAAGATGAATTAAGTTGTATTTGATGCTTGGTTTGAGTTATGTGTTTGCAGGATTATTATGGGAAGTGTAGACCAATGTCAGTCTACAATGGGTCACCAAACACAGGACCATACAATGTAATCCCTCTTTGTGTGATCCAAGGTGTTGACTCATGTGTAGCCTCTCTATTGGGATACACTTTATATTCAAGCTCTAGGACTAGGTGAAAAGACTTGATGCTGGTCTCATCTTAGAAGAAGAAAAAAATTCTATCAAGAGAATTTCCTAAGTATTATACTCGAGTAGTTCTATACTTACTCGAGTAAAATGTTGGGTTCATACTTGAGTAATAATACTCTTACTCGAGTAGGTATGGTATATCCCGAGTAGTCTAATTATAGCTCTCGAGTAGTTAAGACAACTACTCGAGTAGTTTCCTTTCTCCTCTCGGGTTTACAGAATTTTTCTCCTCAAAAGTTTTCTAAGTTAAATACTCGAGTAGTACTGTATAGTACTCGAGTAGTTTTATTTTCTGTCTTGAGTAATTGAATTTTGACTCACGTGTAGTTCTCACTTACTCGAGTAGTCTAAGTCATGTACTCGAGTAGTTCATCTACTACTCGAGTAGTCCAGAATTAATACTCGAGTAACTCAGAATTATACGCCAAAAAATTTCTCTAAGTGAATTACTCGAGTAGTTATTTCCATATACATGAGTAGTTTTATTCGTATCGAGCAGTTCAACTTCTATACTCGAGTAGTCTGGTATTTCAGTTCCAGAAATTTTTTCTAAGTCCCTGTCTCGAGTAGTTTCTCAACCACTCGAGTAGTTCGTTCCCATCTACATGAGTAGTTTTCCTTATACTCGAGTAATCCTCTCCACCTCTCGTGTAACTACTCAAGTACTCGAGTATGTCATTTTTGATACTCGAGTAGCTGAATTCTTTTTACTCGAGTAGTTGACTTCATGTACTCTAGTGACTATGTCATTCTCTCTCGAGTAGTTTTCTTATATACTCGAGTAGTCATCTTCTACCCACTCGAGTAGTACTGCAATGTACTCGAGTAGTCCTTTCTCTCTCGAGTATTTTACTTCGATTTTTCCGAAACTTTTGTTAAGTCCACTATAACAGAATTCTTTATGAACCTTGATGTGATTGGTCTACATGTATCTCATAATGACTTAGTTTTGTCTAATCTTGTCTGATCCTATAAATGGTCTTGTCTAAACCGACAAACCCTAATCCTAAGAAGTTTATTCTAAGAGAATATTCAGAAGTTTTGCAGCCCTGTGTTTCTATGATTTCCTCTTTCTCTCTCCAAGAGACGAAAACTGCCGCAGCCGCCGTCACTGATTCCCGACCGGCTAGGGTTTCGCCTTTAGAGGATTCAGATCAAGAAGGCTATCCAAATCGAGATTTGCTCAACTCCTCATCTTCTGATTCGATCGATCGTGTGAAGCCAAGAAGTTTCAGATCCAATCTTGCCGAGATTTCTCTTCATCATTCTAATAAAGCCGCAAAGCCTAGATGAAGAAATTTCTGGCCGACAGTTGCAGATCTGAAAAAGAAGATTTATTGTTTGTATTTCTATACAATTTATTTCATTCTTGTAGGAGATATTTCTTTGAGTGTAGGAGCTTTTGTCTCCGAGATTGTAGGAAGTTTTATCTTCCGAGAGTAGATCTGTTTTGTGGATCGAGTTTGTAGGAACATTGTTCCGAGGGTAGGATTGATTTTCAATCCGAGATAGTGGAGTAGCCGAGTCTAGTGTATTGCTAGATCGGTGAGGGAAAGTGGAGGTTGGGGAACCACTATAAATCTTATCTTGTCTGTGATTAATTGGTAGATAGATCTGTGCTTTGGTTTGAAAACTTTTATTCCGCAAAATACGCACATCTCACCTATTCACCCCCTCTAAGTGATTTAGGTAGGCAACTATAAACTTTCAATTGGTATCAAAGTGAGGTTGATCGTTAAAAGGGTAACACCTTGATCAGATCCTTCAATAGTTGTCTTTTGAGATCTACCAAAAATGGACAAGGCTAAAGATTTTGCCAAGCTTCCTTTGTGCACCAAAAATAATTTTCCCATATGAAAAGAGAGAATCAAGTTCTTTATGGAAGCTGTGGATCCAAGGATCTTCATGATAGTTGAAGAAGGTCCTTATATTCCCATGACAGTCTCCAATATAGATCCAACCAAGAAAGTCCCAAAGAAACTTATGGATCTAGATAAGGATGAGATTGCGCTTGTTTTATTAGACAAAAAGGCAAAAAATATTATAGCAAGTGCAGTCGATGATTCAATGATGCAAAACCTGATTCACTGCCAGTCTGCAAAAGAGATGTGGCAATCACTAGTTACCTTAATGGAAGGCACAGAAGAAGTGAGGGATGATAGAAGATCCCTTCTTAATCAAAAGTATGAAGCTTTCCGACAAGGAAACAAAGATACCATTGCTGACACCTTTGAGAATTTCTTCAAGATAGTGAATGGGCTAAGGTCCTATGGCAGAGTCTTCACTAATGGAGAATTAAATGATAAGTTCTTGAGATCCCTAACTAAGGAATAGGATAACAAGGTTTGTGACATAAGAGAGATTAGAAAACTGGCTGAGACAGACCCTCAGAATATAACACCCCCTATCTGTCGCATAGCATATAGCAGTAGGTCCGGCCGGGGCCCGACGCCATATACTACAGACAGACCGGGTGGTTACTCAATGGAAACCATTCAACCAATCCAACGTCCTACACAGAGCATTCTAGCGGAAGCAATTTTATAAGTTGCAATTAAAAGAACCCAGCACCAAGCATGAATGTCCACTAATACACCAAATAGGAATGAAGTACATACATAAGTACTGGCCTTAAGGCCTTACAAAAGGTTTACTCATTTTACACGTTTTCCATACCACGGCACGCAGGCCGGTCATACATGAACAACAACAAGTCAAACACTCTAATTAGGCCTTCGAGGGTCGGCTTCGTAATTTGGGATTTAGCCCGCTATTGACCGCTTGGTCCTGCAGCACCTGTAAGCATAATCCACCGCACGGTGGTAAACAAAAGTAACGGTCAGCAATGCTGACCAAATTATAACGATCCCGCCCCCAACTCGGGGCGGTGATGCTCCTTCCCTACATTTTATTAGCATAACCAAGCAGTAAATAAATACATTGCATCACAGGCGTTGGCACGCACGGCCACACGCCCCATGCTCTCAGGGCACATTCTCGGTGATCACAGCCTAAGTCTGCCGACTCACCACCGTCCCCGGGATGGCAATCTCTCGTGAGCATTTGGTCTTTCTGGACACTGTCTAAGACCCTCAATCTATGCCAACGATAAGTGCCAAGTAACTTTAGGTATCTTTAACTGAATGATATAGAGCGGGTACGGTTCCGCCTGACCCGTTGCTCACACCGCAATGTTAATTCAAAACATATGCGCTGGTCAAACTTTCCCGAGTCCCAAATCATTTACACACAACGCATAACCCAGTTATATTCAAATTGGCTCCCAGGCCTACAAGTTTGGTTGAAACACGCATCTGCCCAGTTTTCCGGGTGCACCTTTGGGTTAATCCTCAAGGCTCCCTGTTGCAATCTACCACGTAGAAAAACCTGAAAACAAACATTCGCACAGAGTCTTCTCCGGCATTTATGCAATGCAACATCACCGATCCGGACCAACATGTCTAGGTAGGCTTCACACATCATGCCTATGTCCGTTCTTGAATACGGACTCTAAACGATGGGGACTTTACATATCTACCCGAAGGAACGCCTCCAACTCACCGCAAACTCGCGACAGCGGGCTTCCTATGCAAAGAAGGAGAGCTTCACATGCTCAAGAAGAGAATTGTTACAATAGCATTCTTCCTCGGCTCCATGGAAATGTAAGCAGATGAAAATCACCGCACTCTCTTTGCCTCCGTAGATCTGAAGTCGGCTCGCGATTTGGAGCTTCAAAGCTCCTCCAATGGCCGGATCTAAGCTTCTTCTTCCTCCTTTGCTCTCATTTCTCTCTTGACTTATAAAGATAACCACTCAAAAGAAATGAGGGTTTCAAGGGTCCAATCCCATGTATATCCCATCAGGAATAACCCCCAGTCGTTAGATCCCAAATTAAAGAAATGAACGTCCTTGATTCGGGCCTGAAATGCTAAAACTGGGCCGAACACGGCCTGCGACACGCCCGTGTCCCCCATTCGCCGTCAAAATCGACGCGTCTGGAACAGCACACGGGCATCTGACACGCCCTTGTTCGACCTGACACTCCCGTGTTCCAACTAACACGGTCGTGTGGTCAGCCGTGTGCCTCCATCGACACAGCCCCGAAAACAACCCGAGACCCACACGGGTCTTGGACACGCACGTGTCACACCCGAACACGCCTGGGCTTCAGGCCGTGTTCACAGTCTCGACACTTCGTTGAGCGAAGTTCGTCGACCACACGACATGGCCTTGCACACGCCCGTGTCCTAGGCCGTGTGCCTTCTCTTGACACATCGTCGAGCGAAAATCGTCGACTTCCCTGGGCGATCGTCGACACGGCTCGATACGACCTTAGACACACCCGTGTCTCAGGCCGTGTTCCCTGCTCGACGATCGTCGACTCTAAGTTTCGTCGACCTCGTGGCCAACTCATTGACTCGATCCTGACACGCCCTGGGACACGCCCGTATCCCAGGCCGTGTGCCCCCTGCCAAATACCAGATTTGGCCCGAAACGCCTCCCATCGCTCTTTTGAGTTTCGGGGCGTTACAACTCTCCCCCTCTTAAAAGAATTTCGTCCTTGAAAGTTACATAAAGGAAAGAAACATAAAACTTAAATGGTACCTAAGTGAAACCACTCTGGGTACTCCTCAAGCATAGTATGCTCTCGTTCCCAAGAGAGCTCCTCTCGGCCGCAATTGTCCCAACGGATCTTGACCATCCTGATCTATTTATTGCGTAGCCGCTTGACCTCCGAGTCCTCAATCCGCACGGGCTTGACTTTTGTCGTCAACCCACTATCCACCGGCACTTGATCAACCGCGATCACTTGCGAATGCTCTTGCACCGCCTTCCGTAGCACCGAAATATGGAATACATCATGTAAACCACTAAGCTCCACTGAAAGCTTCAACTGATAGGCTGCTTCACCAACTCGCTCCAGAACCTCAAACGCCCCAAGCTACCTCGGGCTTAGCTTTTTCAATCGCCGCACCCGCGAGACACCCTTGAACGGCTTGATCTTTAAGTACACCCAGTCGCCCACAGCAAACTCCACGTTCCTGTGGTTGGCATTATAGTACTTCGCTTGCCGGTCCTGAGCGATAAGTAACCTCTCCTGAATGTTGTGAATCAAAGACGTAGCATCTTCCACCTCTTGGCACTTATACAACTTTGACTCACCCGTTTCTAACCAAGACAGCGGCATGCGACATTTTCTACCATAAAGGGCCTCGAAGGGCACCATTTGAATACTCGTCTGCTAGCTATTGTTGTACGCAAACTCCACCAAATAAAGATGGTATTCCCATTGCTTTCCAAAGTACAAGACACACATGTGGAACATGTCTTCCATAGTTCTATTGACCCTCTCGGTCTGCCCATCTGTTTGCGGATGGAAGGTTGTGCTAAATTTTAACTTTGTTCCCAACATTTGCTGCACTAGCCTCCAGTCATTGGACGTGAACCGCCCATCTCGGTCACTCACGATGCTGCGGGGCACACCGTGAAGCCGTACTATATTATCCACATATAGTTTTGCCAACTTCTCCACCATATCATCCTTCCTATGCGGAATGAAATGCGACACCTTCGTTAGCCGATCTACAACCACCCAAATGGCGTCGTTCCCCTTTTGCGACCTTGTCAACTCGTGCACAAAGTCCATAGAGATGTCGTCGAATTTTCACTCCGGGATAGGCAAGGACTTCAGAAATCCTCCCGGCTTTTGGCATTCCGCCTTCACCAAGGCGCAAGTTTGGCACTTCGCCACGTAGAGCGCCACAACCTTCTTCAAACCCGGCCACCAAAATACTTTCTTAAAGTCGCGGTACATCTTTGTGCTCCCCGGGTGAATCAAGTACTTGGTATGGTGCGCCTCGTACAACAAATCCACCCGCGGACTTCCCATGCTTGGGACTCAAAGGCGACCGTCCTTCCAAAGCAATCCGTCCTCCACAACAAATTGGTAATTTGACCCATCCAGAGCCTCTACCATGAACTACTTCATATGGTCATCCAAATCCAAAGCCTGTCGAATCCGATCAGCCAGGTCATATTTGACTTCAGTCCAATTCAGTACTGCTTCAACACTTGATTGCTTATCCACACAAACAATCTCCAACGCCTCCAACTCCTGAACCAACCGCTCGTCATGGATCGACAGCCAATTGGCTTGAGCTGGGGCCCGGCGACTCAACGCGTCTGCAACCGCATTACCTTTACTAGGCACGTAGTGGATCTTGAATGTATAGTCCCCCAGGAACTCCATACATCTACGCTGCCGCATATTCAGATCTTTCTGATCAATCAAATACTTCAGGCTCTTGTGATCGGTGTAGATATCAATCTTCACACCGTCCAAATAGTGCCTCCACAGCTTCAAGGCAAAAATCACAGCTGCTAACTCCAAGACATGGACCGGATAATTCCTCTCGTGCACTTTTAACTGTCTCGAGCCATAAGCTATCACACTTCCGTGTTGTAGTAGCACGCAACCCAAACCGCTGCCTGAAGCATCGCTATAAATCTCATAACCTTCGGTCCCACTCGGCAAACTCAACACAGGCGCCGTGGTCAACCGACATTTCAACTCCTCAAAAGCTCGCGCGCACCCCGACATCCCAACGAACTTCTACTCCTTCCTCATCAAAGTAGTGAGAGATAACTCTATCCATGAGAAGTTCTCTACGAAGCGCCTATAATAGCCGGCAAGCCCAAGAATGCTCCGGACTTCCGCTAACGTAAAAAGCTCAGGCCACTCCCGTAAAGTAAAAATGTTCGCCGGATCCACCGCAATACCTTCCCCACTCACTATAAGACCGAGGAACACCACTAAGGACAACCAAAACTCGCATTTGGAGAACTTGGCGTATAGTTGATTCCTCCTCAGCATCTCAAACACCAAATGAAGAAGCCTGAAGTGATCCTCCTCACTTTGCGAGTACGCCAAAAATATTGTCAATAAAGACGATCACAAAATGGTCCAAGTACTACATGCCGGTCATGTTCATCGAATCCATGAACACTGACGGTGCATTAGTCAACCCAAACGGCATGACAGTAAACTCATAATGCATGTATCTCGTATTGAAAGCTGTCTTAGGGATACCGGTCTACCTTATCCTCGGGTGATATTAACCAGACTTGAGATCCAATTTAGTGTACACCGTCGACCCAACCAACTGATCAAAAGATCATCGATCCTTGCGATTGGGTACTTGTTCTTTTCCGTTAGCTTGTTTAACTCCCGATAATCAATACAGAGTCTCAAGCTCCCGTCCTTCTTCTTAACAAAGAGGACCGGTGCGCTCCAAGGCGAAGGACTTGGACGCACATACCCTTGCTCCAACAACTCTTGAATTTGCACCTTCAGCTCCGCCATTTCCTTAGGCACTAGCCGATAAGGAGAGCGTGAAACAGGCTTTGCACCTGGTACTAGCTCAATCATGAAATCTATCTCCCGTTGAGGCGGGGCTCCGGGAAAATTATCGGGGAACACAATAGGGTACTCAGCTACCACTGAAATAATATCCAACATAGGCTTCGGCTTTGCAACCTCCAATAGTGTAAAGAACAGCTCTGCACCAGCACGAACCGTCTTCACCACCTGAAGAGCAGACACCAACGTCTTGCTCGACCCCTTCAAGCCCGTAAAAGTCATCTCACGACTTGCTCCCAACTTGACTTCCTTGTGACCGCAATCAATATAGGCTGGCGGCTCTGAGAGCCAGTCCATGCCAAAAGTCACGTCGAGCTACCCTAACTGTAGTAACGACACTTGTAAGTCAAACTCTTGGCTCCCTGACCACACCTAAGCACAACAGAATCTAACCGCGCGCATTGAGCACCATTGGACCAAGCACATCCAATTTGTCACTTACCATCGAAGGAGGTACTCCGACGCGTAATATAATTCCTAAATAAATGAATGCGAAGCTTCTTTTACACGAACGGTGCTCTCGCCAGATAAACGAAAATCAAAACAAAGCTTAGCACAAGAATTTCTAAGTTAACACGCACAAGGGCGACAAGTATTTAAGGCTAAACTGCTATAACTTTAAACCATACCTGTCCTCACGGCGGCGTGCAATCTTCCGGGATTTAGGCACCCACGGGCATAATGCCCAAACTCCCCACAGTTATAACATGTGCCCGGGGTTTGGCCTGTAGATGCCCCCAAAGCACCAAAAGGAGGGACTAGACCCAAAGTCCTAGTCTTCTTATACCACATACGATATCCAGACTTTGAGGTGTTCGGAATTTTGAATTTCGTTTCCTTTGCACTAACGTCCTCAACTGCTCCTGACATAGCTTTCTTAGTCCTCTGAGCACCATTCCAACACCTTCGGGCAAAGTGCCCTTTCTTTCCACAAGTAAAACATGTGTAAGTAGCTTTGCTAGTCGATGTCGTAGCCCCTTTCTCCAGCAATCCGCCGGATGCAACTCTTATGTGGTTTGCATAGTTCGATACCATGGTCGCTGGCATCGGGAGAGTCTTCCTCAAGTCTGCCTCCAAGGATCTAGCTGATTCCACCAAGGCTCGGAATCCCAACAACTTTGGTCCTAGCAGTAGAACTTGTAACTCGGCGCGCAGGCCATTATATAATCTATTGACTGTAGCTTGCTCATTATCCAACTCGAAGCATGGGTAGCGACTTAACATAAGAAATGCTTGCAAATATTCATCAACTGTGTGCTCTCCCTGCACTAAATGCATATTCAGCTGCTGCCCCGATGCTCTACCAAAAGCCATCTGCTCCATCACGCCACCCGGCGTTGAAACCACAACGGGGGCACAGTGTTGTACATTTCTTCCATGCTGTGCACTCGCCACAGCGAACACTGCTTCAACGGTCCTTCTTACGGTTTCATACGAAGGAGGGGTCTCAAACACCTCACCGGGTGCACTATACTCCTCAGAAACCGGACCTTCTAGAGGCCAAGCACCGCCTCCAGTCACCTATAGTTGCACAAAACACCGTTAAGCGACCGAATAAAATTGCAAACAACAATTATAGGAACACGCAGGTTCCCCAAACACGTGTATTTTCATTCCTAAGTGGACAGTCATGGGTTCTTTTACGGTTATAACGATGACGCACACACATGTGCTCACCACCCCTTAAAAAGAATTCGGCCACGAATTCATTTTAAGCCCGACCAAAACCAGTAGTCTGATACCAAATTGTAACACCCCCTATCCGTCGCATAGCATATAGCAGTAGGTCCGGCCGGGGCCCGACGCCATATACCACAGACAGACCGGGTGGTTACTCAATGGAAACCATTCAACCAATCCAATGTCCTACACAGAGCATTCTAGCGGAAGCAATTTTATAAGTTGCAATTAAAAGAACCCAGCATCAAGCATGAATGTCCACTAATACACTAAATAGGAATGAAGTACATACACAAGTACTGGCCTTAAGTCCTTACAAAAGATTTACTCATTTTACAGGTTTTCCATACCACGGCACGCAGGCCGGTCATACATGAACAACAGCAAGTAAAACACTCCAATTAGGCCTTCGAGGGCCGGCTTCGCAACTTGGGCTTTAGCCCGCTATTGACCACTTGGTCCGGCAGCACCTGCAAGTACAATCCACCGCACGGTGGTAAACAAAAGTAACGGTCAGCAATGCTGACCAAATTATAACGATCCCGCCCCCAACTCGGGGCGGCGATGCTCCTTCCATGCATTTTATTAGCACAACCAAGCAGTAAATAAATACATTGCATCATAGGCGTTGGCACGCACGGCCACACGCCCCGTGCTCTCAGGGAACATTCTCGGTGATCACAGCCTAAGTCTGCCGACTCACCACTGTCCCCGGGATGGTAATCTCTCGTGAGCATTTAGTCTTTCTGGCCACTGCCTAAGACGCTCATTCTATGTCAAGGGTTAGTGCCAAGTAACTTTAGGTCTCTTTAACCGAACGACATAGAGCGGGTACGGTTCCGCCTGACCCGTTGCTCACACCACAACGTTAATTCAAAACATATGCGCGGGTGAAACTTTCCTGAGTCCCAAATCGTTTACACACAACACATAACCCAGATATGTTCAAATTGGCTCCCAGGCCTACAAGTTTGGCAGAAACACGCATCTGCCCAGTTTTTCGGGTGCACCTTTGGGTTAATCCCCAAGGCTCCCTGTTGCAATCTACCATGTAGAAAAACCCGAAAACAAACATTTGCACGGAGTCTTCTCCGGCATTTATGCAATGCAACATCACTTATCCGGACCAACATGTCCGGGTAGGCTTCACACATCGTGCATATGTCCGTTCTCGAATACAGACTCTAAACAACGGGGACTTTATATATCTACCCGATGGAACGCCTCCAACTCACCGCAAACTCACGAGAGCGGGCTTCCTATGCAAAGAAGGAGATCTTCACATGCTCAAGAAGAGAATCGTTACCCTAGCGTTCTTCCTCGACGCCATGGAAATGTAAGCGAATGAAAAGCACCGCACTCTCTTTGCCTCTGTAGATCCGAAGTCGGCTCGCGATTTGGAGCTTCGAAGCTTCTCTAATGGCCGGATCTAAGCTTCTTCTTCCTCCTTTGCTCTCCTCTCTCTCTTGACTTAGAAAGAGAACCACTCAAAAGAAATGAGGGTTTCAAGGGTCCAATCCCGTTTATATCCCATCAGGAACAACCCCCAGACATTGGATCCCAAATTAAAGAAACGAACGGCCTTGATTCGGGCCTGAAATGCTAAAACTGGGCCGAACACGACCTGCGACATGCCCGTGTCCAGGGCCATGTCCCCCATTCGCCGTCAAAATCGACACGTCTGGAATAGCACACGTGCATCTGACATGCCCGTGTTCGACCTGACACGCCCGTGTTCCAATTAATACAGTCATGTGGTTGGCCGTGTGCCTCCATCGACACAGCCATGAAAATAACCCGAGACTCACACGGGTCTTGGACACGCCCGTGTCCACGCCCGTATAACACCCGAACACGCCTGGGCTTCAGGCCGTGTTCACAGTCTCGACACTTCGTCGAGAAAAGTTCGTCGACCACACGACACGGCCTTGGACACGCCCGTGTCCTAGGCCGTGTGCCTTCTCTCGACACATCGTCGAGTGAAAATCGTCGACTTCCCTGGCCGATCGTCGACACGGCTCGACACGCCCTGAGACACGTCCATGTCTCAGGCCGTGTTCCCTGCTCGACGATCGTCGACTCCAAGTTTCGTCGACCTCGCGGCCAACTCATCGACTCAAGCCTGACACGCCCTGGGACACGCCCGTGTCCCAGGCTGTGTGCCCCCTACCAAATACCAGATTTGGCCCGAAACGCCTCCCGTCGCTCTTTTAAGTTTCGTGGCGTTACACAGAATCTCTTCGGGAAGCTTATGTCATATGAGCTTCAACTCAACACCAGAAAGGCTGAAGAATAGAAGAGCAGGTCTGCATTCAAAGAGAAGTCTGTTGCTTTAAAGGCAGACACCTCTAAGAAGACAAAGGTTGTCCTTCCTACTCCAGCACAAGAAGTTAGTGAAGAAGAAACCTCGGAGCCAAGCACCTCAGGCTCTGAGCTATCAGAAGGAGAGTTTTCACTACTCTCACGACAGTTCAAGAAATTCTTGAATAAGAAGAAGCAATGGAAAGGCAAGGATGCCTCCTATAGAAGATCACGACGTGATGGTGATCGGCAAAGAAAAGGCTCAAGTAGCCACGACAGGTATACTTCTAAACAGAACAAACATGTTTCTACTGACATTATTTGTTATTGTTGTAATAAGCCAAGGCGCATCATCACTGACTGCCCTCACCATAAGAAGGAGGGTGGTAGAAGAGAGGAAAAGAAGTCCTCGTACAACAAGAAGAGGACAGAGAAGAGTTTAATGGACAAAAAGGGCAAGACTCTTAGTGACTCTGACTCATCTGAGCCGAGTGAAGAAGAAGAAGCCTATTTTGGACTCATGTCTCAAACAGTTGATGAACAAGAGCCCCAGTTCACTGGGAAGGTAAACTCTCACACTCCTCTTTCAGATTCTGATGTTTTTGAACATGATTGTGAGGATAGCTCTTCTGACGATTAGTCAGAACTCATGGCCCAATATAAGGAGTTAATCAGGGCTTACGACAAATGTCGCCGAGTCGTGAAAACTCAGGCTAAAGAGATAAAGTCTCTCAAAGCTGAAGAGAGCATCTTGAGAGAGAAAGTCGCAAAGACTGACTCGCTCGAAGAGAACTTCAATAATGCCATTGAAGAATATAACAAAGCTCTTGAGCATCTTGACCTTAAATAGAAAATTATCAAAGAGTTGGAAAAACAACTCGCCGCTGAAAAGAAACTTGTTGAAAGTTTCTCGAAGCCTAAGACTGTTCTTCCATTCGTTGTTGAATTCTCAGCTAAGGCCAAGGGTGTTGGACTAGGCCATGAAGAAGCTCCTAGCAAGTCTTCTAGGAGAAATAAGGCTCAACGAAAGAATAAGGCCGCCAAAAAGGCCTTGGCCAAAGAGAAGGGGAAAGCCCTTCAAGATCAGACCTATTACAAAAAGGTCATATTTCCTTTAAATGAGTTTGATCTTGACTCATCCTACGGACACTTTGCTAGGCCTACCTATGTAGAGCCAAAGTCTCGTTATCAAGGATGGACTCGACCAAGAAACTTTGGTGAAAGTGTCTTTAAGGCATCTTATGAAGAAGGCACCAAAGGCAAAGCCTGTTGTAGAAAAGCCTGTGAAGGAGAAGAAAACATGTGATTGTCATCATCATGAATCTTCTTCCTCCAAGAATGCTGCTCCTGCTAGACCACAATTCCAAAAGGTCAAGCAGGAGAACATAAGGCAAAGATAAAACGGATTTGATTGTTGGTATTGTGGCAGAACTGGTCACTTTTGTAACACCCCCATCCGTCGCATGACATATAACAGAAGGTACAGCTGGAACCCGACGCCATATACCACAGACAGTCGGAAGGGTTACATAAGAATATTCAAACTGTCCAATTAAGACTACTCGTCCAACACAGAGCATTCTAGAGGAAGCTTTTAAAGTTGAAAGAACCCAAAACTTAAATCCATTAATCATGAATATCCACAACCACACCACTGGAATGAAAACCAAATACACTGAAAGGGTACATGGCCTTATGTCCTTACAAATGTTCACTTAACAAAATAGTATCTTACATACATCGGCTCGGAGGCCGGCCACACATGACAAAATAAAAACAACTATTCTTTACGGCCTTAGAGGGCCAGCACAACAACATGGGCTCCAGCCCGCTATCTAGCACTTGGATCCGCAGCACCTGCAAGCAACATTCCACCGCACGGTGGAAAATAAAGCAACGGTCAGCCAAAGCCGACCAAATTATAACGACCCCGCCCCTTACTCGGGACGGCGGTGCTCTTTCCCTGCATATCATTACCCCAATAAAACAATAAAGTGCGATTATACTACGCCACAGGTGTAGGCTCGCACGGCCAAACACCCCGTGCACTCAGGGCACATTTATGGTGAATCCTAACACTTCAGCATCTTCACCACCATCCCAAAGATGGCAACCATGTGAGCATTTAGCCTTTCTAACCACCGTCTAAGGCTCCCAACTATGCTAACGGCCAGTCCCCTTTTCGTGTCTCTCGCACCGAACTACATAGCCTAGGTCCAATTCCACTTGCCCGTTGCTCACACCACGTAGTCACATTAAGACGTACGCACGAGTCAAGCTTCTCTCGGATCCCAAAACTTTCCAAACCATCACATAACCCAGTTATGTTCAAGGCCGGTTCCCTGACCGCCAAGTTAGAAGAACACGTTTCTGCTCAGTTTTTCGGGTGCACCTTGGGGTTAATCCCTAAGGATCCCTGTTGCAATCTACCGCGTAGAAACCCGAAAAACCCAAAACACGGAGTCTTCTCCGACAAAACATAACAAATGCAACATCACCGATCCAGACAATACACATCCGGGTAGGCTTCACACACAATGCCTATGCCCGTACTTCGATTCCGGACTCTATATGCAACACAAGGGGGGACTATTCACATCAACCCCAAGGAACACCACGCACTCACCGCACACTCGCGGGAGCGGGATTCCCTATGCAAAAAGGAAGATCTTCGCATGCTCCAGTAGAGAATCGTTACCTTTGTAGTCCGCTTTGGTGCCATTGAAAAACTACACTGACAGAACTCTTCGCAACGAACTTTTCTCCACGGATCCACTCTCAGATCTCAAAACGGTGCTTCGATGCTCCGCTGGCGGCCGGAATCCTCCTTCTTCTTCCTCCTCTCTCTAACATCTTGGAAAGAGAAAGCCTTGTAGAGAAATGAAGGATTAACTCCCTTATTCCCGGCCTTAATAGAGCAGGAAACCATCTGGGCCGTTGGATCTTATTTAAAGAAAACAAATGGCTCAAATCCGCCCAAAAATCTCCAAACCTGGGCTGAACATGGCTTGGCACATGGCTGTGTCCCCGGACGTGTGCCTCGATCCATGCACGATCTTCGAACACAGAGACTCACACAGGCTCATACACGCTCGTGTCCCACCTGACACGCCCGTGTCGGGTCTCTCGACACGCCCGTGACCGGGGGCGTGTCACGCATAACCGCCACGCCAACCGACACGACCCAATTAAACACGGGTACTGACACGGGTAGGCACACGCCCGTGTCAAATGACATGCCCATGTCATGCAGCCGTGTTCCTAGTCGTGTCCTTCTCGGGATGAAAACGGCCAAAACACCAACCAGACACGGCCTTGGACACGCCCGTGTCCTAGGCCGTGTACCCGTATACAGGCACCAAAAATCCCTTTTACGCGACTGACTCAAATACAATTTTCGGGGCGTTACAAATTTGGCATCGATTGCTGGTTTAATTCCAGAAATGTTGCAACCCCTCATGTTGGAAATATGAGAAAGACCACTCCTAATGCTTATGCTCATTGGGGGAGTGTTCTAACCCGAGACCAAGGACCCAAACATATTTGGGATCCTAAGGCAAACTGATTGTGATTGCAGGTATGTCCAAAGGCCACCAAAACTCCAATCTGGTATTTAGACAATGGATGCTCTCGACATATGACCGGGACAAGAAGCCTAATTCAGAATTTCTCTCCAGTCATGAACGGACCAAAGGTCATCTTTGGGGGTTCAGACCGTGGAATCACTAAAGTCTACGGTATGATTACGAACGGTAATGTATCATTCTCAGATGTGGCTTGTGTTGAAGGTTTGGAACATAACCTTATAAGCATAAGCCAACTTTGCGATAAAGGATACATAGTTGAGTTTCACGCTAATAAGTGCTTGATAAAATCTGTTGACAATATGGAAATGATTCTATCCGGCACTCGAAGCAGAAACATATTTTTCTTAAATTTCATTTGTATAGATTCTTCGACACCAGTGTGATTTTTAGCAAAAGATAGTGCATCTCTTGGTGACCAATGGAATAAGAGACTAGCACATATTAATTTCAAGACTATTAATAAATTATTTTCAATGAACTTTGTACGTGATGCCCCAAATCTCAAGTACGTCAAAGATAGACCTTATCATGCATGTGTAAAAGGCAAGCAAACAAGGGCTACCTTTAAAAGAGTTATTGTTAAGGATTCTAATAGATGTCTTCATCTACTGCATATGGACTTGTTTGGTCCACTGCAAATTAGAATTTTGGGAGGTAAGGATTATATGTTGGTAATTGTTGATGATTACTCGTGCTTTGCGTGGGTGTTTTTTCTGAAACACAAGTCAGATACCTTCGACATCTTTGTTAATTTTGTCAGGCAAGTTCAGAATGAGTACAACTGCTCCATAGTCAAAATCAGAAATGACAATGGAATAGAGTTCAAGTCAGGGGCCATGACAAAATTTTGTGAAAGCTTGGGTATCTTTCATGAGTTTTCCTCTCCTCGTACTCCGTAACTCAATGGAGTGGCTGAGAGAAGGAATATAACACTCATAGAGGTTTGCATGACCATGTTGAGTGATTCCTCACTTTCAGAGTACTTATAGGCTGAAGCCGTCAAAACTGCATGCCACGTGCAAAATCGAGCCCTCATAAACAAAAACCACGATAAGACACCTTACGAACTTCTGAAGTGCAGGAAACCAACGATCTCATATTTTAGAATTTTTGGCTGTAAATGCTTCGTGCTCAACAATGGCAAGTATCATACTACTAAGTTTAGCGAAAAGAGTTTTGAGGATATTTTTGTAGGTTATAGTAGCTATAGTAAGGCATACAGGATTTTTAATAGAAAAACCCTGGTTGTGGAAGAATCAATACATGTTGTATTTGATGAAATGAGCTTGCTGCAAAGCAACTCTTCTAGTGTGCTTATTGAAGATGCAGGTGCAAAGCTGAAAGAAATTAGCTTGGATGAACCGATAGAAGATAAAGGTGAAACATTCATCAAGATCACCACTCCAACTCCTATTGGAGAGGCTGATGATCAAGATAAAGAAGGAGTCCAAGTTGAAGAAGTCACTCCGGTGATAGAAGACAATCTAGATGCAAGGACTCTAGAGCTCAGACATCTGAAGGATCACCCCATGGACCAAATCATAGGAAATCCATGGGATAGTGTCAGAACTCGTAGAGCTACAACTAATGAAAATCTATATTTAAGTTTTCTATCACAGGTTGATCCAAAGAAGTTTGAGGAAGCAAACGCAGACGCATCGTGGATAATGGTGATGGAAGAAGAACTAAACAAGTTCAAGCTCTGTAAAGTATGGAAACTTGTTCCAAGACCCAAAGGTAAGAACATCATTGGGACAAAATGGGTCTATAGGAACAAGATGGACGAGGATGGAACAATTGTAAACAACAAGGCCAGACTTGTCGCAAAATATTATCGTCAAGAAGAAGGAATCGACTTCGACCAGACGTACGCTCCAGTGGCAAGGATGGAGGCAATAATGTTATTTCTAGCATATTCTGCACTCAAAGACTTCACTGTCTACCAGATGGACGTGACGTCTGCCTTCCTTAATGGTGACATAAAGGAAGAGGTGTATGTGGAACAACCTCCAGGTTTCGTTGATTCTAACTTTCCTGCTTATGTTTACTTACTACACAAAGCTTTATATGGTCTGAAACAAGCCCCTCGAGCTTGCTATGAGACGCTGTCTAGCTTTCTACTTGAGAACAAGTTCACAAGGGGAAAGATAGACAAGACATTATTTCTTAGGGAAATTAAAGGCAAGATTTTGCTAGTGCAAATTTATGACGACGACATTATTTTTGGCTCTAATGATGACGACCTCTGCAATAAGTTTTCAAAACTTATGCAAGGGAAGTTTGAAATGAGCAGTATGGGCTAGCTGAAGTATTTCTTAGGGCTTCAAGTGAAATAGTCTGAAGATGGAATTTTCATCTCACAGACCAAGTTCACCAAAGAGTTGATTAAGAAATTGGGAATGTAGAACGCAACATCGATAAGGACTCCAATGGGTTCAACTATGTCTCTGGACAAGGATGAAAAACGAAAACCTTTTGATGAAACAAAGTACAGAAGCATTATTGGATCCTTACTCTACCTTACTGCAAGTAGACCTGACATAATGTTCTCAACATGTGTCTGTGCTAGATTTCAGGCGAACTCTAAGGAATCTCACTACGCTGCTGCAAAGCGGATTTTGAGATACCTTACAGGTACACCAAATCTTAGATTATGGTACCCTAAAAGTAATGACAGCGAACTAATAGGTTTTTCAGATGCAGATTTTGCAGGGAGCAAAGATGATAAGAAATGCACTTCAGGGACTTGCAAATTCTTCGGAAGAAGGCTTATCTCCTGGAGTAGCAAGAAGCAAAACTGTGTTGCAATTTCAACAGCTGAGTCAGAGTACATCTCTGCAGGCAGCTGCTGTGCACAGTTACTTTGGATAAAGAATCAGTTTGATGACTACAACATGAAGTTTGAAAACATTCCTCTATTTTGCGACTCTTCCAGCGCAATTGCAATAAAAAACAACCTAGTCTCGCACAGCCGGACAAAGCATATAGAGCTAAGGTATCACTTCATCCGGGAGCATGTGGAGTATGGGGACATAGACCTTCAATATGTCTCTACAGATAGCCAAATTGCAGACATTTTTACGAAGCCGCCGGACGAGACCAAGTTCTCGTTCTTCAAAATAGAACTTGGGATGCTCAACAAAGAAGACTAGAGAAGCTGGATTTTCAAGAAGGTTCACGGTTCAAAGGATAGTTAAATATTGGAATTTTACAAGATTTTAACTCTTTGACTCGAGTAAGTTACAGCCTACTCGAGTAAGAATATGACCTACTAGCGTAGTAGAATGACATACTCGAGTAGTCTACTTGACCTACTCGTGTAGCAGACTGACATACTCGAGTAGTCAACTTCACATACTCGAGTACCTCACTCACATACTCGAGTACTTCCATACATCTACTCGAGTACTTCTGTATACCTACTCGAGTAATTCCAGACACGTCTACTCGAGTACCTCAATTCATCTACTCGCGTATATGCCGAGTCTTTATTCAAATTTTCTTATGTGCAAATGAAGGCTTATGCCTCCTCTTCTATGGTTTAATTCATTCATTTTTGATTAATTAGACCAAAAACTAAGGTTATATAAATAAGAAAATCCGGAAATGTCCTACCCGAAATCATTTCCGCACTCTCGAGTTCCCGACTGTCTCTTCGCCTTCCTCAATCAGTTACAGAGCCGCACGCTTTCCTTCACCCCGTCGAAACTTTCTAGGGTTTCTGAATCACCAAGATTTCTGAATCATGGCCGCCTCCTCTAAAATCGGCATTGGTTCGGAATTGGTCGTCGCCGGGATTGCAGAACTATACGACGACTTCCACAATCTAATGATTTTGCTCGCCATCGCCGGATTAACCTTCGTTCTCCAAGAATAATGTCAAATTCTCTTCCCCTATATTGTAGAGTTTTTCAAAAACATCAAAGTGAAGCGCAACAGGACAGTTCTAAAATCCATAGTCAGAGGTATAAAGATTAAACTTACCCCAAATTCTGTTTCTCAACTTCTTCGACTGCCAGTTCTAGATGTAGATGATTTTCTGGGTGATGAAGAATATGCCAGAACCTATCTATTATGTGGAATTCCTACTGCTGCAAAGTACATTAGGAGGGCTGACATAAATGTAGAAGGTAAATTGTTACTTAATATTATTGGAAAAGTTCTTCTGTGCAGGACAAATTGAATAAGAGATATCTCTCTTTATTTCTTTGAAATGATGCAAGCTATAGTCTGTAAAAAAGATTTTCAGTTTGGCTTGTTCATCCTGAACAAAATTAAGGAGAGCATTAAATCCCCCAATTATGCAAGGATAATTTCTGTACTCCTTCATGAGATAAACCATGGAACCTTCAACTTCTCTAAAGGCAGTATCCTTCACCCCATGAAGAAGGTCTCCATATCCTCCATTCAAACTTGGAAGCTCAAGTTTCAGAATACTTCTCAAGCTGCTAAGGTTACTGAAGTTCTAGACATAGAGGAAAGGACCCCATCTCCCTCTCCATCTCAGGTCCCCAGCTCCTCTGGTGCACCAAAGGAGGGGGAGCCTGGTCCTGTTGCTTCAGCCAGGATGCCAAATCCTCCAGCACCTACTCCTCCACCTGTTACCCCAGAATACATTCCCTCAGATCAACAACTTCTAGAATCACTCCTATCCACTGATGATGCCGTCAATGATATGATAGAGGAATTGACTGCAGATGAACCACCTCCTCCTCTATCTCCAAAATCTCCATCCACTGACATACCCAAAGACCCCACTCCAGTTCCATCTCCAGCAAAGTCTCTAGAAAAATCTCCAACAAGGTCTCCAGCTAAATCTCCTGATGCTCACCAAGAGATACCAGAAACGTTCTTCATTTTTGATGAGTCATCACCTGAGCCAGCTGAAGCTCCTCTCAGAAATTTGGATTTCTCTATCCCTCAAATCATGGAAGGAGAGGATGCCCTCATTCATACTACAAGAGCTCAGAGCTTTGTCACCCTTCAAGAAATAGCTCCTTGGGTAGCTCCTCCTATTCCTTCTGCTCCATCTACTTCTGCTCCTCCTGCTGCCACTACCACTCCCTCCACAGATTTGATGATATAGATTGTCCTTCTCCTTCAAGAACAGAAAACATACTTTGATACTTGTATTAAGACTGTCACTGATAAGGTCACTGCTCTAGAAACTGAGATGAGCATAGGATTTGCTGAAATTCAACATAATACAGATCAGCTCAGACACCTTCTTCAAATTGGTGGCAAGGCTCTGGATCACACCATTACTTGTATTGGTCAAGTGATGGAGTAAGGTCTGACTCTTGCTAATAATCAGATGGAATTGGACAAAAGAGCTGAAACTACAAAGATGAAAATCTGTGAAGAAGTTGGCACTTTCAAAAAATATACAATCTCTCAGCTATCTGTTGAAGTCAGAAAGGGGTAGAAGTTGGTGAAAGAGTATTTAGAAAAATCAGATGCTGCCAAGCAAGAGCTTTGGAAAGTCAAAGTGAAAGAAATTCATGATGATGTCTTTGCACAAATACAGAGTGTCAAATTCCACACCTATGACACTGCTGTATGGATGCACAACCAAATTCTTCCTGAATTTGTTGCTGATCCAAATATTATTTCTCATCATCTGAATCCATTAGCTGCTGATGCTCCTGTTCAAGTTCCTCAACCCACCTTCTCTCCAAGGCCTGGTGACTCAGTTGCTCCTCCTGATTCCTACACTCAGGGTTGGGAAGATGATCCTGCAGATATTTTCCTTCATGCTCCTCCTGAGATCCAAACTTTTAGAAAGAAAAGAAAGTATGGTGAAGGTCCCTCTGCCAGCAAGTCCATTCCAGTTTCTGATGTTGATAAGAGAAAGGCTCCAGAATTTGCAGAAATCTGGTCTCTTACTTCTAAGTCCCTTATTTTGGAAACACTCAAACTTGTTATGGACTACCATAAGAGCAGGAATATACATTACAGTTCCTAGGAATGGGAGTTATATGAGAAATCAATGACCAAGAGAAGATTATATGACAAAGAATTTGGAAGAAACAATCCCGTTGCTCCTCCAAGACCTCCCAAGTATTACCCAAAGCCTTATAGTTACCAAAGGAGACAACAGGAGAAGCAAGACAGGCAGCATCATCAGATCTAGATACAAAGAACTTATGAGTTGTGGAAATAATTTTTGTTGATAATGACATTTTTGGATATTCACACTTATATAATTATAAGTTTTTGATCTTATTATCTTTTTCATAGTCTTTTGCTTGCTTACACTGATTTATTTACTTAGCATTCTTTTTATGTCCATAATTCACCTTAGTGTAAAGGGTTCTGAATTCTACAAATAGGGGGAGATTATTGGGTATTGTATCCAAGCTAACGCAGATTTGATGAAGTCATCCTTGAACTAAGATGAATTAAGTTGTATTTGATGCTTGGTTTGAGTTATGTATTTGCAGGATTCTTATGGGAAGTGTAAACCAATGTCAGTCTACAATAGGTCACCAAACACAGGACCATACAATGTAATCCCTCATTGTGTGATCCAAGGTGTTGACTCATGTGTAGCCTCTCTATTGGGATACACTTCATATTCAAGCTCTAGGACTAAGTGAAAATACTTAATGCTGGTCTCACCTTAGAAGAAGAAAAAAATTCTGTCAAGATAATTTCCTAAGTATTATACTCGAGTAGTTCTATACTTACTCGAGTAAAATGATGGGTTCATACTCGAGTAATAATACTCTTACTCGAGTAGGTATGGTATATCCCAAGTAGTCTAATTATAGCTCTCGAGTAGTTAAGATAATTACTCGAGTAGTTTCCTTTCTCCTCTCGGGCTTACAGAAATTTTCACCTCAAAGGTTTTCTAAGTTATATACTCGAGTAGTTTTATTTTCCGTCTTGAGTAATTGAATTCTGACTCTCGTGTAGTTCTCACTTACTCGAGTAGTCTAAGTCATGTACTCGAGTAGTCTAGAATTAATACTCGAGTAACTCAGAATTATACTCCAAAAAATTTCTCTAAGTGAATTACTCGAGTAGTTATTTCCATATACTCAAGTAGTTCTATTCGTCTCGAGTAGTTCAACTTCTATACTCGAGTAGTCTGGTATTCCAGTTCCAGAAATTTTTTCTAAGTCCCTGTCTCGAGTAGTTTCTCAACCACTCGAGTAGTTCGTTCCCATCTACTCGAGTAGTTTTTCTTATACTCGAGTAATCCTATCCACCTCTCGTGTAACTACTCAAGTACTCGAGTATGTCATTTTTGATACTCGAGTAGCTGAATTCTTTTTACTCGAGTAGTTGACTCCATGTACTCGAGTGACTATCTCATTCTCTCTCGAGTAGTTTTCTAATATACTTGAGTAGTCATCTTCTACCCACTCGAGTAGTGTTGCAATGTACTCGAGTAGTCCTTTCTCTCTCGAGTATTTTACTTCGATTTTTCCGAAAATTTTGTTAAGTCCGGTATAACAGAATTCTTTATGAACCTTGACGTGATTGGTCCACGTATATCTCATAATGACTTAATTATGTCTAATCTTGTCTGATCCTATAATGGTCTTGTCTAAACCGACAAACCCTAGTCCTAAGAAGTTTATTCTAAGAGAATATTTTGAAGTTTTGAAGCCCCGTATTTCTCTGATTTCCTCTTTCTCTCTCCAAGAAATGAAAACTATCGCCGCCGCCGTCGCTGATTCCCGACCGGCTAGGGTTTCGCCTTTAGAGGATTCAGATCAAGAAGGCTATCCAGATCGAGATTTGCTCAACTCCTCATCTTTTGATTCGATCGATCATGTGAAGCCAAGAAGTTTCAGATCCAATCTTGCCGAGATTTCTCTTCATCATTCTGATAAAGCTGCAAAGCCTAGAAGAAGAAATTTCTGGCCGACAGTTGCAGATCTGAAAAAGAAGATTTAATGTTTGTATTTCTATACAATTTATTTCATTCTTGTTAGAGAAATTTCTCCAAGTGTAGGAGCTTTTGTCTCCGAGATTGTAGGAAGTTTTATCTTCCGAGTGTAGATTCGTTTTTTGGATCGAGTTTGTAGGAACGTTGTTCCGAGGGTAGGATTGATTTTCAATCCGAGATAGTGGAGTCCCCGAGTCTAGTTTATTACTAGATCGGTGTGGGAAAGTGGATGTACCCAAGGTTGGGGAACCACTATAAATCTTGTCTCGTCTGTGATTAACTGGTAGATAGATCTATGCTTTGGTTTGAAAACTTTTATTCCGCAAAAGACGCACATGTCACCTATTCACCCCCCTCTAGGTGATTTAGGTAGGCAACTATAAACTTTCAATTCAAGTAGTATGTACTCTCCTTATAACACTTAATACTTAAATGGAGTACCACTAGAAGCACTTACCTCATAATATGCATTGACTCAACATGTATTCATTGCATTACTCATACTACTTGAATCATTCCAAGTAATATGAACTAACTCAGCATGACCTAGTCATGTCAAGTGTTGTTTCTACATCTCCAATCTCCCCCATTCCAAGTATTGTAACACCTAGTATTTCCACACCTCACCCCCTTTATGGTTTCTTCAATAGGCATATATCTATGGAGGGAGGTGATAGGATAATGGCACATTTCTCCCCCTTTCTACTTCTACTACACTAGTGATCAAACTAGTTGACTGGAGAACATACCTCTTGTGTTGATGCCATTAATACAACACATCACTGCAACTACTTGATACTTGAGTGGTCCATTAATCCACTTGAGCTAGCTATTGGACTTGCTCCCCCTCAATAGAAGCATCTTGACTTGCTCCCCCTCAATAGGAGCATCTAGACTTGCTCCCCCTCAATATAAGCATCTGTTATTTTCTCTTTACTGGACAGTTGATTCCATCTTAGTTTTGACACAACTTGTTATCACTTAAAAGACTTATCTTGTAATGCCTCAAAACTCAAATGAGCGATGGGAGGCGTTTTGGGCCAAATTTGGAATTTGGTAGGGGGCACACGGCCTGGGACACGGGCGTGTCCCCGGGCATGTGGTGTTTGGATTGTTGATCTGGACGAGAGGTCGATGAATTTTGGAGTCGACGATCATGGAGCAGCGAACACGGCCTAAGACACAGGCGTGTCCCAGGGCGTGTCGAGCTCGTGGCGACGATCTGTCTGGGAAGTCAACGAATTTCGCTCGACGAAGTGTCGAGACAGGGAACACGGCCTAGGACACGGGCGTGTCCAAGGCCGTATCGGGTGGTCGACAAACTGTGCTTATGAAGTGTCGAGACAATGAACACGGCCTGGAGCCCTGGCGTGTTCGAGTATAACACGGGCGTGTCAAATAGGACACGGGCGTGTCCAAGACCCGTGTGTGTCTTGGGTTGGTGTTGGTCCTGTGTTGATGGAGGAACACGCCCGAGAACACGGGCGTGTACTGGATGACACGGGCATGTTAGGTCAAACACGGTTGTATCGGGTGCCCGTGTGTATTTCGGGACGCGTCGGTTTCGACAGCGAATGGGGGACACGTCCCTGGACACGGGCGTGTCACAGGCCGTGTTCGTCCCAGATTTTGCATTTCAGCTCTGAATCATGGCCGTTCGTTTCATTATTTTGGGATCTGATGGCTGGGGGTTGTTCCTACTAGGATATACCCGGGAATAGGGTTTCAAATCCCTCATTTCTTTCACTTAGTCTCTTTCTAAATTCTAGAGAGAGGGGAGAGCAAGGAAGAAGAAAGGAGGCTAGATACGGTCACCGACGGAAAATCGGAGCTCCAAATCGCGAGCCGACTTCAGATCTATGGAGGCAAGGAGATTACGATGCTTTTCATCTGCATATATTTCCATGGCGCCAAGGAAAAATGCTAGGGTAACGATTCTCATCCTAGGACATGTGAAGTCCTCTTTTCCTTTGCATAGGAAGCCCGCTCTCGCGAGTTTGCGGTGAGTTGAGGCGTTCCTTCAGGTAGACATGAATAGTCCCCGTTCTGTACATGTAGTGTCCGTAATCGAGAACGGATATAGGTATGATGTGTGAAGCCTACCGGGACAAGTTGGTCTGGATAGGTGATGTTGCAATGCATGAATGGCCGGAGAAGACTCCATGCAAATATTTGTTTTTCGGGTTTTCTACGCGGTAGATTGCAGCAGGGAGCCTTGGGGGCTAACCTCGAGGTGCACCCGGAAAACTGGGCAGATGCGTGATTCTGCCTTCCTGGTGGCCTGGGAGCCAACTTGTACATAACTGGTTATGTAATATTGTGCTTTCGATTCATGGGCTTCGAGGAAGCTTAACCCGTGCTGATGATTTTAAGTGTCATGGCAAAGTGAGCAACGGGTTGAGTGGAACCGTTCCTACTCTATGCAGTTCGGTGTTAACGGCCTATTGAGGGCATAGAGGTCGGGTCTTAGGCTGTTGATGATTTCAAGTGTCATGACTTCTGCCTGAAAGACTCAAATTCCCATGAGTTGTGTCGTCCAAGTGGCAGTGGTGGGACCATGGTTTTGACCGGGGTCACCGAGAATGTGCCCTGAGAGTACGGGGTGGGTGGTCGTGCGTTCCTACGCCTGTGTTGTATTGTTATTACTATATAATGCTTGGCTATGCTAATAAAGTGCAGGGAAGGAGCATCGCCGCCCCGAGTTTGGGGGCGGGATCATTATAATTTGGTCAGCATAGCTGACCGTTGCCTTTGTTTGTCACCGTTGCGGTGGATTGTTGCTTGTAGGTGCTGCAGGACCAAGCGGTAAATAGCGGGCAAAAGCCCATGATGCTGAGCCGGCCCTCGAAGGCCAAATTTTGAGTGTTTTCTTGTTTATTCATGTGTGACCGGCCTGTGTGTCGTGGTATGGAAGACACATTTTATTCGAGCAAACAATTGTAAGGCCTTAAGGCCATTGTACTGGTGTTTTATACTTCATTCCTATTGGGTTTTGTAGTGGACATTCATGCTTGTGGCTGGGTTCTTTAATTTGCAACTTTTAATAATTGCTTCCGCTAGAATGACTCTGTGTAGGATGTTGGTTATTGGTTGGATGGTTTCCTTTGAGTAACCACCCGGTCTGTCTGTGGTATATGGCATCGGGCCCCGGCCGGACCTACTGTTATATGCTATGCGACGGATAGGGGGTGTTACAATTTGGTATCAGACTACTGGTTTCGGTCCGTCTTAAAATGAATTCGTGGACGAATTCTTTTTAAGGGGTGGTGAGCACGTGTGTGCGTCATCGTTATAACATCTAAAGAACCCATGAATGTCCACTTAGGAATGAAAATACACGTGTTTTAGGAACTTGTGTGTTCCTATAATTGCATTTTGCAATTTTTTTTGGTCGCTTATCGAGGTTTTGTACAACTATAGGTGACCAGAAGCCGTGCTGGGCCATCAGAACGCCGAGTTTCTGAGGCTAGTAGTGCACCAAACGATGCTCCTGCAATACATCCATCGGCTGAAACCATACGATTGGTTGCCGAAGTAGTGTTTGCGATGATCAATGCGCAGCCTACAAGGTAAATGTAGTAGCCCGCTCCTGCGATGGAGCAGGTACCGCTTCAAAGGGACGAACCGAGAAGAGTGGAGCAGGTAGTGGTGGAGCCTTTGGTGCCGAGGCGAGCAACTGAAAGGCAGCTCAAGCACGTTATAAGCTTTAATCCTCCTTTGTTCTCGGGGTTGGGAACCCCATCGCAAGCTGAAGACTGGCTCTCCCGAGTGAAGAGAGTCCTGACAGCTACTGAAACGGAGTAGTGGTAGATGACCAGTATAGTTACGTTCCTTCTGGACGGTGATGTTAGGTTGTGGTGGGAAGGCTTAGAGCTACATCACTTGAGGGGTAGGCAAATTACGGACATCTCAATGGAGGAGTTCTCGAGACTGTTCGTGGCAAGGTACCTCCCTTTGGCGCAGTGGATAGCTTTGGAGAATGAGTTCCTGAAATTGGTGCAAGGAGAGAGTAACATGGATGAGTATCTCCACGAGTTTACACGGTTGGGTCGGTATGCTAGCTCTACGTTCGTGGATGAGGTGCGTAAGACCAACTGTTTCTATGAAGGTATGAGAGATGAGTTGAGGCTACTACTCTCGGGGCCCATGACTCAGGGCTTCTTGACCCTGGTCAACACGGCCCGATCTTTGGAGAAGGATATGAAGAACGTGCAAGCAAAGAAAAACTCTGGTGATAAGAGGTCGGAGTTCAAAGTGCCGAACTCCTCAAAGTCTGTGTTCCGGAAGTGGAATAAGAAAGCTAGGACTTCGGGTCCAGCCCCTCTGCTGGTGCTTATAGGGCGACTATGGGTCAGACCCGGGGTGCATGTTACAACTGTGGAAGCCAAGGCATTATGCTCGTGAGTGTCGGGGTGGACGTCCAAAGTCTGAGTTGAAGCCGGGAGCAACATATAAAGAAAAGGGCAAGGCGGTGGAGTCAACCGCGTCCCATTATAGCAGGTCAATTTTTAAAAAATATTTGTTATGCTTGTGTTACCTTATCACTGCTTGTTTAGGATTTGTTTTGATTTATGAGAATCTGGCGAGAGCACTCTTTGATACGGGAGCTTCGCACTCCTTTTTGTCCGAAGGTTTCATATCGCGCATTAGAGTACCTTCTTCGATGGAGGAGGACAAACTGGACGTGTTGTTGCCGAATCAGTGTTCGATGTGGGAGGATAGAATCTGTGGCGTTAAGATTCGTATCGAGAGTCAGGAGTTCCATTTGCTAGCGTCGTTACTGCCGCTGGTGGATTTCGACGTAATATTTGGCATGGACTGGCTCTCGGAGCAGCAAGCTTATATTGATTGCAGTTGCAAGGAAGTCAAGTTGGGAACATGTCGTGAGACGACTATTACGGGCTTGAAAGGGTCGAGCAAGACGTTGATGTCTGCTCTTTAGGTGGTGAAAGCGGTTCGTTCTAGTGAAAAGTTGCTCTTTACTCTAGTGGAGGTTGCAAAGCCTAAGACAACGTTGGACAGTATTTCAGTGGTAGCCGAGTACCCTGATGTGTTCCCTGCCGATCATCCTGGAGCCCCGCCTCAACGGGAGATAGATTTCACGATTTAGCTAGTGCCAGGTGCAAAACCTATGTCATGCTCTCCGTATCGGCTAGTGCCTAAGGAAATGGTGGAGCTGAAGGTACAACTGCAAGAGTTGTTGGAGCAAGGGTATGTGTGTCCAAGTTCATCGCCTTGGAGCACACCGGTCCTCTTTGTAAAGAAGAAGGATGGGAGTTTGAGACTTTGTATTGATTATCGGGAGTTGAACAAGCTAACAGAGAAGAACAAGTACCTGATCCCGAGGATTGATGATCTGTTCGATCAGTTGGTCGGGTCAACGGTGAACTCAAAGTTGGATCTCAAGTCTGGATACTATCAGCTGAGGATAAGGGAGAGTGATATTCTCAAAACAGCTTTTAGTACGAGATACGGGTATTACGAGCTTATGGTCATGCCGTTTGGGCTGACTAATGCGCCGTCGGTGTTCATGGATTTGATGAACATGACTTTATGGGAGTACTTGGACCATTTTGTGATCGCCTTCATTGACGATATTTTGGTGTACTCGCAAAGTGAGAAGGATCACTTTAAGCATTTGCATTTGGTGTTGGAGACGCTGAGGAGGAATCAATTGTATGCCAAGTTCTCCAAATGCAAGTTTTGGTTATCCTCAGTGGCGTTCCTTGGTCATATAGTAAGTGGAGAGGGCATTGCGGTGGATCCGGCGAAGATTGTTGTGAGACGTAAGTGTCCTATACTTTCTACGGTAGCGGAAGTCCGGAGCTTTTTGGGGCTTGCTGGCTATTACAGGCGCTTCGTGGAGAACTTCTCGCAGATAGTGTTACCCATCACTACTTTGACGAGGAAGGAGCAGAAGTTCGTTTGGACGCCAGAGTGCGCACGAGCTTTTGAGGAGTTGAAGTGTCGGTTGACCATGTCGCCTGTGCTGAGTTCGCCGAGTGGGACCGAAGGCTTTGAAATTTATAGCGATGCTTCGGGCAGTGGCTTGGGTTGAGTGCTGCTGCAGCACGGTAGTGTGATAGCGTATGGCTCGAGACAGCTGAAAGTGCATGAGAGGAATTATCCGGTGCATGACTTGGAGTTGGCGGTCGTGATTTTTGCCTTGAAGTAGTGGAGTCACTGCTTATATGGGGCAAGGGTCGATATCTATACCGACCAAAAGAGCCTAAAATATTTGTTGGATCAAAAAGATATAAACACGTGGCAGCGTAGATGGATGGAGTTCCTAAGGGACTATACTTTCAAGATCCATTACGTGTCTGGTAAAGGCAATGCGGTTGCGGACGCGTTGAGCCGCAGGGCCCCAGCTCAGGCGAATTGGTTATCAGTCAATGACGAGCGGTTGGTTCGAGAGTTGGAGGGGTTGAAGATCTTTTGCGTAGACAAGCAGTCGAGTGCTGAAGCGCTATTGAACTAGACGAAAGTTTTGTATGACCTGGGTGATCGGATTCGGCAAGCTTTGGATGTGTATAGCTGTAACACCGCCCCTGTAATGACCGTATAATATGGGTCCGGCCGGGGCCCCACAACATACGGACGCCACAGCTTTAGTATTATAAGATGATATAACTACCTACACTCAAAACTCTTTGCCAAACACAGCAGAAACACAAACAAGACTAGAAGTTATCCACCACTACAAGAGTAATAAAAAGATGGTCTTATGGCCTTACAACATAAGAGAGTTCAAACTCAATTAATACAACAGTCATGAAAGTGCACAAGCACACCTAGTCTACCTCGGCATGCAAGCCGGACAACATGAGCATCAAAACATACACTGCCATAATGAGTAGAGCTACTACACAAGTTAACACTTCATGAGACTTAGGCCTTTCTGGCCGGCGAGCTTGCTCCTGCTTGCAATCCTTGCCCTGTAAAATTATTAGTAACGTGGGTCAGCAAAGGCTGACCTAAAACTGTGTAACAAACACATCTCCTCCCGGCCGCCCCTAACGGACACCGGGGAACCCTCCAACCTGCAAGTCAGCACTTCGTATGCAATATATAAATATAAATAAGAAGTGCATTAAGAACAAGCTTGGATGTCTCAAACATCATACAGGTTCTCTACGGGTTGAACATATAATATAAAAAGGGGCCTACTTATGCAACATGTATGCAACACCCGGGTTTCACCCAAGGCACCCTATAGCGTATGCATCTAGCACATCATCACATCATTTGGGTACTCATCGTTTCCCCATTGGCATAAAGCCGCAAACAAAAAAAGACACAATGCCCCCCAACGGCACACAAGCCGCCACATGGAGCTCTTGCCTAGGCCCCACCTGCTCAAGGTCTTAGACCCGGGCTTGCCTGCAAGCTCTGACGTCTCTTGTCAGGATTCCAACAAACACAAACTGACCGATTATAAGAAGTCTTGTTGGACCCCACCCGCTCATGGCCTCATTGCCCGGGCTTGCCCCCATGCTTGGCATTCTCGTCAGTCTCACAGAAGGGGACTACTCTCGCCGGGACACTCTCCACACATGACGTGTACGTCACGGGATAGCCAGCCGACCACGGAGACACAGCCACGCCTTGGCACATCACAAACCAAGACAATTCCACCCTAGTCCCTCATTTTTACTGCAGCGTTCCCGCGCACCAAGGAAACCATCTACCACCAATGTGGAGATAAGCTTGTCCACCAAGGAAACCATCTACCGCCATTGAGGAGCTAACCTTGTCCGGTTTCGACTACACGTACTCACTTGAGAAAAAGGGGAAAACATCACCACATCACAAACGGCATCTTGCCGCAACGGAATCTCTACGAATCCTTAAAGTTCGTATGCAACTTCACCGAGTCGGACTAACGGTCGCGACTACGGCTTCACCTACCATGCCTAATCCACTAACGGAGCGGATCTCTAATGCAAAACATGCCGGGGACGGACTCAATCGACCCGGAGGTTCCTCTTGAACCTTGGCGACCCAAACCCCTCTCATTTGAGTGTTTGGTGCCGAAAACTAGAAAAAGAAAAATGATGCTAAGACATGCATCCTAAAAACGAGTGGAGAAGTGTCGTTACCTTCTGACTCCTCTTCCTAGCCATGGCAAAATAGTCGGATGAAAACCTTCACAAAGCTCTAGCCTCCACGGATCTAGACTCGGCTCGCGATTTTGAGCACCGAAGCCTCTCCTACAGCCCAAACCCTCCTTCACCTTCTTCCTTGCTCTCCCTTCTCTCTAGAATTTAGTAAGAGAAAGCTTGGAGAAGAATGAGGGTTTCCAACCCTATTCTCGGACTTAACTCCCCAAGAGCAGTCCTGGACCATCAGATCCCAAAATAAGGGAAAGAATGGCCACGATCCGTCTCAAAAATAAAACACCTGGGCCGAACACGGCCTGACACACGCCCGTGTCCAGGGCCATGTCCCCCATTCCCCATCACAAATCGACGCGCCTGGAACAACACACGGGCATCCAACACGCCCGTGTTCGACCTGACACGCCCGTGTCCCGACTGACACAGCCGTGTGGTCGGCAGTGTGCCTCCATCGACACAGCCCCGAAAACAACCCGAGAAAGACACGGCCTGGGACACGCCCGTGTCCCAAGCCGTTTGTGAAGTCTTGACACTCATCGACTGCCTCTGTGTCGACACCGTGGAAAAACGTCGAGCGAAGTTCGTCGACCATGCAGGACAAGCCCTGTGACACTCCAGTGTCACAGGTCGTTTGCCCCAGTCTCGACACTCGACACTCGTCGAGTGAACTTCGTCGAGTGGACTCTCGACACTCGACTGACAAGGCCTTGGACACGCCCGTGTCCTAGGCCGTGTGCCTTGTCTCGACACATCGTCAAGCTAAAATCGTCGACTCCCCGGACTGATCGTCGACACGGGCTCGACACGCCCTGAGACACACCCATGTCTCAGGTCGTGTGCCTTGTCTCGACACATCATCGAGCGAAATTCGTCGACCTCTCGACCAAAACGTCGACTGGAGCCCGACACGCCCTGGGACACGCCCGTGTCCCAGACTGTGTGCCCCCTGCCAGAAACCGAACTTGGTCAGAAAATGCTGGTCGACCCACTCTCAAATTTTGGGGTGTTACAACTCTCCCCCCTAACAGAATTTCGTCCTGAAATTACAAAGCAAAAGGGAACACAATTTAAATGGTACCTGAATTGAAGAGCTCTGGATACTCTTCTAGCATGGCTTGTTCTCGCTCCCAAGAGAACTCCTCACGACCGCAGTTGTCCCATCAGACTTTCACGAGTTTAACCTCTTTACACCGCAACTGCCGAGTCTCTGAATCCTCTAAAGCAATTGGAAGGACCCGCGTCCTCAAGTCTTCCTAAATCGGCACCGATGCCAGCTCGATCACCACACTAGCCACCAAGGCTTTCAAAAGATGGAGACATGGAAGACGTCATGCAATCCACTCAGCTCCGCGGACAACACCAACCGATAGGATGCTTCTCCCACCCGTTCAACAACTTCAAAAGACCCCAAAAACCATGGACTCAACTTCTTGAGACGACGAATCCGTGAGACGCCTTTGAACGGTTTGATCTTCAAATAGACCCAATCACCTACCGCATACTCCAACTTCCGGTGACGAGCATTAAAGTATTTTGCTTGCCGGTCTTGCGCCACCTTCATACACTCTTGAATGGTCCGCACCAACTCACAACCGTCAACTACCACCGCTTTTCCCAAAATTTTGGTGTCTCCCGCCTATGTCCAAGACATCGGTGTTCGACACCATCTCTCATACAAAGCTTCGTATGGTGCCATTTTTATACTTGCTTGATAATCTTATTGTACGCGAATTCCACCATGAAGAGGTGATCCTCCCATTTCTTGCCAAACTCAAGAATGCACATTCTCAGCATATCCTCCATAGTACGGTTCGTTCTTTTGGTTTGCCCATCCGTTTGAGGATGGAACGCCGTACTGAACTTTAGCTTCGTGCCCAAACCTGGCTCTTATACCAAATTGTAACACCTCCCCTGTAATGACCGTATAATATGGGTCCGGCCGGGGCCCCACAACATACGGACGCCACAGCTTTAGTATTATAAGATGATATAACTACCTACACTCAAAACTCTTCTGAACCAATCTCCAGTTCTTGGACATAAACCGTCAACCTCGATCGCTGACTATGTTCTTAGGAATCTCATGCAGTCGCACAATGTTGCGAACGTACAACTCCACCAGCTTCTCCACGCTGTCCTCCTTCCGATTTGGGATGAAGTGGGCCACCTTGGTTAAGCGATCCACGATCACCCAAATAGCATCATTACCCTGCTGCGATCTAGGCAACCCATGAACAAAATCCATGGAGATGTCATCAAATTTCCACTCAGGGATTGGAAGGGGCTTCAGGAACCCGCCCGGTTTCTGACATTCGGCCTTCACCAAGGCACAAGTTTGGCAACGATTCACATACAAAGCTACGTCCGCTTCAGCCCCGGCCACCAAAAGGATTTCTTCATATCCAAGTATATCTTTGTACTGCCCAGGTGAATGGAGTACTTTGTGAAGTGAGCCTCAAACATCAACTCCTCACGGAGTTTGCCGAACTGCGGTATACAAACCCTTCCGTCCTTCCTCAGAATCCCATCAATCATCTCCCAGGCGCTGCTCTCGCCCTTTTGAGCCTCCAACACAAAAGGTTGAAACTCCACATACAACCGAGTCGCTTCCCGAATGCGATCGGACAAGTCATTCTGTATTTCAATCCAGTTCAGCCGAGCCACGCTGGACTCGCCTCTCGCAACACATTCCAAACCAAGGGACTCCCATTCACGTACTAACCGCTCATCATGAGCTTCGATCCAATTACCTTGCCCCGAGTACTTTCTACTCAAAGCATCCGCCACCACATTGGCTTTACCTGGCGTATGCTGAATCGCTACCTCGTAGTCTCCAAGAAACTCAACCCACCTGCATTGCCGCATGTTCAAGTCCTTTTGATCCAAGAGATACTTCAGGCTTTTATGATCCGTGAAGATCTCCACCTTTGCACCGTACACATAATGTCATCATATTTTCAACGCAAAAATTACCTCCGCCAACTCCAAGTCATGGACGGGGTAATTCCTCTCATGAGGCTTCAGCTGTCTAGACCCAAAAGCTATCACCTTGCCATGTTGCACCAAAACGCAACCCAAACCGCATCCCGATACATCACTGAAGATCTGAAATCCCTCGGTCCCTTGCGGAAAACTTAGTATTGGAGCCATCATCAGTCTCTCCTTCAGTGCTTCAAATGCTTGACTGCACTCTTGAGTCCACACAAACTTATGATCTTTACGAGTGAGTGAGGTGAGGGGTAGAGCTATCCGCGAAAAATTCTCCACAAATCTATTATAATACCCGGCTAGTCCTAGAAAACTTCGGACTTCCGCCACGGTCCTCAAGACTGGCCAATCTCTGATGGCCTCCACTTTTGTTGGATCCACTGCCACCCCATCCCCACTAATCATGTGGCCCAAAAATGCCACCTTCTCTAACCAGAACTCGCACTTTGAGAACTTTGCATACAATTGATTCTCCATCAACACTTGCAAGACCACTCTCAAGTGGGTCTCATGCTCCACTTCATCTTTGGAATACACCAAGATGTAATCGATGAAGACAACCACAAAAGAGTCCAAGTATTCCCAAAATACCCGATTCATAAGGTCCATGAACACAGATGGCGGGTTCGTCAGTCCGAACGGCATCACCGTAAACTCAAAGTGTTTGTACCTTGTACCAAAAGCAGTCTTGGGTATGTCCTCATCCCGAATTCGCAACTGATAGTAGCCTGACTTCAAGTCCAATTTTGAGTACCCCACCGACCCCACCAACTGGTCGAACAAGTCGTCTATCCGAGGAATCAGATACTAATTCTTAACGGTCAGTTTATTCAGCTTTCGGTAGTCTATGCATAGACGCATGCTACCGTCTTTCTTCTTTATAAACAACACCGGTGCACTCCACGACGAAGAACTAGGTCTGATATACCCTTGCTCCAACAGTTCCTGTAGCTGTACTTTGTGTTCAGCCAACTCCTTTGGTGCCATCCTAAACAGAGGACGTGACACCGGCCTAGCCTCCGGCACTAACTCGATCGAGAAATCAATCTCCCGCCGAGGAGGTGCTCCAGGAAGTTCATCCGGAAACACATCCTTGAACTCTGCCATGCCGGGCACTTCCTATATAGATAGGTGAGAGAGACGAACCTCCAATAACGCTACAAGCTCTACACCACCCTGGTTAACCGCCCGTATCAATTGCATGGCCGAAATCAGGGAATAGGCCACTCCACAAAGGCCCTCAAATTTGACCTCTGCCTGCTCTTTGCTCTTTAGGGTCACTACCTTAGATAGGCAATCAATACTGGTGCGCTGCTCTGCAAGCCAGTCCATGCCCAAAATGACATCGAACTCAACCAAAGGCAAAATCGCTGCTACCAAAACGAATTCAACTCCGTCCAGCTCCCAACAAATGCGCCCTTTGGCCCCGGTGGTCATGGATGACCCATTAGGCATGCGCACTTTCAGCTCCGCGTCCGCCGAGAAAGACTCAACTCCTATTCTCAGGATGAAGCTCTCCGCGAGAAAGGAGTGCGATGCTCCCGTATCGAACAATACCCTAGCGGGGAATCCGAAAACTAAGACGAAGCCTACAATATAGACATCACACAAAAGTATAAAAGTATGAAGCACAAAATTTAAACTTAAATTTTCTTCATACCTGTCATCCCATCGGTTTGGCGGATTTCTTCTTGCTGTCCAAGGTTGTAGGCCCTTGGTTGCACCGGTTGGAACCGAGAAGCGCTTGACCCGCCTTCTTCCCTTTCTCCGCGGCACTGGGGCCGGAGCGTACAGTCTGCTCCTGCCTTTCCTCTTGGTCCGCTCCTCCTTGAGGACAAACACGAGCTATGTGCCCCACCTTACCGCAGTTGTAGCACGTCGGCGGTCCCCTAGAGTGAGAACCTCCAGGCATCCACGTGCTCTTCTCACCGGATCTGGAAGTGTGAGGCTTCTTCCTCCACCTACTCCCTTCAGACTTTCCCTGAGATTGGGGAGGCTTCCCTTCCCCTTGCTTGGGAGTGAAACCCTTACGACGCTGGGTTCGCTCCAGATCACTCTCCAATATCCTGGCAGCCTCAAATAACTCATTGAAACTAGCTCTCTTCATGGAAATGAGGGGTTGCCTCAGATTCTCCCTCAGCACCTGATAGAAGAGATTATACCTCTCTACATCATATGCCATCGTCGTTTCCGCGTAACGACCCAAATGGGTGAACTCCTGCACATACTCGTCCACTGCCTTGTCTCGCTGCATTAAGTGCAGAAACTGACTCCGAAGGGCCAACCGTGTAGAAACAGGAATGTACCTCTTTAGAAACGCATCCCCAAATTCCTCCATCGACGGGGTGCGTCCAAGGAACTGGCGGCCGCTATGGCTCACCCACCACAACTTGGCGTCTCCTTCCAACATGAACTCCGCATACTCATATTTCTTTTCTTCTGGCGTCTCTGCCGCCCTCAAAATCTCTTGAATGCGAACCCAGCAATCCTCCGCATACATTGGCGTACCAACTCCCTTGAACGACGGGGGATGGAAGCTCAGGAAATACTTCATGTGCCGGTCTCCATGTCCGACAACCACCCTTTCCGCGAAAGGCTCCACTCGTCTGGCTTCTCTGCCTGGCACAGCCGTCGCCGTGTCCGGTGTAGCAGGGGTTGCTACCTGAGCTGCCGCTGCAGCTTGGGTTGCCACCATCTCTTCTGCAAGCATGCGGCAGAAATCGGCCGGGTTAACACCCGTGCCCAAAAGACCTGGAGCAGTGGCACTACTCGTCGAGAGTTTTTCTCTTGCTCTCGACGTTCCCTCCTTGTTGCTTGCACTCTTCAAGAAAATAAGAAACAAGGAATCAGTCTCTAAACTCAAGACTTAAACATAAGTACACTCATGGTCCCGCGTTACTCTTATGTGGATAACTTCTTCACGCATTGAACTTGGATCTTACCTCGCTTTGATACCAGGTCAACATACGGATGTCATAGCTTTAGTATTATAAGATGATATAACTACCTACACTCAAAACTCTTTGCAAAACACAGCGGAAACACAAACAAGACTAGAAGTTATCCACCACTACAAGAGTAATAAAAAGATGGCCTTATGGCCTTACAACATAAGAGAGTTCAAACTCAATTAATACAACAGTCATGAAAATGCACAAGCACTCCTACTCTACCTCGGCATGTAAGCCGGACAACATGAGCATCAAAACATACACTGCCATAATGAGTAGAGCTACTACACAAGTTAACACTTCATGAGGCTTAGGCCTTTCTGGCCGGCGAGCTAGCTCCTGCTTGCGATCCTTGCCCTGTAAAATTATTAGTAACGTGGGTCAGCAAAGGCTGACCTCAAACTGTGTAACAAACACATCTCCTCCCGGCCGCCCCTAACGGACCCCGGGGAACCCTCCAACCTGCAAGTCAAAACTTCGTATGCAATATATAAATATAAACAAGAAGTGCATTAAGAACAAGCTTGGATGTCTCAAACATCATGCACATTCTCTATGGGTTGAACATATAATATAAAAAGGGGCCTACTTATGCAACATGTATGCAACACCCGGGTTTCACCCAAGGCACCCTATAGCGTATGCATCTATCATATCATCACATCATTTGCGTACTCATCGTTCCCCCATTGGCATAAAGCCGCAAACAAAAAAAAAGACACAATTCCCCCCAACGGCACACAAGCCGCCACATGGAGCTCTTGCCTAGGCCCCACCCGCTCAAGGTCTTAGACCCGGGCTTGCCTGCAAGCTCTGACGTCTCTTGTTAGGATTCCAACGAACACAAACTGACCGATTCTAAGAATCCTTGTCGGACCCCACCCGCTCATGGCCTCATTGCCCGGGCTTGCCCCCATGCTTGGCATTCTCGTCAGTCTCACAGAAGGGGACTAGTCTTGCCGGGACACTCTCCACACACGACATGTACGTCACGGGATAGCCAGCCAACCACAGAGACACAACCACGCCTTGGCACATCACAAACCAAGACAATTCCACCCTAGTACCTCATTTGTACTGCAGCGTTCCCGCACACCAAGGAAACCATCTACCACCAATGCAGAGCTAACCTTGTCCACCAAGGAAACCATCTACCACCATTGAGGAGCTAACCTTGTCCGGTTTCGACTACACGTACTCACTTGAGAAAAAGGGGAAAACATCACCACATCACAAACGTTATCATGCCGCAACGGAATCTCTACGAATCCTTAAAGTTTGTATGCAACATCACCGAGTCAGACTAACGGTCGCGACTACGGCTTCACCCACCATGCCTAATCCACTAACGGAGCGGATCTCTAATGCAAAACATGCCGGGGACGGACTCAATCAACCTGGAGGTTCCTCTTGAACCTTGGCGACCCAAACCCCTCTCATTTGAGTGTTTGGTGCCCAAAACTAGAAAAGAAAAATGATGCTAAGACATGCATCCTAAAACTGAGAGAAGAAGTGTCGTTACCTTCCGACTCCTCTTCCTAGCCATGGCAAAATAGCCGGATGAAAACCTTCACAAAGCTCTAGCCTCCACGGATCTGGACTCGGCTCGCGATTTGGAGCACCGAAGCCTCTCATACAGCCCAAACCCTCCTTCACCTTCTTCCTTGCTCTCCCTTCTCTCTAGAATTTAGTAAGAGAAAGCTTGGAGAAGAATGAGGGTTTCCAACCCTATTCTCGGACTTAACTCCCCAAGAGCAGTCCTGGACCATCAAATCCCAAAATAAGGGAAAGAATGGCCACGATCCGTCTGAAAAATAAAAACACCTAGGCCGAACACGGCCTGGCACACGCCCGTGTCCAGGGCCGTGTCCCCCATTCCCCGTCATAAATCGACGCGCCTGGAACAACACACGGGCATCCGACACGCCCTTGTTTGACCTAGCATGCCCGTGTCCCGACTGACACGGCCGTGTGGTCAGTCGTGTGCCTCCATCGACACAGCCCCGAAAACAACCCGAGAAGGACACAGCCTGGGACACGGGCCACGCCCGTGTCCCACGTCGTGTGCGAAGTCTCGACACTCATAAACTATCTTTGTGTCGACACCATGGAAAAACGTCGAGCGAAGTTCGTCGACCATGCGGGACATGCCCGTGTCACAGGCCGTGTGCCCCAGTCTCGACACTCGACACTCGTCGAGTGAACTTCGTCGAGTGGACTCTCGACACTCGACTGACACGGCCTTGGACACGCCAGTGTCCTAGGCCGTGTGCCTTGTCTCGACACATCGTCGAGCGAAAATCGTCGACTCCCTGGACCGATCGTCAACACGGGCTCGACACGCCCTGAGACACGCCCGTGTCTCAGGTCGTGTGTCTTGTCTCGACACATCGTCGAGCGAAATTCGTCGACCTCTCGACCAAAACGTCGACTAGAGCCCGACACGCCCGTGTCCCAGGCCGTGTGCCCCCTGCCAGAAACCAAACTTGGTCAGAAAACGCTGGTCGACCCTCTCTCAAATTTTGGGGTGTTACAATAGCAGCATGAAGCAGCTCAAGGTTGAGGCTCTAGATGGGTCAAATTCCTAATATGAGGTTGTAGATGGATTGCTTTGGAAAGACGGTTGTCTGTGCGTCCCAAATGTGGGCACTTTGCGGGTGGAATTGTTGTACGAGGCGCACCATACCAAGTACTCGATTCACCCAGGGAGAACAAAGATGTACCGCGATGTGAAGAAATTTTTCTAGTGGCCAGGACTGAATAATGATGTGGCACTGTACGTGGCGAAGTGTCATACATGTGCCTTTGTGAAGGCGAAGTGCCAAAAGCCGGGAGGATTCATGAAGTCCTTGCCTATTCCGGAGTGGAAGTTTGAAGACATCACTATGGACTTTGTGCACGGGTTGCCAAGGTCACAGAAGGGGAACAACGCTATTTGGGTGGTCGTAGATCGTCTAACAAAGGTGTCACACGTCATTCCGCATAGGAAGGATGATCCGGTTGAGAAGTTGTCAAAACTGTATGTGGATAATATTATGCGGCTTCATGGTGTGCCCTTCATCATCGTGAGTGACCGAGATGGGTGCTTCATGTCTAATGATTGGAGGCTGGTGCAGCAGATGTTGGGAACAAAGCTGAGTTTCAGCACAACCTTTCATCTACAAACGGATGGGCAGACTGAGAGGGTCAATAGGACAACGGAAGACATGCTTCGCATGTGTGTCCTGGACTTCGGGAAGTAGTGGGAAGACCACCTATACTTGGTGGAGTTCGCGTACAACAATAGTTACAAGGCGAGCATACAAATGGTGCCCTTTGAGGCCCTTTATGGTAGAAGATGTCGCACGCCATTGTCTTGGTTGGAAACGGGCGAGTCAAAGTTGTACAAGCAACAAGAGGTGGAAGATGCTACTTCGTTGGTGCGAACCATTCGGGAAAGGTTGTTAATCACTCAGGACCGCCATGCTAAGTACTATAATGCCAAGCACAGGAACTTGGAGTTCGCTGTTGGCGACTGGGTGTACTTGAAGATCAAGCCGTTAAAGGGTGTCTCGCGTGTGCAGAGCTTTAAGAAGCTAAACCTGAGGTACCTTGGACCGTTTGAGGTTCTGGAGCGGATTAGCGAAGCAGCGTATCGGTTGAAGCTATCAGTGGAGCTTAGTGGTCTACACGATGTATTCCATATATCGGTGCTATGGAAGGCGTTGCAAGAGTCTTCGCATGTGATCGCGGTCGACCAAGTGCCAGTCGATAATGGGTTGTCGGCGAAGGTCAAGCCCGTTCGTATTGAGGACTCGGAAGTCAAGCAGATACACAACAAAGAGATCAGGATGGTCAAGGTCCGTTGGGACAATTGCGGTCGGGAAGAGCTCTCTTGGGAGCGAGAGCAGACCATGCTTGAGGAGTACCCGGAGTTATTCCACACAGGTACCGTTTAAGTTTTGCGTTTATCTTTCCTTTATGAAATTTCAGGGATGAAATTCTTTTAAGAGGGAGAGAGTTGTAACGCCCCAAAACTCAAAAGTGCGATGGGAGGCATTTTGGGCCAAATATGGAATTTGGCAGGGGGCACGCGGCCTGGGACACGGGCGTGTCCCATGGCGTGTCTTGTTTGGATCGACGATCTGGCCGAGGGGTTGATGAATTTTGGAGTAGACGATCGTCGAGCAGCGAATAAGTCCTGAGAAACGGGCGTGTCCCAGGGCGTGTCGACGATCTACTTGGGAAGTCGACGATTTTCGCTCGACAAAGTGTCGAGACAGGGAACACGGCCTAGGACACGGGCGTGTCCAAGGCCGTGTCGGGTGGTCGACGAACTGTGCTCGATGAAGTGTCGAGACATTGAACATGGCCTGTAGCCCAGGAGTGTTCTGGTATGACACGGCCGTGTCAAATATGACACGGGCGTATCAAATTCGACACGGGCGTGTCCAAGACCCGTGTGTGTCTCGGGTTGGTGTTGGTCGAGTGTTGATGGAGGAACACACCCGGGAACACGGGCATGAACTGGATGACACGGGCGTGTCACGTCAAACACGGGCGTGTCGTGTGCCCGTATGTATTTTGGCACCCGTCGGTTTTGACGACGAATGGGGGACACGGCCCTGGACATGCGCGTGTCACAGGCCGTGTTCGGCCCAGATTTTGCATTTCAGCTCTGGATCGTGGCCGTTCATTTCCTTATTTTGGGATCCGACGGCTGGGGGTTTTTCCTACTGGGATTTACCCGGGAATAGGGTTTCAAATCCCTCATTTCTTTCACTTAGTCTCTTTCTAAAGTCTAGAGAGAGGGGAGACCAAGGAAGAAGAAAGGAGGCTAGATCCGGTCACCGGCGGAGCTTCGGAGCTCCAAATCGCGAGCCGACTTCGGATCTACGGAGGCAAGGAGATTGCGGTGCTTTTCATCCGCATACATTTCCATGGCGCCAAGGAAAAATGCTAGGGTAACGATTCTCATCCTAGGACATGTGAAGTCCTCTTTTCCTTTGCATAGGAAGCCCGCACTCTCGAGTTTGTGGTGAGTTGAGACGTTCCTTCGGGTAGACATGAATAGTCCCCGTTGTGTACATGTAGTGTACGTAATCGAGAATGGATATAGGCATGATGTGTGAAGCCTACCCGGACAAGTTGGTCTGGATCGGTGATGTTGCATTGCATGAATGGCCGGAGAAGACTCCACGCAAATGTTTGTTTTTCGGGTTTTCTACGCGGTAGATTGCAGCAGGGAGCCTTGGGGGCTAACCTCGAGGTGCACCCGGAAAACTGGGCAGATGCATGATTCTGCCGTCTTGGTAGCCTGGGAGCCAACTTGTACAAAACTAGGTTATGTAATATTGTGTGTTTGATTCATGAGCTTCGGGGAAGCTTAACCCGTGTCGATGATTTTAAGTGTCATGGCGAAATGAGCAACGGGTTGAGTGGAACCGTTCCTGCTCTATGCAGTTCGGTGTTAGAGGCCTACCGAGGGCATAGAAGTCGGGTCTTAGGCTGTTGATGATTTCAAGTGTCATGACTTCTGCCTGAAAGACTCTAATGCTCACGAGTTGTGTCGTCCAAGTGGCAGTGGTGGGACCGTGGTTTTGACCGAGTTCACCGAGAATGTTCCCTGAGAGCACGGGGTGTGTGGTCGTGCGTGCCTACGCCTGTGTTGTAGTGTTATTACTATATAATATTTGGTTATGCTAATAAAGTGCATGGAAGGAGCATCGTCGCCCCGAGTTTGGGGGCGGGATCGTTATAATTTGGTCAGCATAGCTGGCTGTTGCCTTTATTTGCAACCGTTGCGGTGGATTGTTGATTGTAGGTTCTGCAGGACCAAGCGGTAAATAGCGGGAAAATCCCATTATGCTGAGCCGTCCCTCGAAGGCCAAATTTTGACTGTTTTCTTGTTTATTCATGTGTGACCGTCCTGCGTGTCGTGGTATGGAAGACACATTTTATTAGAGCAAACAATTGTAAGGCCATTGTACTGGTGTTTTGTACTTCATTCTTATTGGGTTTTATAGTGGACATTCGTGCTTGTGGCTGGGTTCTTTAATTGCAACTTTTAATAATTGCTTCTGCTATAATGACTCTGTGTAGTATGTTGGTTATTGGTTGGATGGTTTCCTTTGAGTAACCAAACAGTCTGCCTGTGGTATATGGCGTCGGGCCCCGGCTGGACCTACTGCTATATATTATGCGACGGATATGGGGTGTTACATATCTACCTGCAAGAAGAGTAAATCCTGCAACACTAACAACACAAGGAGCAACTGAAGTTATACAAAGTTCAACATACCCAGCTCAAACTTGAAGTAGTTGAACTTTGCTTCATCTAATGTCTTAGTGAAGATGTCAGTCACTTTCTTGTCTGTAAGGACAAACTCAAGACTGATATCTTCACACTCCACATACATCCTAATGAAATGATACCTAATCTCAATGTCCTTAGTCCTGCTATGAGAGACAGGGTTCCTAGCAATTAAGACTGCACTACTAGAATCATAATATAATGGAGTTCTACTTATCTAGAGATTATAATCCTGGAGCTGATGCCGGATCCATAGCAACTATGCATAGCAGCTACCTACTGAGATATATTCTGACTCAGCTATTGAGATTGCAACATTGGTCTGTTTCTTGCTGCTCCAAGATACTAGTCTTCCTCCCAAGAACTGATAGGTGTCTGAAGTGCTCTTCCTGTCCGCTTTGTAGCCTACAAAATCTGCATCTGAATAGTCTGTTAGTTCAAAATCCATATTTCATGGGTACCATAGGCCAAGATCTGGTGTGTCCTTAAGATACCTCAAAATCCTCTTTACAATAGAGTTGTGAGATTCTTTAGGGCTAGCATGATACTTAGTACAAACACATCCTCTATACAAAGTTTCATCAATAGGTTTCTCTGCCTCATCTTTGCTTGTAGGAATCAAACTTCATCAATGACCCATATGCTGCTCATCTACAAAAAATTCAAATCACCTCAGGTATATATAGGTGATTTGGATTTACATTTTCAGGTCGACCATCAAAAGAAGAATCAAGCGGGGGAGTAGTCGGGCTACTGACTTAAACACATTCACCTAAGCATGAATTAAGGGAGTTGTTCGTGCACTTTAATTTTTATTTTCCTTTTAGCTAACAAAAACTGTCTAGCATAAAGATAAGAAAAGGAAAGCACTCTTGGGAGGCACCCCTTGGTTAACTTTAATTTTTTTCCTATTTCTTTTTTCTGCATTTTCCTTATTTTTTTCTCTCCTCCTCTTACTTAGCTTATAAGCATTAGGGGCGATGTTTATTTTTAAGTATCGAGGTAGGATCACTTATTGTTGTGTTTTTTTAAAACAAATCCAAAAACAAATTTATAAAAACTTTGTTTTGCTTAAAAAATCCATAAACTATTTTCCTTTTCTTTGTTTTGCTCAAAAAATCCATAAACTATTTTCCTTTTCTTTGTTTTGTAAAAAATAAATAAAAATATTTGTTGTTTTCTTTTATTTCAAAATTTAGACTTATTGCTTTTTTATTCCAAATAAAAATACAAAAATATTATAAAACCCTTTAGAAAAAATAACAAATTTTTCTTTGAAGAAATCTTTTATTTCGATATTTGCTCACTTGTAAAATTCTTTGTAAATTAGTTTTTTCATAGTGTAAAGAAATTTTTCTTGGTTTATTAGATTTTGAATTTTGGAGTAAAACTGTTGGTCATGTTGTGTTTCTAGTCAAACGCACATGTTAGTAGAATTTTAAGTAGAATTAAATATTCAGCATACTCTTAGTTTTATATTTTTCTAATTGTTTATAGATGGATTGTTTCACTTTTAACTTGAAACATGTATAATCTGAAAACTAATTTAGGTGAGTATGTAGAAGTTTACTAGAGCGATATTACCCAAGTTAAGAGGAAAGGAATTTCTTTTTCAATGTCCAGAACTTACACCAAGATATTCTCAAGAATTTGCATAAGTTAAGCTTGTTAATATGAAAAGGAGTTAGGCATTTTTGTTGGCCTATTTGAGCCTTTGCACCAGCACCTAACATTTTTACCTATGCTAACCAAAATTGAGTCTTATATCTTATCTTTTATTTAAGCTCTACCAAAATAACACCAAAGCCAAAATAGCATCCTATTCACGCACCTAAGCCCGAGCTCGGAAAAATTTGCTTTGTTGTGTGTATGGTTTGTAACTCATTTTGATATAATGCTTATATTCACAGATTTTTCTCCCGTTTGTGATATATATATATATATATATATATATATATATATATATATATATATATATATATATATATATATATATATATATATATATATATATATATATATATATATATATATATATATATATTTATATATATATATATATATCTTTATTATATAATACAATGGTCATATTTGAAATCACACCACCAGCGGAATCTGGACCGTCGGATCAAGCATCATCAAAAGCAGGTCGTTGGATTCAAAGCAGCAGGACTGCCAATAACCAAAGCTCCAAATAAAACACTGTTCATCATCCCAAAAATCCCGATAACCAGATCCGCATCCTGTCCCCCCCACGGCCTCAGCCCTCTGCCGGCGGCCTGCCCGTCGCCCACCGGCGGGTTCGCCGGCAACCGGCGAACCCACTGGGGGTTGTCCGGCGGCGAGCGGGCAGGGCCACCTCCGGCGGTGGCCCTGCCCGCTCGCCGCCGGACAACCCCCTGCGGGTTCGTCGGATGCCGGCGAACCCGCCGGTGGGCGACGGGCAGGCCGCCGGCGGCGGCGGGGGTGAGCCGTGAGTGGCGCGGGTTTAAAAATTTTTTTTCCCGATTTTTTGATTTTCTATATATTTAAATAATTTATATTATTAATAAATTAGTAAATAATTAATAATTATTTAAAAATCAGAAAATTTAAAATTAATAAATAACTTTACAATTTAAAATTGAATGCCGGGCGGGCGAAGCCCGCCGGGGGGGGGGGGGGGGTGGGGGGACGAAGCCCGCCGGAATGCCAAGCAGGCGAAGCAGGCGAAGCCCGCTTGGTTAGGGCGAAGCCCGCAGCGACGCATCGAGAACGGGCGGAGCCCGTTCGAAGATGCTGGGGGGGGAGGGGGGGCTAAGCCCGCCGGAATGCCAAGCGGGCGAAGCCCGCTTGGTTGCGGGCGAAGACCGTAGCGACGCATCGAGAACGGGCGGAGCCCGTTCGAAGATGCTAGTATGTATATATATATATATATTATAAAAAGGACTTTCACAAGGGAGAAAGAAAAAATTTATGAAAAAAGGGCTTAAAAAGATAAAAGTGAAAAAATTGTGAAGTAAAGGATTCGACATTTTTGCGATGTGTTTGAAATTCATGGGTGTTAGTATTGAGTCATTTATGCGAGCTCATTTTTGTTTTAGGTGTGTCTAGCCATCAACTTTATCTTTTATTATCCACATCTTTAACCTAAGCCTACATTTCAACCTAACAAAGACCTAATGATTTGTGATTATGAGTTAGGTTAGTGTTGTGGCGAGAATGCGAAAGAGCAAGCGTATGGTGATCGTCATTAATGGATTTCTTTGGCGGGTACCCTAATTTTTAATATTGTGTAATATCATTCTTAATAAACACCCTACTTTCTCTCTTTAAAAACAATTTTTAGGATTTACCAATATTTCTTTAAAAAAGTGGCAATAATAAATCAAGACATTTTCTTGAAATCTATAAACTAATTTGTATACTGAGTAGGTTTTTCGCTAAGATTTCTACGCACATAGGCGTAAAATTTTGCATTTTACTGCTTAGGTTCAATATTCTTTTCTGGTTATGAAAATTTTTCTACTCTCTATGGAAGGTTGTTTGTTCAGGATTAGCAAACGGGTAAGTATGGTGTATTTGATAAGTAATATATGTGTAATTTTACCATAGTATTAGTTTAATTTTTAGTATTAATTTATCATATTTTATTTATTTTGCTTAATAAATAATTTCTTTTTAATATTTGATAAATAATTTAAGTTTTATTTATTTTTGTACGATTTATACCTATTTTTAGTATATATTTTAGTATAATATAAACTAATAATATATTTTGTATTTTCATTTATAAATCACTTGTTTTATATTTTTGTTCACTAATTTATTTATTTTCTTTTTCTATTTTGTAAGTTTAATGTCGCGATCGCACTCATGACGTTTGAGTTTGTCATATTTACTCGAGTTGCTCTCATCCCAATAATTTCATGCCACTGCAACGTCCGCTTCACCGCGCCATCTTAGTTGTTGCCTGCCACTTCCCCATGCAAGCCCAAGCTCAAGATTGCCACCCGTGTCGCCAACCTGCTACCTATGCAAACCATGTATGAAACCAACTTATGCAAGTCTACGCCCATTTAATATTCCTCACCAATTCAGCCTCTCAGCCCACACATAACCTTTCCTTTCATGGCTGGCCCATGAATGCAGTAAACATCACATCTCTCCATTAACAGCCACATATTATTGGACGCAGATCCTCTCCAGTTGGGGCGAATTGGAGGGGGTCCAGATCGCGGCACTGATGTCGCCTGGCAAATCGGACGGCTTACCTTTACTCGCGGTTGACCTGATGAGTGGGCCCCGCGCGTGGAGCTAACTTCTTCTCCGCCGTCCGATTTGGGAGGCGAGATCAGGGCCACGAACTGGACCCCTCCAGTTCGCCTGAAATGGAGAGGATCCCGGTCCCATATTATTGCAGCCAGCCACCTTTATTCATGATAAACGCCACCTTTCTTCATGATAAATTCCACCTCTTCATGCAAATTACATCCACCACTATTTAATTACAGTCACTATCATTTATCACACACATAATTACATATTCTCTCCTAGTTGTTGCAAACCGCCAGCTCTCCTCTCATTTTCCGAAATCGCCACCATCATACCGCCTCCCATTCATTCCCGCCACCCTCTCCAAATTCTGCTTCTATTCCCATTATTTTATTAATGCCTCCATTTAATTTCTATAACTAAATCTCATTCGTTCCCACCATCTCATCTCATCCTCATAAATATTATCCCCCATTCATTTTACCTCTTTTGCTGCCTCTCTCTCTCTAAACAATGCCTCATCTCCTTTTCCAATAACTGCCAGCCACCTTCACTCCTATTGAAAACCATGAACCCTCTTCCTCTCCTAAATTCGAACCCAACCACTCTCCTCTTCATAGCTACAACCCAGCCACCCTTTCCCCTTCCTCATAAAATATGTTTAACATCTCCATTTAATTATTCTTATAACTGCCAACTTTGCATGCACTATTCCTCCTTACTACCCATGAAACTCATATTCTTCTCCCCCCTATTAATTAAAAATAAGGTGATTGTTAACCGCAACCCGTAATTGGCTAGTCGCACCCCAAAAACTCTAATTATTCGCGCCTTTTCGAAATACGCCTTGTACACTCAATTTCAGGAAACGTGTTCAACACGGAAGTTGTAGATATCGACAAGATCTACAACTTTCGTGTTGAACACTTTCCTGAAATTGAGTGTACAAGGCGTATTTTGAAAAGGCGCAAAACTTGAGCATATTTTCAAAGTACGCCTTGTACATGCATTTTTAGGAAAAGTGATCACCACGAAAGTTGTAGATCTCGTCGATATCTGCAACTTTTGTGTTGAACACTTTTCCTGATATTGCATGTACAAGGCGTATTTTGAAAAGGCACGAAAACTTGGAATATTTTGAGGTGCGACTAACAAAATAACGGGTTGCGGTTAACAATCACCTAAAAATAACCTTTCATATTCTTAAACCATCACTCCCAGTATTTCCTTCTCTTAATTAATTCCAACCCTTCATGTGTCTTTCACCTTCTCATTTTTCCCTATAAATAATGGTCGAACTCATGAACCATGGGGGGTGGACCAAGGGAAAGAGATAGTAGGAGTCCACCATTGGGGTCGAGAAGAAGGTTGGGTCTCTCATTTCCATGATATCTTTTGTGTTAGTTATATTTTATGTAATTTAATTTTAGTTGCAATATAATTTAGATTTTACTTTTCATGCAATTGTACTTTTTATTTCATAGTGATAAATGCCTATTTCAATTATGCATAGCTAATTTCTTGGTGTTTGATCGGATGAATTCTTAAGTGTTTCTATTTCGTAAACTCTTTTCATAATATTTGATTGGGAAAATTACAATTCTTCTTTGATTTTATTTTATTGAATTCATATTTCTAATGTATGATAAATGAGTTTTGATATGTATTCTATTTTACCAAGAGGTTGTGAATATGAGTAGATCGCTCAAAGGTGAAAGGAGTTGCATTATATTCTCGAGAGAGGGCGATGCAAATCTTCCAGATTGGGGTCAAACCCAATAGTGGGGTCCACCACATAAAGCAAGCTTGGGTGTTTTGACTGACTAATGGGTCTAAATCGTTGTATCTAAGATTTGTTGAAAGCGTATTCTCGAGAGAGGCGCTTTTATAATTTAGCAACCTCCACGGTCGAATTATTCTCGATCTTTATTTATGAATTTGAGTTATATGAATTAATTTACTTAAGAAGGATTCCTTATCCAATGTTTATTTCTTCTTTATCATTTAGTCATTCTCAAAACTATTTTTTGTTCTATAAAATAATAGTAATTTGCGTGAGTAGAAGTAATTAACAGGCCCGGAAGAAGAGAGTACTTGATATTTCGTTTTAGTAAAAAACATATGCTACGAACGATTGGTGCTCTTACTTATAGTTTGTAGAATTTGGAAATATATATTTATTATAAATTTTACCCATCGGCTACATCAACACTCTTAATCACATTTGTCATAGAAGTTAACGATGGTATCGCAGTGTCAGGCCATGTCTCCCTAGCATGGCTGTCCTCTTACATGGGGTGTTGCTGCTCTTATGGGGTGTACAACTAAAATAGTGGAATAGCAACTGTTAGTCATAAAGACTAAGTGTCTTCACATCCTCTCCCCCGGCGACTCGTAGGCACCGGGTGGAAGGAGGGAAAATGTTGTACAATATAAGCAGTAGTGCATAAAATAAACAGGTAGTATGGGAATGTTCATACCTTAGGAGTTATCATATCAATAGATCAATAAGTTAGCAAGTAATAGCAATAGGTATCCACATGTATAGAGAGCAAATCTACACTAGCAGTATAATAAGTAGCAAGGTATAATATAAGTGTGGAATTGAACTTAACTTTTAAGGATGTCCATACAAGCTTATAAGTTAAGGGTCTGGCACATTAATAGTAACTCATCACATAAAAGTGCTCATACTAATTTATATCGGTGCAATGTCATGAAATGAATGTATGATGACTCACCTACTATTACACGTGCACTCTGAATTGCTCTGTCGATATAAACTTCAGTTCCCAATTTTTGAGGGTAGTGAACCAATCAGGCACCTCACGTTGTGGCTAGATGGAGATAGCAGAACGGGATTCTCCACTACTAGGCGAGTATGCACACTACCAGACCTAAGCCTCGTGTATGCCTCAACGCTAAGAACCAAATAGTAGATCCCCTACGTACTTTCTTAATCATCTGAGTCTTAAAAGGTTACGGAAGGGACTTTGGGAAGTAAGCACCAAAGATCCCAGCCCACCGGGCCTGATTCTATCTGCCGGCTTCTGTCAGTGTGACGACCGTGCCGGCAAGCCCATAGACCCACCATAATTAATCCTCTCACTAGGATCATTATCCAACCATATATCAACCATACACACACATGTAATTCCCATGGTGAAACCGTGCTAACGAGCACTCAAGGACTTCAACCAAGTCCTTGCCTAATTCATTGTTTTATTAGATTAACCAGTGCTAATTATCACTTAAGGACCTACCAACTGTGTCCTTAACATAATACCACAAGTCATAATGATATTTAAATGTCTAAATCAGGCCATCAATGCACACGTAGGGAATGTGCAAGTCATGGAATTACTCTATATGGTCCTATAGGACTACTTATATATCTGACAACATGTTTAGTTTTCTGATATAATATGTCCCAACAATTTGATCCGCCATATTTAACATCAAACTAGAATAATATTAAAAGCTTGGACATAATTATAAACAATGACCCTAGCCATTTCATATCTTCGTATTACTTGCCACCATATGCCCAAACTCTTAGAGAGCCATAACTAAAGTAAGTACTTAAGAGATTATATCAAAACGAAATCCCTTGAATTTCCTAATATATTCCATAGTTAGTATTTCGAGCATTTCCATAATGTTTCAAACCATTTGGGTAACACAATTGTTAATTATGACACAATTATTTATATATGATTACCGCCAATATCAAAGCAAATACATATCAAAATATTATAAAATTTAACTAGGGTGAGCTCATTGTCATCGAGTATATGTCTACCAAATTTCATAAGTATCCGACAATTATTTTAAGAGAAATTTGCGAAACATAAAAATCTTTATGTTTGTAACATAGTTTATGGAAACTGGATTTTTGGGAGCTACAATCCACCAAAAGTTATATTCTACCCCATTCTGGAATGATTTTTCAAGGGCTTCAACTTTTATGTTGAGCCTGAGGTTCAGATCTAAGTGTTTCTTGCCTAAAACAAGGTCTGAACCTGACTGTTTAAAACTGGATAGAATCTTTCTAGTTCCTAAGTCATAGCTAATTTAACGTGGCATTTTTTCGATTTAGATCGAGCGAGCTATAGAGATCACTAGAAAACATGCAACCACTCGTTGAAAGGTATTTTCAAAGGCTACAACTTTTATGTTGATCCCAAAGCTTGAATATGGCTGAAACATGCCTAAACATAGCTTGAACCCAGCTGTGCATATAAAAGCATATTCAGCTTGGTCTGCACATAGCAAATCTGCACAGATCTTAAAGTAGATCTGATAGAGGATGTTCATCTTCTTCCTCCAGTCAAAAGTTAGGATAAATCCAACCTTCTCTCTCCTAATACTCCCTCAATAGACCTCCAATCTTCACGAGATCAAGTCATATCTTTTCGTATTGAAGAGAGGAGACGATTGAAATTACTTTTGCGGCGAATGACGCCATATAATGGAAGTTCTAGCGCGGTCTATTCCTATGAAACTTCGTGGAACTCACCAGTCAATCTCTCTTGATCCTAATGTCTCTCCTAATTTTGATCTAAAAATCTAGCACTAAGGGAGAGGAGAGGAAGTAACCTTATTCTCAAGTTATCTCCTCGGTAGTGCGGCAATGACTGTTTCTGGCGATCTTGCTCTATCATAGCTCCAAATACTCCTCCAGTACTTTGTTCCTCCGATAAAGGGTTGGTTAATTTTGAAGGAATGGGGAGGGTGGTGTGTTCGAAAATGAATAAAGGGGGAGGACAAAAGGTGGCGGATTTGCTTTTCATTAAAGTTTTCGAATAAAATTAATGAAAAGCATTTTCCCATGCTTAAAAAGGCAACCCCATCACGTGTCCTCCTCCTATTGGACCAACATATCATCTAGCTTTGAAATAAGGAAGATAAGGCATGGGTGTAGGTATGGGCACGGGTATGAGCATAAATGGGCCACTCTTCCTAAAGCAGAAAACTAGGACCCATATTTATCACTGGCCAATAGACCATAAAAATGCTATGTCAAATATCAGCTGCATGAATTTTGGTTGTATCAACTGCATCATTTACATTAGCTGCATCATTTTGATGGTAAATAAAATATCAACTGCACCGGTTGCATCAGCTGCATCATTTTGATGCTAAGTAAATTATTGACTGCATCGACTACATGAATATCGGCTACATCGACTGGAAGCTTATCCAGTCGATAAAATACTTAACTGTATAGCTTCTAATCAATATGTTGACCTTCCAGTCAACAAAAACACTCATGGGGGGTTTTCTTCGAATTGGAATGTTATATTGAGGCCTTCGGTGGAATGGAGGACCCCCCCCCCTCTCGAACACATAAATCACTTTGAGACAATCATGCGCCTCTTCAAAGTGCCGGATCAATTCTTGTGCCAAGTGATCTCCACAACTCTGAAGGGGAAAACACCCACATGGTTCCACTCCTTACAGGAGGGGAGATCAACAACTTCAGGTAGGTCGCCCGCCGGCCTGGGGGCGGGCGAAGCCTGCTGGCCCCTGTGGGTAGCGGGCAAAGCCTGCCAAGTATTATCTCGGGTGAAGCCCGTCGACCTGGGTAGGCAAATCCCATGGAGTACTATCGCGAGCAAAGCCAATCGAGTACTATCGCATGCGAAGCCAGCCTAGTACTGTTACGGGAGAAGCCCGCCAGGGCGGAGCATGGGGGGGCCCTTCGTGCACTGTCACACATATACATATATGAGTGAAAGTGCACAGTACCGGTCCGCCGAGGAGGGCTCCCCCTCCCCCCCCCCCCCCCCCCCCGTACATTATCACTCGTATATATTATATTTGTTTAAATTATTTTATTTTTTTCCCCTAATCTAATTTAATAAATTATTATAAAACAAATAATTAAATAAATTTACAAAATTGCAAGTAATAAATAAAAAATGTGTTTACAGTTATACGCAAAAGTGGTGATGGCCTAATGGATAAGGCGACTGAGCCTGAATTAGGTGATCGGCGGTTCGAATCTTAGTCTGTGCTTCTTTTTAATTTGTTTTAAATTTAATTAATTGTTTATAATATTTATTCCCACATCGTGGGTTTAAGTAGTTTATTCGGGTATAAATAATATGATCAAAATGTGGAGAGAGGTGGAGTGGGGTAAGGGTTGAACATCGGACGGTAGTTAAATTATGGAGATAGATCCAACAGTTGCTGAAATGTTGAACTCATATTATTCACAGACCACAGTATTTCTTTATATATATATATATATATATATATATATATATATATATATATATATATATATATATATATATATATATATATATTTATATTTATATTTATATTTATATTTATATATATATATATTTATATTTATATATACATACAAGTGACAGTACCCCTCCCGTGCCCCGCGCGATAATACACATACAGCGGTGGGCTTCTCCTACCCCCGGACAGTTTCGCTCGTGCCCGGCGGGCTTCGTCCACCCCAACCCGGCTTCTCCCTCCCCCAATCGGCTTTTCCCGCACACGGCGGGCTTCGCCGCCCCCGGTAGGCTTTTATATATTAATTCCCACATCGTGTGTTTTAATTATTAATTATCACACACTTAATTAGTATATATATAATTAATTATATATATTAAAATTCTTGAGGGAGCCTTTTCGCTAGAAGGGGAGCGGAGCGAATTCCTGAGCAAAGGATCGGTCTAAGTCCACGACCTCGTCGAAAAATTTCAAAGCTCTTTCTAGCCTCTGAAGTTGTTTGTCCTCAAATAAAGACATGAGGGCCTATTTATAGTTTTCTAGAGGGATATACTAGTAATTGTGTCGGGGGAGAATTTATGTTGTCGAATGGTGTCGCTCTGCTTTGGTCACCTGATCACCAAATTTAGCGAAATGACGAAAGTGACCCTCGGGCGGTACGGGTGGCCCAGGCAAGGTGCTAGATGGTGGTAGGGGCTAGAGTTGGCAGGGGCCGCCAGCGGTGATGGGGTATGCCGCCGGCGGTGGCGATCGCCGGCGCGCACGCAAGGAGCGGGCATGCGGGGCGCGTGTGCGTTCTTGTGCTATGCGCGTGTATGTAACACCCACATTTGTCATGAAGAATATAACAAAAGGCCTGGTCGGGGCCCTATGCCATATTCAACGGACAATTAGTGGAGTTACATATTAAAACCAAAATATCCATGCATTCTAACTCAGAGTTACAATCTAGCAGAAGCTTTTTAAGTACCAACAGCCCACAAACACAGGAATGTCCACTATAGACTGGCATGAATGAAAGTCATACACAAAGTCTGACCTTAAGGACTTACATGTGAAATGTTTACACTACCAAGGTTGTTTACATACATCGGCACGCAGGTCGACAACACATGAAAAGTAAGTAAACGCTTTGCTTGGCCTTTGAAGGCCAGTGTAGCACAAAGGGGGTTCAGCCATCTACTTCCAGCTCGGCTCTCCAGCACCTACATAGGGACAAACCACCAAAGATGTAGCAAACAAAGAAATGATCAGCTTTAGCTGACTAATTTATAACTACCCTACCCCCATCTCGGGACTGTAGTACATTTTCCCTGTAAGAAAGTTGTATGGCAATATATATATGTATATATATATATATCAACCACCACAGACGTTGGCATGCATGACCACACATCCCGTGCACTCAGGGAAAATTAATGACATATTGGATTTTCCACCTACCAGTATGGTACAGGTACGGACCAGCTTTTGCTCTAGCTCACAACATTGCAGTCACATAGCACAATGTGACCTCAACTTCTCCTTGTTTTGTTACAACTACATCGATATCACATAACACGATATGGGCAATAACCACATCAATATCATATAACAAGATGTGGGCTACCTCCACATTGATACCACATAACACAATGCGGGCCACAACCACATTGATATCACATAGCACAATGCAGGCTACAATTAACGTGATTACCCACATTATCATTTATGATCGGCACTCAAGGCCACCAAGCTAGGCACTATAGGTCTTACAACTTAACATACTACCCACCTTATCCTCAAGATGTGGGCTCGCAATCACAACTCAGCTCACTAGAAGTTATCGCCAGTGGTAACTCTACCGCGGGGCGATAACAAATAGAACTTTTATTCTGCTATAATTTTGGGTGTTTTCTTGGAGTACACCTCCAGGACTATCTGCAGTAACCTGCAACACCCTCAGATCCCGTAAACTACATGTTTAACCATGGAGACTTCTCTGGTACACAAATAATTCATCATCAATCCATGCTAACTGTCCAGATGGGCTTCACACAGCATGTCTATTCCAAACTTTAATTTTGTATTCTATATGCAATTTTACCAAGGATACAACCAATGAATCCGTCGGAAGAATTGCCTCCACTTCCACATGGAGCCTCCTCCCTCATATGACAAAATAAAGGACTCGCATGTCCAAGGATTTCTAGAGGAGAATCGTTACCCATGTAGATCACATAGGAGCCATGAGATTATAAATGATTCGGATGGAAGTGTTCGCAACACCTTCTTCTCTACAAATCTAACTTTGGCACGCGACTTTGGCCACAAGAGTTCCTTCAATGGCTTTTTAAATCCTCTCTAAGTACTAAAAATCAGCTTCTTAGACTTCCTTTCCTTCTTTTCTCAAGGATGGAGAGAGAGAGAGAGAGTGAAGAAAAGAGAATGAAAGAAAGAATGAGAATGAAATTCTCACCTCTGACCCTTAACACTAACGGGCCAAACCCCAGCAATCTGATCTCTAAGCCAAAAGGAATGGATGGCCTGATTTACTCGGCCATTCTTTTTAAATCTTGCTACCATCACGCGGTAGCTTGCTATCTCCTGGTGGTAGCTTAGGCGGTGGCGGTGATCTTATCCAGCACCACTTTGCTGCTTAACGGCTGCCTCGGCATCGCTCGACACATGTCATGCTACTGCTAGCAGTATCGCTATAATCTAGCGGTAGCAACTCGATGCCATTGGTTTTCCTCAATGCCATCAACTCGATGCCACTGATTGTTCTCGATGCCTTCAACTCGACGCCCGTTATTGCCGACGGTATCATTGCTCTCGCATGGTGATAGCTTCCAGACCAGAAAAATTATTGTTTCCAAACATTAGAAACCTGGTGTGTAACAGTGTGGGTGCACTACGCATGGGTGCTTTCAAGACTTTGGGGGAGCGCGACGTTTTGCGCGAGACTTGTCCGGCCGGGTTGCTTTTCCTCACATGTCCTCGATACAAGTCTTTCCGGTTTGGCTCAGAAATTTTCAGGGGGAACCCCATCTATATTTATAGTATATATATATATATATATATATATATATATATATGTAAATATATATATCATATATAAAGAAATACTATAGCCTACGAATAGCATGAGTTCAAAATTCTATCAGTTGCCGGACCTACCTCCATAATTCATCGGCTGTTGGATCTAGCTCAATGAAACCTTCACATCTCTCTCCACTTTTTTGTAGGTCTCCTAAACCTACTACGGTGTCATAAACCTAAGCAAAATTGTCATTTGTCCCTTACAATTCGGAAAGAAACTTAATAAGAAATATAGTCCGCCCAATATATTCTGCTCTTCGTCACATTGCCCGTCAGGTTTTAACCTTACCCGCACTTTGTAAATCACCCAATTTATGCAAGATTTCAATTAAAGAATTCTGATCCTATTATTTATATCTGAATAAACTTCAACCCAACAAATGGGACTAACTATTAGAAAGAGATAATAAATAAAAAAAACAAATTAAAAAAGGCATGTCGGCTGAGAATCAAACCGCCGACCACCTGATTCAAACTTAGTCACCTTATCCATTAGGTCGCAGGCTCTTTTGCGCACATATTGCAAGCGCATATTTTATTTATGACTTGCAATATTTTATTTTATTTCTAAATTTGTTTAAATATTTGTTTTATAATTTAATAATTAATTTAATTAAATTATGGAAAAAATTCAAAACAATAATTTAATAAAAAATATTATATAAACAATATTTAAATGAATATAATATTTTAAAATTTTTTTAAAATTAAATAATCGTTGGGGGCGGGGGAATCCTGCCGTCGCGGGCTGGGTACTGTCGCAATTGGTCGCAGTAGCAGTGCCCCGTGTCTGTCACTTGTATATATGTATGTATTTATGTATGTACATATATATGTGCATGTATAGATCTATATGTATATATATACACATATACATGTACATAGATATGTATATATGTACATATACATATATACATATATAATGTATACATATACATGTACATAGATATGTATATGTGTACATATACATATATAAATACATATATGTATATATGTATATGTACACATATACATATCTATATATATATATATATATATGGGGAGATATCAGGTGCGGGCATGATTGCATGCGGACGTAAGGACAGGTCAATTTGGGGGTCAAGATGGTTCAAATCGAAACGTAATCAACATAAAAATATTAGATCTTGGCGAGGCGAAAAACTTTCATGCTGATCACTTTTTGATTTGGAGTCGTCTTGGCCCTCGAATTGGCCCCCGAAATCTGGGGCGGCGAGAGTGCTACAGTAGCAATCTCGCCGCCCCAGACTTCGGAGCCCAAATCAAGGGCCTAGATGGCGCCAAACAAAAAAGTGATCGACATGAAAGTTGCTCTTATCGCCGATATCTACAACTTTCATGTTGATCACTTTTCGATTTGAATGCATCTTGACCCTTTCCCGTACGCCCATACGCCTGCACTAGATATTTCCCCTATATATATATATATATATATATATATATATATATATATATATATTATATATATATATATGTATATTCTATATATATTATATATATCGATATATGTATGTATATATATCTCCTGTATGGGGAAGTATAATATGCGGGCGTACGGACAAGACTCAAGGATGCTTCAAAAAGTGTTCAAAATGGAAGTTGTAGATCTCGGCGAGATGAACAACTTTCATGCTGAACGCTTTGCACACGGCGGACGATAGGCCGCCGCACTGGGAGTTACTACAAATTGCGCTTTGCATTGGTGGTCTTCGGATAACGGCTTGATGATTCTGGATGGGAAGCGGAGCACTTGGTCTTGCAGTTGCAGGAGCCGCTTTGAACTTGAATGATTTGGCTTCCTCGGGTGGCTTTGACTTGACCCTGTTGTGGCTCGGGTGTGGCTCGAGTGCAGTTCAGGTGTGGCTCTGAGGTGGCTCGTATGAGAAAATTGGCAGAGCTTCGACCTGAGGAATAAGAGGATTCCGAAGAGAAAACGATGAGAAATGAGTAGGACTGGGGATCCTTTTATATGCTCCGGGAGGTGGTTATGATGATTATATGGCTATCCGCACACCATAACCACTTTCATGAATCTTTATACTATAGTTTAAATGTGTGTATCCCGCTATTTGGAGACCTCCATAAATAAAATAATAAAATATTAATTAAATCCCTCCACTAACCTGGTGGTTAGTGGGTGGTTACACACGAATCGAACGGCTGAGGACGCTCCCCCTTAATCGTATAGTGGAAGCGGGCCTCCACATGTGGTCGGCGAACTTACCGCCAGGTTCGCCGGCGAAGGGAGGGCTGCCCACGACGGCCAGGGAGGAGCGGCAGCTCTCCTTATCCGTGTGTCGGCGATCAAGGGAGGGGGCGGCCGCCCCCTAGGCCACCGGCGGCCAAGGAATTGGCGGCCAGGGCGGTCTCCCTCCTTAGCCGTGCCAGCGGCCAAGCGAGAGAATGGCTCGGGAGGATGCACCCTCAGCCGCACCGGTGGCCTGGCGAGGGGGCGGCATGGGAGGCCGCCCCCTCGGCCGCTCTGTCAGCCGGGCGAGGGGGAGGACTGGGCGGTACCCCGAGGGCGGCCCGGGAGGCCGCCCCCTCGGCCGTTATGGTGGCCGGGTGAGGGGGCGGCCCGTGCAGCCACTCCACGTTGCCGCGCCGGCGGCCGGGCGAGGGGGCTGCCCGTTCGGCTGCCCCCCTTGGCCTCGTCGGCGGCTGGGCGAGTGGGAGGCCCCTGCGACCGCACCGACGGTCAAGCGAGGGGGCGGCCCAGGCGGCCTCCCCCTTGGCCGCTTGAGCGGCTGAGGTGGGGGAGGCCCGGCAAGCCTCCCCCTTGGCCGCACTCTTGGCCGCGTCCGATGGCCGGAGCGGTGAACGGAGGCGTGCCGCAGGCATCCGAGGGGGAGGCCGGTCGGCCGCCTCTATCGAGGTGCGGCGGTTTTGTAACGCCCCTGATTTTTTGATGATTTTATTTGAATGGGTATCGTCACATTTATGACGTCGTGGCGTTACTTTTAACGTCGAGTTGATGATGCAACGCCGTTAAGGCATTTTCGCACCTGTGCGGTCGAGTCGGCCAAATTCTTGTTGTAATTGGAAAATTTTGTATTTGGAAATTAAGTTAAATAATTTTGTACTTGCTCGTCAAGTTTAGTAACGATCCGAGCGATATTCGGAACTCGTTAATTTTTTTGAAGTTTTGTAGAATTTATGTTTTCCGTAGACTTTGAAAATTTATATCTCGAGAATGGCTCGTCGGATTTTGGTTTTGACTTCGTCGTTGGGTTCGTAGCATCTGTGTTCTCCTACGGTGTGAGTTTCGTTCAATTCGGCATGCGTTTGGGCCTCCGTTTTGATCTCGTGTTTCTTTATTCAAAAGTATATAAATATGATTATTTTATTATTAAACCACTATGCAAAAATGGCTTTTACAATTCATGTATATAGTTAAATTTTTTTGAATATATTTGTAAAAGAAACTGTTCATGCAATTTATTTTGTCTCAGTTCTCGAGTGAACTGCTTCCTCTCGAGTACTGCCTCCTTGATACTCGAGTACTCTTTCCTTGTTCTAGAGTACTAAGTTTTAGTACTCGAGTAGCTTTTTTTACTACTTCTCGAGTACCCGTAATTTAGTTCTTGAGTACTGTTATTCTTCTCTCGAGTAACTGCTGCATACCTCTCAAGTAGTATAATTCTGCCTTCTCGAGTTCTGCCAGTCTCCTTCTCGAGTACTACTTTTTGTCTCGAGTAATTCCGTTTTAGTACTCGAGTAAAGCTTTGGTACTCAAGTACTTCTTCCTTGTTCCCGAGTAATCCATTACAGTTTGCATTCGAGCGCCTTTTTGAGGGTCAAAACAGTGTCGTATAAAAATGGTTAACATGAAATGTGTTCGTCTCTACGAGATCTACAACTTTTATGCCGGGAATTTTTTGATTTGAAGCCATTCTAAACCACTATTTTTATTTCCCGCGCACCCGCTCCTAAATAGTCTGTTTTTCCATACTTAGACAAAACTTTATATATATATATATATATATATATATATATATATATATATATATATATATATATATATATATATTCTGATACTTAAGATAATTAAGAAAGAGAAACTTCATCTTCTCCGGATTTTCTCCCGAACCAGAGTGGCGTGAGCGAGAGAGAGAAAGTCTTTCGTGAATCTTCCGGGGGCGCTCGACGGTGCTCCGGTGCTCTAAATCTTCAACCGAATATAGATCCGAAAAGCTCTCGTCAAGAGCTACGTCATCGTGGTAAAATTTTCCCAATTTCTTGAGTTTTCTCGTTAGGGTTTTTCAGCCCTAACCTCTTTTCGGCCATTTTTGTTTAGATTTTGACTCCCCCTGTGTACTTTTGCCCCGATCTGCGACGTGCAGTGATTCGGAGGATTTTTTTCCGGTAAAACCAAGGCAAGTGGTGTTTTTACTCCCATCTTCTCTTCATTTTCATGATCTGTTGCAACTTCTAATTTCATTGTTATTATCAAAAATTTCTTGTTGAGTATAGTGTTGCCTAAATCTTTTATCTATATCCACTTTTTTCATAATGTTCTTGTTTATTCTAAGTTTAACCTTTTAAAGTGATATATTTTTTGATGATATGGTTGTATCTTGCTCATGTTAACCGTCCCTTAACGATTATGTAGGACGCATTAGAGTTTATCTAGGATTGTAAATTGTTCCTAAAGGTTGATCAACCACGTCATTAATCTAGAAATGTCGAATAGAATCTGATGTGCCAAGTCTCGAGATATATGTGTTGTGGTTTCTTTGGGTTTCTTGATTGCGGGAGTTAGTGGACGTAACCACCTCCGCAAGGTTTGTGAAAGTCCACCTAGTGTCAACTATGTGCACCTATGGGGGGGGGGGGAATAGGTGACGTGTGGTTCTTTTGCGGAATTTACGGATGTACCTGCACAATAAAAACAAAAAGCACATCACACAGAATACACAGCAAATTTATAGTGGTTCCCCGACTTGGGTACATCCACTTTCCCCCTTCGACCTATCTCCCCAACAAGGGACGACTCGGTCACTTCTCCAACGGGATTGAAATCCAATCCCTGCACTAACGGAAGGAGCCCTTCCACACGTGAGAGTCAACACTCCCACAAACCGGGTTGCACCCAACCCTTACAACACGGAACAAAAGTTCCTTTACAACAAAATTAAATATAGAATGTACACGTGATACAAACTTCTTTTGGAGACTACGGTGTTCCTCTTGTTCGACGACGTGTTCTTGAAATCGATGAAGAGTCTACAACCTTGGTCTCTCTTGGAGAGGATCTCCCCGGAACCGGCGGCGGCACACGAGCGGCGGCTAGCTTCGGGATCGGCGGCTACGATGATGAGCGGCTGCTGAACTTGGAGATCCAAACTTCGTAGCGAAGCAAACTAGGTCTACCAACGGTCACTCTAGGATCGGTCGTCTCGATCGATTCGGACGGAGGAATTTTTCCCGGTCAACAAATCGAGAGACAAGAGATCTCTGGATAGACGCGTGAGACTCAAGCCTTGCTAGGCTTCTGTCGCCGGAGATTACGAAGGAATCTCAAATGTTGACGGCGACCAACAATCCCGAGCGCGACGGTGGCGGCGGAGAGGAGTCGCGGAATTAGGGTTACGAGGCGGCTCGGTTTCTTTCTCCATTTTTCCGTCCCTTTACTGTTCAAAAATACTGGAATATATATACTGTTGAATTCTCAAATATGACCGTTTGCGGGACCCACAAAAGAAATCCCTAAGTCCGGTTCAAACTAGTCCAAAGGCAGAATCCGGTCCAGCAGCATCCTGAGAAAACGCCAAGTGAAAATCGACAAGAATCGCAGGCGATTCTCGACGAATCGGCGAGAATCACTAAGTGATTCTCGACGATTCGTCGAGAATCGTTAGTGATTCTCGCCGAATCACTTATTGATTCTCAACGAATTTTACTTTGTATGCATGAGCTGCTTGGCCACTGGTTCGGCGAGAATCACTAGTGATTCTCGCCGAATCTTACTTGGCACCATTTAGAGGTGGCCAGAAGGAGTCGGCGAGAATCACTAGTGATTCTCGTCGATTCGGCGAGAATCACTAGTGATTCTCGCCGAATCGGCGAGAATCACTTGGTGATTCTCGTCGAATTTGCCTTGGACGAATTTTCGTCTTCCACCCAGGAGCTGCTCCTTGATCCTCCATGCTCCTTGTCTTCTCTTGCATATGAACGGCCCTGTACTTGAAAGTAAGTGCACTCCAATAGAGAGAGTGCACATAGGCCAACACACTGATCTGCTCAACGAGGGATTACGTCGTGCAGACCCGTGTATATTGACCTACTGCACCCTGACATTGGTGTGCACTTAGCGTGGAGGAACTGCAAGCACAACTTGAGATGTTTCATCAAATACATTGTGAATTCATCTTAGCTTGACAGGTGGCTTCCTCAAATCTAGGTAATCATGGATACAATACCCAACAATCTCCCCCTATTTGACGAAGCCAAAACCCTACTAGCTAAGATGAATAACACTTATCAAATAATAAACATAGCATTCAGAAATTAAACATGCAGTACAAGAGAATATATGCAATCAGATCAGGACTTGAGTCATTCACAAATTCAAATATATATACCAAGATAAATATATTCACATATAATCCAGAATTGTTTATATGACTGGTGGGCCAAAACCCGAACAGGCAAGCGTACCTGTCGAATTGTAGTACCAAGGTCGTATTTAAACACGGGGTTGTCAAGTACTTCTACTCGCGCTCTAACTATTATCCTACCGGAAAATTAAAGGGGTTTGAGAATTTTTTAAGAAGCAAAAGGAACGATAAATTGCGAGACGAAAACTTATGTAAAAAAAGGCTAGCATTCGATCATTGATTCACCATGAAATGAAACGAGAAAATAAAAGGCATAGTTTTAAATTTGCAAATCCAACTTGGCCGTGACGGATCCGAAAATAAGACAAAATCTCGCTAGAGCATTAAGTCTCCTAACTTATAGACTTTTCGATCGAAATCTCTTTACAAACCGAAAAAGCCTAAAGTTGCATTATCGAGGTGATCCGCACTATTGGATTTGACTCCAATCCGGAGGATTTACGTCGTCCTATCTCTAGGGTTGCGTTCAACTCCTTCCTTCTTTGAGTGATCTTTCACATCCACGAGCCTCTCGGCTACTCGAATATGAGATCATAAGCCTACTACCGTATACCGGAAATACGGAGTCGACACAAAATAAATCAAAGAAGGACCGAGTAGAATTACGCAAAAATAAAACTATGAAATAAAAATAATTCTCATTTCAAATCATGGATCCTCATGATCAAATGCTAAAAGAAGATTAGCTACGCATATTGCAAAAAGAAACAACGAAACAAATAGAAGAGAATTTCATTACTTGTAAATAAAAAGAGTGTACAAAATATTAAAAAGACTAGATTAGGCTATAAGGAAAACTTGCACTAATTGAAAAGAAAAGATTACACTAACAACATGTAAGCAAAAAGAAAGCACTCTCTTGAACTAGAACTTCACTTTCTCTCCAAAATTCAACTCCCAAAAACTAACTCCCAAAGTATGAGTCTTGGGTTCCTTTTATAGATAAGGGAGAAGGTTCTAGAATGAAGATGAAGAAGAGGGGGCAAGGGGGGTGGCCGGCCAAGTAGGGTAGAGAAGATGCATGCACATTATTTAATTTGGGGGAAGAAAGAGGAGGTGGGTTCAATGTATTGGTGGCAAGGTGCATGGATAGAGAAATTAATAAGAGAGAAAGGATGAGTGGGGGATGCATGAATATAATAAATTGAGGAGAAAATAATAAAAGGGGGGAGAGAGGAGAGGGGCCGGCCAAGCATGAATGCATGCATGCAATAAATGGAAGGGAGAGAGAGAGAATATTATGATGCATGCGTGGATTGAAAGGTGGCAAGAGAAATAAAGGAAAGAGAGGGGGGTGGCCGGCCATGTGGGCTTAAATGAAGTGGTTTGGGCTGCTCAATTGAAGTGGGCTGCTGCATTTGCTCGGGTTCACCATGAGGGCTTTGCTTGCATCATGTGGCTTCAAGGGAAGGGGCCGGGCTGCACCATGCTTGAAGTGGGCTGCTTGGGGGGGCTCGGGTTTGAGCTTGAAGAGGGCTGCACTTTGTGGGCTGCATCATCTAGCAAGTACCTACAAGAAAATAACACATAATAACATTAGTTATATAAGAAAACATAACACAAATAAGCAACATAATATTAGTTTAAAACTAAACTAAACATAACATACTATTAATTAATTATATTCAAAAACAAAACACTAGTAAACATAAAACATAAAACATATAATAAAACTATAGATTTTTATATCAAAACATAACAAAATAAAATTTCAACATAATGAGCAAATAAAACTATAATAAAACTAGGAATTATAATATCCTAACACAACAAGACTTTAAACAAGATATGCATGAAAATACTTGAATCATACAATTAAACTAGGAATTTTGCATACTAAACTATCCCAAAAAATGATGACTAAAACAAGTCATCAAATTCCCCCATGCTAGAGTATTTGCTTGCCCTCAAGCAAATAAAACTTAAAGAACTAGGGAAACAAAAGAAGTTTTAGGTTGCATAATTAAGAAAATCAAAACATGAAAAATTAAACTATCCTAATTCCTATGTTAATAACTAGTGGGGTGAGAAGTGCACAATAGAAAACTTGAAAGTGGAGACCTAAAAATATCATTAGAACATAAGAAAAGTCTACACATTTCTAAATCTTAAAAAGAAGGCATCCAAAATAAATGAAAATAAGGACAACAAAAAGTAGAGGTTCTAAATAAACGGCGCATTAACAAACTACTAGGTTGCTAGATAAACATTAACCCTAAGACACTCCAAGATAACCTCCAAAGAAATCCATCAATGATGGTGGCCATAGGCTTGTACGTTCACACTTTCTCCACTACGCGAAATTAAGTTCTAAGATCATTAGGACTTCTACTAGGCATTAAAACTTGGCTTAGGTAAATGATTAGGAAGTGGAATCAAAGATAAACATGAAAGTTTTAGGCACTAAACCAAGGTGAGCTCAAAAATAAATAAGGCATAATAACAAATGAGAATTAATGAGAATGTCATTTCTCCAATATGAAACTACAACAAAAAGGCCATGAAATTTTTTCTTTTATAAACTTGGCCAAACACAAACTTTTTGCATTCATTTTTTTTTTGATTTTGTAATGATATATATTTTTTTCTTTCTTTCTCAATTTTTTTTCTTTTGAATAACATTTGATAAGAAAGCTCCAAAAATAAGCTTGAGAATTTCCTATTTATTTCAAAGATTATACCCTTCCCAAAATAATTTTTAAGCTCAAATTTATAGTGCAAAAATAGGAAAGATATTTGGCTTTGGTGAACATAATGAAATGAAAGGTGGAGCTAAAAACAAAGAAAAAAGGAAAAGGCCCAAAATTGTTTTGCAAGGGTTTTGTTTTTGGTGGGCAAGAAAGGCTCAAACTATTCAAATGGTGGCCTAAATCATTTCTAAAGAACGTAAAAACGGCGCAAATGCTTCGAGAGTAGCTTGGTACAAGTTCTAGACACCAAGAAAGACTACCTCGCAAATGAAAAAGAGCTAATGATACCTAGCAACCATTCGTAAGCAACTAACCGAATAAAAAGACATAACTACAAATTGCTACTTATAACGTAAAAATCGGATGCCTATATTTAAGAAAAAGAAACTAGTAGAACTAAACTATGTTAAACTGATAAATTTAGAAAACCTATTCAAAGAAATCTAAATAGAACTAAGGAACCGCACGGGCCTACACATCACTAGAAGAAACATAAAAATAAAGATAGAAAATAATTTTAGGTTTTGTTTTTCAAATAGATTTTAGCACAATTTTTTTTTTTATTTTTGTTTTTCTAATTTTTTTTGGGTTTTATATTTTATAATTTTTTGGATTTTAGATTTTGATGACATAAAATACTATACTAATATAAAGCATAATTTTGTTTTTTTTGAAAGAAGAAGAACAAAAAGGAAAAGACAAAAGAAACTAGACCCCCCCATGCTTAAATCCTTCATTGCCCTCAATGAAGAAAACATAAAGAAAAAGAGAAGGGGACTGAGAAGAAGAGAAAAAGAAAAATGCAGGAAAAATAATAAAAAAGAACAGGACTTCCCCGGGTTCGTGAGATGAAGGCGGATGTCGCTCCCCCATGCTTGCTTTTTAGAGTACTTGATCGTCAGCAGGTATGACTTGATCCATCTGATATCAGCAACGGCGGAGCGGCGACCACGAACATGGACTTGATTGGCCTCCGGTAGGAAGAGCAAAATAAAAGCAAAACATAGATAGAGTCCATGGGCAGATGCCCGATAATGTTTTTTTATTACAATCATTTAAAGTCCGAATAAAAGAGTCACAGAATAAAAATAATAAGTCCAAAACGAAAATGTCCATCAGAAAATAAGAGAACTAAGAATCAAACAGAAGATTCTCCTTGGCAGGAGTCACAGAATCATTAGAGAAATAGAGTTTAAGTCTATGACCATTAACTTTAAAGTCCCCCTTATCGGGGTGTGAAAGTAGCACAGTGCCGTAAGGAAAAACATCCTTGACCGTGAACGGTCCGGACCATCTAGATTTGAGCTTTCCCGGGAAGAGACGTAAACGCGAATTAAAAAGAAGAACTTGATCGCCTGGTTTAAAAGTTTTAGGGTGGCGCAGGTTCTTATCGTGATACAATTTCGTGCGTTCTTTGTAAATTTTATTATTTTCGTATGCGTACGCTCGCCACTCGTCAAGCTCATTTAGTTGGTTTTTTCTATGCTCGCCGACCGAGTGCGGATCGAAATTAAAAAACTTTAACGCCCAGTACGCACGGTGTTCTACTTCTACCGGAAGATGACACGATTTTCCATAGACTAATCGGAAAGGAGTACAACTGATGGCGGTCTTGTACGCTGTCCGATAGGCCCACAAAGCATCGTCCAATTTTAAAGACCAATCCTTACGAGAAGTAGAAACGTTTTTCTCCAAAATTCGTTTAAGTTCGCGATTGACTACCTCGACCTGACCGTTAGTTTGGGGGTGATAAGCGGTGGATAATTTATGCGTAACGCCATATTTGGCTAAAGCCTTAGTGAGTTGAGCGTTGCAAAAATGACTTCCCCTATCACTAACGATCGCTCGAGGGAAACCAAAGCGAGAAAATAATTTTTTAAAAAATTTGACAACAACGCGAGCATCATTATTTGGTAGAGCTTGGGCCTCGGCCCACCTAGAAACATAATCGACTGCGACTAGAATATATTTATTTCCTAAGCTGGAGGGAAATGGGCCGACAAAGTCTATGCCCCATAGATCAAAAACTTCGCATTCGAGAAAGTAGTTTTGTTCCATTTCATGTTTATTTGAGAGATTTCCAGTCCGCTGGCATCGATCGCACCCGCCCACAAAGATTTGTGCATCTTTAAATATGCTTGGCCAATAGAAGCCAGCACTAAGTACTTTGTGTGCGGTGCGGTTAGCTTGATAGTGCCCGCCAGTCGGACCTTCATGAACATGTTTTAAAATTAGGTGACCCTCTTCCCGTGAAACACATCTCCTAACCACCTGGTCCGCACAAATGCGAAATAGAAATGGGTCTTCCCAAAAATAATACTTCAACTCCGAAAAGAATTTCTTCTTTTGGTGAGTGGAGTATTCTTTTGGGAGGACCCGGGCCACAAGATAATTGGCCAGATCGGCAAACCAGGGGGTAGGAGATGAAGAAATAGTAAAAAGACGCTCATCCGGAAAAGAATCATTAATAAAAGTTTCATTTAAAAGATCTAGATTTGGATTTTCAAGACGAGAGAGATGATCAGCTGCTAACTTTTCCGCTCCTTTCTTATCCCGAATCTCCAAGTCGAATTCTTGAAGTAAGAGGATCCAACGGATAAGACGCGGCTTGGCATCCGGTTTAGAAAGGAGGTACTTCAGAGCGGAATGATCCGTGAAAACAATAACCTTAGAAAGAGTAACATACGGTCGGAATTTATCAAAAGCAAAAATAACCGCTAAGAGCTCTTTCTCCGTCGTGGTGTAGTTTTCTTGCGCAGACGTGAGAGTTTTACTAGCGTAGAAAATCGGATGAAAGTTCTTAGCGATTCGTTGACCTAAAACCGCACCTACCGCATGATTACTCGCATCACACATGATTTCGAAAGGTAAATCCCAAACTGGGGCGATCAAAATAGGGGCATTTATAAGTTTAGATTTAATTAATTCAAATGCCGCGAGACATGATTCATCAAAAACGAAAGGAGTGTCTTTTTCGAGAAGGTGGGTGAGAGGCTTAGTAATTTTTGAAAAGTTTTTAATGAATCGTCGATAAAAACCCGCATGCCCTAAAAAACTTCTAATTGCTTTAATATTTGTAGGCGGCGGTAACTTTTCAATTACTTCGATTTTTGCCTTGTCCACTTCAATTCCCCTAGCGGAAATGTTGTGGCCAAGTACTAAACCTTCACGTACCATAAAGTGGCACTTCTCCCAATTTAAAACTAGATTCGTTTCTTCGCAGCGTTGTAAAACTTTTTCCAAATTTTCTAAACATAAATTAAAGGAGTCGCCAAAAACAGAAAAATCGTCCATAAAGATTACCATAATATTCTCTACATATTTATCAAAAATGGCAAGCATACACCGCTGAAAGGTGGCGGGTGCGTTGCATAGTCCGAAAGGCATTCTACGATAAGCAAAAGTTCCGAAAGGGCAGGTGAATGTCGTCTTCTCTTGGTCCTCGGGTGCGATAGGGATTTGAAAGTATCCTGAGAGACCATCGAGGAAGCAATAAAAATTGTGCCCGGACAACCGTTCTAGAATTTGATCGATAAAGGGGAGGGAGAAGTGATCTTTTCGAGTGGCATCGTTTAGCTTACGGTAATCGATGCACATCCTCCATCCCGTTATCGTCCTAGTTGGAATTAAGTCGTTATTTTCATTTGGTACTACCGTAATCCCTCCCTTCTTAGGAACAACCTGTACCGGACTCACCCACTGACTATCGGAAATCGGATAAATTATCCCCGCATCTAATAACTTAAGCACCTCTTCCTTCACAACCTCTTTCATATTTGGATTAAGACGACGTTGTGGTTGAACTACACCCTTAGGATTATTGTCAAAAAATATTTTGTGTGTGCAGAAGGAGGGGCTTATGCCAGGAATATCACAGATTTGCCACGCTATAGCTCGGCGATGCTTTTGTAGTACTTCGATCAACTGATCGTTTTCGGATTGAGATAAATAGGCCGAGATTATAACGGGCAACTTAGAATTTCTTTCAAGAAAGGCATATTTTAGATGATCAGGGAGTGATTTTAAATCCAGATGGGGTGGCTCATTATAAGAGTTTTTCAAATTCTTATCTTTTTCAAAAACAAGACTTTCATACTTACTTCTACCAAAGACAGAATCATTTTCAAAATTTATTTTTGCGGACATAATCGTGTTTTCAAAATCATGTGAAGAAATTTCAGAAAAAGAAGAGGAAAATTCATTTGAAGAGATGTTGGAAAGGGAAAGGGAAGAATCTTCATTTAAAACATCAATAAAGAAGCATGAGTCATCATTTTGTAAGGAATTTTTCATTGATTGATTAATTGAAAATGTGACCTCATCATCTCCCACACGTAAAAACAACTTCCCGTTACTAACGTCTAAAACCGCTCGAGAGGTGGCTAGAAATGGTCGTCCAAGGATAAGAGGGACCTCGACGTCCTCTTCAATATCAAGAATGACAAAATCCACCGGGAAGATGAATTTGTCGACCTTTACTAGCACGTCCTCAACGATACCTAGCGGATACTTAATCGAACGATCGGCTAACTGAATACTCATGCGCGTAGGGTTTAGAGTGCCCAAACCTAGCTTTTTAAATAAAGAAAAAGGCATCAAGTTGATGCTCGCTCCTAGATCCGCTAACGCATGTTTAACGAATAAATCACCAAAGACGCAAGGAATTGAAAAACTACCCGGATCGTTTATCTTTTTAGGTAGATTAGAGTTTTTAACGACCGCCGAGCATTCTTCATTTAACGTTACATGCGATAAATTTTCTAATTTCGTTTTGTTCGTTAATAAATCTTTGAGATATTTGGCGTACTTAGGCATTTGACTAATCGCTTCATGAAATGGTAAATTAATATGAATTTGTTTAAATATTTCAAGAAAGCGTTGATATTGATTATCTAATTTTTCTTGCCTAAGTCGGGCCGGATAAGGTGGTGGCGGAAATTCCTTTATGATAAGCGGAGCATCATTTTGAACGTCATCATTAGAAAAAATAGAAATATCTTTTTCTTTATCTAAAGTAGATTTGTCATTTTCAAAATTTGTTTTATCATTTTCCGTAGGGGTAATTTCTTCCACAACAGGAGGGACAATCACCTTTGGCTCTTCCCTTGTGGTGGGCTCGTTAACAACTTTACCGCTCCGAAGGGAAATCGCATTTGCGTGTTCCCTTGGGTTAGGCTCAGTGTTCGAGGGAAGAGTTCCAGGTGGTCTCTCGGAAAAGGCCTTAGCGAGTTGGCCGACTTGATTTTCTAAGTTTTTCATTGATCCTGTTAAACTTCTAATAGTGGCATCGTTCGAGCTTATATATTTAGCGAGGATCTCTTCCAAAGGGGAAGGTTTTTGAAAATTTTGTTGCGGAGGTGGTGGTGGTGTAAAATCGTGCGGTGGGCGTATGGCGTTAGCGTTATTACTCCACGAGAAATTTGGATGATTACGCCATCCGGGGTGATAAGAATTAGAAGAAGAAGAAAAACCAGGCGGAGAAGAAAAATTCGTAAAAGCAGAAAAATTGTTTGCAGAATTATTTTGAGCAGGCCTGGGTATGTTCCCCAGATAATCCACCTGCTCGGCAGCAGCAGCATTCACATTTTCATATACCTTAGCGGCGGAGGAAGCAGTCATCTCCGAAATCTTCTTGTTTAACATTTCCACTTGTAGCGCCAGTTGCGAAACCGAATCCACTTCATAGATACCTGCAGGTTTAGATGGGCGAGACTTGGACGAATTCCACTGATAAGTGTTCATCGCCATGTCCTCGATAAGCTCAAGAGCGGCTTCCGGAGTTTTGCGGTCTAAAGAACCAGCGGAAGCGGCATCTATCATTTGCTTTGTCTCTTGGTTTAGCCCATTATAAAATGTCTGAACCTGCAACCATACAGGCAGAGCATGATGTGGGCATCTTCTCAAAAGTTCTTTGAACCTCTCCCAAGTGTCATAGAGGGTCTCAGAAGCAATTTGAGAATAAGAAGTGATATCATTTCTTAACTTAGCAGTTTTGGCGGGAGGGAAATATCTAGCAAGAAATTTTTCAATTAAAATGTTCCAAGTAGTGATTGAGCCTCTTGGAAGAGAACTCAACCACTGTTTGGCTTTAGTCCTTAAGGAGAAGGGGAAGAGTCTTAGCCTTATAGCATCATCTGAGACACCATTAATTTTAAAGGTGTCACAGATTTCAAGAAAATTAGCAATATGTAAGTTCGGATCTTCATCTTGTAATCCGTCGAACTGGACATATTGCTGCACCATTTGTATGATGCTAGGCTTAAGCTCGAAGTTATTGTTCGCAATGGCAGGTCGAACAATACTTGTTTCAGTCCCCTCCAGGTTGGGTCGAGCATAATCGGACATAGTCCTTTGCTGAGCCATTCCTGGGTTGGGATCTCCCATTTCAGAATAATTGCAATCCCCAAAGGAATCCTCAACCGCTGTTTGAGAAGTGGAAGCCCCGAATCGTAGTTGTCTCCGAAAGGAGCGTTCGATTTCTGGGTCCAAATCAACAAGTAGCGACGGATTCGCTCGGGTCATGCACTAGTGAAGAAAACGAGGGAAGATGAGAATAAAAGCTTGGAAAAAAAAGAAAAAGAGGGAAAAGAAAGGAAATTTTTTTTTTTTTAGTTTTGTTTTTTTTTTTTTGAAAAAAAGATTTTTTTTTAGATGGCTTGGCTCTCGAACTTCCCGAGGACTACCCGGTGAAGGGTTCGCCCGGTACTAGGTAAAATGGTGGCGCTTAAAGCCCCTTACCCTTTTCGAGAGATTTTAGGTGGGGTAGAAATTAAAATGAGGTGGGTTGGTTATAAAAAAATTTAAATATATAAATTATAATTTTTTTTGATTTTTTTTTGGAGAAGTAATAGCGCAAGCGTTTTCAAAATATTGACGAAGAAAGCTCCCCGGCAACGGCGCCAAAAACTTGGTGGGCCAAAACCCGAACAGGCAAGCGTACCTGTCGAATTGTAGTACCAAGGTCGTATTTAAACACGGGGTTGTCAAGTACTTCTACTCGCGCTCTAACTATTATCCTACCGGAAAATTAAAGGGGTTTGAGAATTTTTTAAGAAGCAAAAGGAACGATAAATTGCGAGACGAAAACTTATGTAAAAAAAGGCTAGCATTCGATCATTGATTCACCATGAAATGAAACGAGAAAATAAAAGGCATAGTTTTAAATTTGCAAATCCAACTTGGCCGTGACGGATCCGAAAATAAGACAAAATCTCGCTAGAGCATTAAGTCTCCTAACTTATAGACTTTTCGATCGAAATCTCTTTACAAACCGAAAAAGCCTAAAGTTGCATTATCGAGGTGATCCGCACTATTGGATTTGACTCCAATCCGGAGGATTTACGTCGTCCTATCTCTAGGGTTGCGTTCAACTCCTTCCTTCTTTGAGTGATCTTTCACATCCACGAGCCTCTCGGCTACTCGAATATGAGATCATAAGCCTACTACCGTATACCGGAAATACGGAGTCGACACAAAATAAATCAAAGAAGGACCGAGTAGAATTACGCAAAAATAAAACTATGAAATAAAAATAATTCTCATTTCAAATCATGGATCCTCATGATCAAATGCTAAAAGAAGATTAGCTACGCATATTGCAAAAAGAAACAACGAAACAAATAGAAGAGAATTTCATTACTTGCAAATAAAAAGAGTGTACAAAATATTAAAAAGACTAGATTAGGCTATAAGAAAAACTTGCACTAATTGAAAAGAAAAGATTACACTAACAACATGTAAGCAAAAAGAAAGCACTCTCTTGAACTAGAACTTCACTTTCTCTCCAAAATTCAACTCCCAAAAACTAACTCCCAAAGTATGAGTCTTGGGTTCCTTTTATAGATAAGGGAGAAGGTTCTAGAATGAAGATGAAGAAGAGGGGGCAAGGGGGGTGGCCGGCCAAGTAGGGTAGAGAAGATGCATGCACATTATTTAATTTGGGGGAAGAAAGAGGAGGTGGGTTCAATGTATTGGTGGCAAGGTGCATGGATAGAGAAATTAATAAGAGAGAAAGGATGAGTGGGGGATGCATGAATATAATAAATGGAGGAGAAAATAATAAAAGGGGGGAGAGAGGAGAGGGGCCGGCCAAGCATGAATGCATGCATGCAATAAATGGAAGGGAGAGAGAGAGAATATTATGATGCATGCATGGATTGAAAGGTGGCAAGAGAAATAAAGGAAAGAGAGGGGGGTGGCCGGCCATGTGGGCTTAAATGAAGTGGTTTGGGATGCTCAATTGAAGTGGGCTGCTGCATTTGCTCGGGTTCACCATGAGGGCTTTGCTTGCATCATGTGGCTTCAAGGGAAGGGGCCGGGCTGCACCATGCTTGAAGTGGGCTGCTTGGGGGGGCTCGGGTTTGAGCATGAAGAGGGCTGCACTTTGTGGGCTGCATCATCTAGCAAGTACCTACAAGAAAATAACACATAATAACATTAGTTATATAAGAAAACATAACACAAATAAGCAACATAATATTAGTTTAAAACTAAACTAAACATAACATACTATTAATTAATTATATTCAAAAACAAAACACTAGTAAACATAAAACATAAAACATATAATAAAACTATAGATTTTTATATCAAAACATAACAAAATAAAATTTCAACATAATGAGCAAATAAAACTATAATAAAACTAGGAATTATAATATCCTAACACAACAAGACTTTAAACAAGATATGCATGAAAATACTTGAATCATACAATTAAACTAGGAATTTTGCATACTAAACTATCCCAAAAAATGATGACTAAAACAAGTCATCAATGACAATAATAATCATTAAATGTTCTTAAGACACAGTGACAAGCTATAAAGTGTTGACTATTTGTCCTTAGCTGCGTCACCCTTAAGATTTTGAGCCAAGTACTTCTTGCTTTGCCTCTCCATGTATTCTTTGGGCTTCGGGTAGTACCTAGGAGGAGCAACTTTATCTGGATCCTTGTTGTTTCTGAAAAAGATGTTGCGTTTCGCTTCAAACGTTTTGTGCGTTTCCCACTCATACTGGCTATATACTTCGTTTCGATTGATCTCTCCTCTTTCTTGCAGCCAGAAGGTGTCTAAGATTATGTTCCTTGAAACTGGACTCCACCTTTCATTTCGTACATCCTCCTCATTCATTCGAGTTCTCTTTGCAGCCTGTGTCTCCTTGGATGTCCCTTCTTGAACTTTTCTCTTTCCCCTGGCTTTTGCTAAAGCCTCCTGGTCAAACATACTCCTCAGTTTAGATTTGGAGAGGGCCCTAGCATCAGCTTCATCTATGAAAATATCTGCAGCACTTGCACTTACATCCTCAACAATATTTACTTCCTCAGCGGCCTTAGATGTCTCAGGAACCTGAATACCGGCAGGATGGTCAGGTAGGACGACGCCTAACGTACCCAGCGCCTGTTGGAGCATCCACCAGCAGCTCTCATAGACATATTTGCTTGATTGTGCGAAGTTTGTATCCATGCTTTCTTGGAGCTCGGCCAACTTAGCGATATACTCTTTCTCCCCCTTTTTGGCTTCGACAGCTATGCAGTTGGCATATGAGTGCAGGGAGTCATCAATATGCTTAGTTGTCTTGGTGAATTCAGTGATCAGGGCCTGCTGATTTGCATTTAAGGTGACCATATTACCATCAAACTTCTGAATATTGTTGGCTACAACGTGTGCGTTCTGATTTACAACAGTCAGAGTATCAGTATTCTTTTTCAAACCGGCCATTAAAAGTGTGACAGCTTCGCCGGCCGCGGTATACTTTTCTTCGAATTTCTTCTCCATCACATCCAGTTTATGGTTGATCTCTACCATATTTTTAAGCATGAGATCTTCAGAAGTCTTAATCTTTTTCAGCAGTGTTTTCTGAGCTGTATCAAAAGAGGCATTAAGCTCGTTCACTATTCCTTGAATGACATTGATAGTGTGAGTGGCCAGCTCATCTCGTAACGGTATGGTCGGAGGCACTTGAGGGCCTTGCATTTCTGCAGACGCATCTGTGGAGCTGGATACCATCACAGTCTCTATAGGAGGAATGTTGGCGGCCTCTGTAGATTTATCTAACTCCCCCTCCACTGGAGCAGACTTGTCAGATGGAGGTTCAACAGGATCCGGAGTCTCAAATGCTTCATGTCCCTTATTCTCATCTTCCTCTCCGTCCTCATCCAAGAATTCATCTATATCAGCAGCCTCTTCCAATTCTCGGTCAGCAGTCTCCAGTGCTTCAGCTTCGGTTCCTTGAGTGTTTCTGTTCAGGACCTCCTCATCCTCCAGCTCAGGTTCACTTACTTCATGAATTTCGGCCACCACATCCCTGGCTACCTGGGCAATTTCAGAAACTACATCTGTATGAGGGGATAGAGTCTCCCCCTCGATTCCTGCAGTCACGGTATCAGGAATTTCACCGGGGGTGACTGCTGGAGATACCTCTTGTTGCTCTTCCACAGCAGGCTGCCCGATACGCCGCTCCCATCGATCAAACACACTTGCATCCATCTTCTTCAAGTAGTGGAGAGGGACGCCTTTGCTCATGTCAAACTTGTCTCCGTTCAGCTGGTTTAGATATAAGCTTATGATGCGGCCAAAACTTGGGGTGCCCAAAGTGTCCTTGATCTTTTGGAACAGCAACTCCCCCCAGTTGAACCTCTTGCGGCAGACAACAGCTATGAGAATTTTGAACATATCTCCTGAGATATGATCATGGGAGCCCGGCTTGCAGATGAGCACTTTTCCAATAACGTCAGATAGGAGCTTCCCTTCTTCATTCATCTCTTTTCTCTTTATTGATCGAGTTCCTCTTGGAAGACCGCAGAACAAGAGAGTTCTGGCTTTGTCCTCGTCCTCCAGATAGTCCTCCTGCTCCAAACTAGAAAGCTGCAGGTAGCGAGTTAGCTTACTGGCAGACATCTTTACTTTTGTCCCAGCCAGCTTGCTCTTGATTATGGAGTCTCTATCTCGGAGTCTTGCGGTAGAGAAGAACTCCAGCACTTCTTTGTCCAGGACTTTGCAAGGGTGCTCCAAGACGAAGGTTAGCCCAGCCTCTTCCAGCATTAGAATGATATTCCGGAATTCGTCCGAGGCATGAGAAAATCCAGTGCGAACCAGCTCGCAGCCAGAGACCAACCCTGCAGTCGTCCTTGGAGCCATTGTAGATCTAGAGAGAAGCCATACTCAAAATGTTAATGAACTTTCAAAAAGAAAACTTCATTAGTGGATGCTTCGGGTGAGGGGATACCTAGAGGTGAAGTCGGTGAGGTGGTTTGAGCGGAGCAAAATCGAGACTTGGGGAGATCGACGGTGCGGGCTTCGGCGGGAGTCGTCGGGAGCCTTTCGACGAGAACTTTGCGAGACCCTTGCGGGAGCTTAGGAGGAGACTTCACGAGCTGCGGGTTTCGGCGAGTCGGAGGGAGAGCTCCTGCGGGTTGCGGCGAATCGGCGGAAGAACTTGGGAGAGCGCTTGCGGGTCGTCGGGAGAACTTTTGCGGGACTCGTGAAGAAGACGAGGGGTCGGCGGGATTCGTGATAAATACGAATAGGCGGAAGGGCTCTTTCGGCGGGATTTTCTAATTCGTCGAGATTCGGGGTGAATGTCAAGGGTCGGCGGGATTAGTCAGTCAGGAGATTTGCCGGCTCCTGATACCTTTTGTCTGACTCGAAATTGAGAGGTCCCTTGACTAGAAATTTTTACGTTGAGAAGCTTGCAACCTTTTATGAGATTTTCTGATGTCACGTCTACATACACATGATAAATACATGTATATTTTACAGTCAAACGAGTTGGATTTAACGAGGCTTTTTCAAAGACTTCTTGATGTCAATTATGAGTTGTCGAGATTCACGATGACATAACTTCGTTACCCCTTTATTGATGTGTAATGGTTTGCATGCATCGAGTTAATCTCTCCGTAATGTGCACACACACATGATAAGCATAAGTATACGTATACACAAGGATAGAAATATATATATATATATATGTTTATTTTGAATGAGGATGCACCATGACACAAGTCCTTGAACTGATCAAAATTACCTGGGATTTTGAGAGTCATCGTTTTATTCCCACGGGTAGAGCACATTAGAGGCTCAAAGTGAGTATGCTCAAACAGGTAGCACATCTGTTATTGCAGACGCTAGTTCCAAATTAGTCTTGAGCCACCTACTGTCTAGGTCCCATCATATTCCCGGGGACCTAGACTACCCTGCAAGAAAGAATTACTTTACCTTAGGAACCCAAATCATTTTGGGTCCTAGGTTCCTGTTAGCATAAGCACGCAACTGCCTTCCTTCAGAAAACCTGTCTGGAAGACTACCTCTGTCCCGAGAGTGTGGATAAGCCCTTGCTGAGGGCACAGAGGGGTTGTGCCAACAGTCGATGGCAAAGTGCCCCACTTTGCCGCAGCACCAACAAGGGTTAATGTTGTATCGCCGTTTTCGACCTGATCTAGTGACTGACGTAGTCACGGTCCTAGGTCTAAACGGGATAGGGCATGATCTTGTCACAAAAATTTCTCTTCCATCGCGACACGTGGAAGGGTGGAAAGAATGCATGTTGTGAGCGTTATGAGGCCGGTAAGGTGGTGCCATTCTTCCAGGCATCTCCCTTACAGAGGCCCCATGGAACCTGACATCATGACTTCTATCCTCTCTATCCCGTGTCCTCGAGTGGTGAGAAGTCTTCTGTGAGCTGGGACATGCTGATCCACACTGTGTTGAGGCAGTGGCAGTGAATACAAAGGGCTCAGAATGAGCCTTAGGTATTCTCTCGTGGGTGGCCATGCCGGCCCTTGCACTCCGGGTGTCTCCACATGGGGACAGATAACCCTTGCAGTGACCACGATTATTCCTGTGGTCATACCTGAAGGCATGATGAGTTGCCTTCCTGCTTGGAGTGGGGGGTCGGAATACTGTTTCCCCATTTCTCCACGAATTGACAATCCGGGAGATCCACCCGTTTTCTTGCTTTCTCTTAATGGCATCAACCTTGGAGAAGTTTGATACTATTCTTTTCTCATTCTCCAGACTACTCTCTAGAGCCGAGATCTTAGAGTCCTTGGCCTTGTTGGATGCCAATTGGAGAACCAACAAGACCTTCAGTCGAGCAATCTCTTGAGCTTGCTCCTCAGCAAGTAGATTGCTTGACTGAAGGGCTCTCTTCAGGGAATCAGCATTTTCTGAAGGAGGGCAGTTCCTGTCTTCAGAAATTTCAAGAGATACGGGGCAGGATGAGGAAGTTACCTGCACTTCTGTGTTATTGTCGTTAGATCCAGTGACTATAGTTTCATCCACATCAGAGCTGCTTTCCTCACTGTCCTCTTCAGTCTCTGACACGGACACTGGAGCTCTGATGCAGTCCGAAGGATCCTTGCCTTCATCTTCAGAAGTGAGGACTCCTACATACGCTTCATCCTCTGATTGACAGTATAATCCAGCTTTCTCTGACCCCCCCCCCATCAGCTCTGAGATCATCATCCACAGAGATTTAGCCGTTCTACATTTTTCCAATCTAGAGCGAGAGGCTCCAGACCAGACATCCATGATGATTTGTCGAATCCTCTCGTCCAGGTGAAATAGTGATAGTTCCGTCTCTGACATCTCAGCAATGCCCATGGGCACTTGGATCCCAGAGTCAGAGGTCTTCATGGGAATAAACGGACTCTCTTCCAGAATGAAGGATGCTCGAGGATCGATAGCATCAAGGTGAAATGATACTCTCATTCTCCAGATGGGATAATAATCCTTTGTGCATGCGGGGAGTTTGAGTGGCGGAATCTCATAATCCAGATCCATGCTTCTGACACTGGTGGCAGGATTCTACTCAAGGTGTTAACCTTTTTGAAGAGTAACCTCCCTTTGATACCACTTGAAAGTCCACCTAGTGTCAACTATGTGCACCTATGGGGGGGGGAATAGGTGACGTGTGGTTCTTTTGCGGAATTTACGGATGTACCTGCACAATAAAAACAAAAAGCACAGCACACAGAATACACAGCAAATTTATAGTGGTTCCCCGACTTGGGTACATCCACTTTCCCCCTTCGACCTATCTCCCCAATAAGGGACGACTCGGTCACTTCTCCAACGGGATTAAAATCCAATCCCTGCACTAACGGAAGGAGCCCTTCCACACGTGAGAGTCAACACTCCCACAAACCGGGTTGCACCCAACCCTTACAACACGGAACAAAAGTTCCTTTACAACAAAATTAAATATAGAATGTACACGTGATACAAACTTCTTTTGGAGACTACGATGTTCCTCTTGTTCGACGACGTGTTCTTGAAGTCGATGAAGAGTCTACAACCTTGGTCTCTCTTGGAGAGGATCTCCCCGGAACCGGCGGCGACACACGAGCGGCGGATAGCTTCGGGATCGGCGGCTACGATGATGAGCGGCTGCTGAACTTGGAGATCCAAACTTCGTAGCGAAGCAAACTAGGTCTACCAACGGTCACTCTAGGATCGGTCGTCTCGATCGATTCGGACGGAGGAATTTTTCCCGGTCAACAAATCGAGAGACAAGAGATCTCTGGATAGACGCGTGAGACTCAAGCCTTGCTAGGCTTCTGTCGCCGGAGATTACGAAGGAATCTCAAATGTTGACGGCGACCAACAATCCCGAGCGCGACGGCGGCGGCGGAGAGGAGTCGCGGAATTAGGGTTACGAGGCGGCTCGGTTTCTTTCTCCGTTTTTCCGTCCCTTTACTGTTCAAAAATACTGGAATATATATACTGTTGAATTCTCAAATATGACCGTTTGCGGGACCCACAAAAGAAATCCCTAAGTCCGGTTCAAACTAGTCCAAAGGCAGAATCCGGTCCAGCAACATCCTGAGAAAACGCCAAGTGAAAATCGGCGAGAATCGCAGGCGATTCTCGACGAATCGGCGAGAATCACTAAGTGATTCTCGACGATTCGTCGAGAATCGCTAGTGATTCTCGCCGAATCACTTATTGATTCTCAACGAATTTTACTTTGTATGCATGAGCTGCTTGGCCACTGGTTCGGCGAGAATCACTAGTGATTCTCGCCGAATCTTACTTGGCACCTTTTAGAGGTGGCCAGAAGGAGTCGGCGAGAATCACTAATGATTCTCGTCGATTCGGCGAGAATCACTAGTGATTCTCGCCGAATCGGCGAGAATCACTTGGTGATTCTCATCGAATTTGCCTTGGACGAATTTTCGTCTTCCACCCAGGAGCTGCTCCTTGATCCTCCATGCTCCTTGTCTTCTCTTGCATATGAACGGCCCTGTACTTGAAAGTAAGTGCACTCCAATAGAGAGAGTGCACATAGGCCAACACACTGATCTGCTCAACGAGGGATTACGTCGTGCAGACCCGTGTATATTGACCTACTGCACCCTGACATTGGTGTGCACTTAGCGTGGAGGAACTGCAAGCACAACTTGAGATGTTTCATCAAATACATTGTGAATTCATCTTAGCTTGACAGGTGTCTTCCTCAAATCTAGGTAATCGTGGATACAATACCCAACAGTTTGTTACCTTTATTAGTACCTTGTGGAAGTTTACCGGGTTTTTGGGCATCTGCGTTGTATGGTGGAGTGTATAAGTCTCCCTCGTAGTTAGACGGATATTATATTCGTGAAGGATGTGTCCAGTTCAGTGACAACCTTGCCCGTGTTTTTGTGTAAAGTGACCACAGGTGGCTAATAAAGGTTACGAAGTTTCTTCCTTATGATTTACTTATGTTTGTCACCTTATAGCCTTGTGCACCTGGTGCATTTATGATGTACGTGTCGATTCTTGTAGGTGTTCTTTTTCCTGTTTGATGCTTTAGTTTCGTAATCTACTTCAGTACCGTTGGTCTTGAGTTGGTACACCTTTTGACCTTTATTTATTTTGGCTTATTTTTTTTCTGCCACTATTTGTACCTTCTTGCTGAGCTGTTCTGTCTTTGGAATGCCTCAGGTTCAGAGTAGTAACTGGTAGTAGAGCTGGTCTTGGAGTTCTGAGCAGCAGTGTTGGCTGTGGTTTTCACCTTGCCGTAGTGAGGTAGTTTGTCATTTTAGTTTGTTTTCTCAGTTCAGACATACTTTTGTACTGTGGTTTCATGTCAGAATGTTGACGGCCACAGGGTTGTTGATTCTTTTGAGACACTTGCTAGCTGGTATTATTTTCCTTATGATTGATTTGGATTACTTGATCTCTGGGATGTTTTATTACTAGGAATGCATGTTAGATATTTTTAACTTATACAACCTTATAATGAGTTTATCAGACATGTCATCTCTTCCAAAACTAAGTCACTACTTTCTGGTTAGCATAAAGATTTTTTTTCTTATACTTATTATAAATCTAGAGTTTGCATAGTATGAGTTATTTCTCGGGGACATTTATACTCATGTAGGGTGTTGACGTCAACCTAAACAAGTATCTTTCGCAGCGTATAATTATATTTTTATTCGTAAACTAGTTGATCTACTAAGTCGAGGGATACAGCTAACTTCTCGACTTAAAACTGGATTTTTTTCTCAAAATTTACCTAAAGATCTTTCTTATTGCATTAAGTAGGAGTTTTTGTCTGAGCGTCTGTAGCTATCCCCTACTGACGTGGCATCATGACGCGCATTTTCCCTTACTCTGATATACCTTTAAATGCAGTGAAAATGCGGGTTGTGATAGTTGGTATCAGAGGGAGGTTGCTTGACAATTGGTCGGGCAACCTTCCCTTGCTAGTATTAGTTGCTTAGTCACATTTCATACACATACCGATGTGTCATCAGTACGTCTTAGCCGAAGCATAGTCACTGCACTCATAGCATGATAAGAAGTATACGGGGCATATTATATAGTATGAGATGCATAATATGTGTTTGTATATGGATCCACCATAGGTGGCAACATGTGACAGTTATGTAGTATGGGATGCATAACCACCATCACATGGGTGCCCATTAGCACGTTTTATTTTTCTCATGGCATGCGATGTTATGTAGTATGGGATGCATAACATTTCATGTGTACGCCGCTCATACAATGCATTAAGGAATTTTTAGGATGCATAGCACTGCATAAATAGCATATCACCGCATAAACACCTGTGCTAAGTTAAAGTTTACATGATGACACATGTACACACATGATTTTAAATAAGAGTAAAAAAATTTATGCATTCATATCATAAGAACAAGATTCATTAGGATAAGAGGATATCATCCTAAGTAGGACATATCATCATTATAAAATCCCAGAGCAAGTTGCATCATAAGAAAGTGTCTTTTAAGTATGGTCTGAACTAGCCGTGTGGCCTAGTTGTAATCTAGGATTTTTGATGAGTTGTTAGTTTGCCTTTTAGAAATTCCGCCAAAGTGTATTGCGACAAGGATGACTTCCCAATCGAAGGGTGAGTCATCAGGAGCGCAAAGTTGTGCGATTATCGAGGGTCTCCGTCAGAGCAATGAGGCTCTATCGAGATAATTAGTTGCAATGAAATCGCAAATTCAGTCTTTGTTGTCTGTCGCTCCAGCACAACAACCTTTAGTACAAGATCCTGCCTTGGTCCAAGTCGTGCCTGATACCCCTACTCCTCTGGTGCCCCCGATGGTGATACCACCAGAAATGAATTTCATATCGCACTTCCAACGGTTGGGACCTCCCACCTACGACAGGAGTGCCGACTTTATGATTATAGATGATTGGATCATCTCCATCGAGGAGATGTTTTCGTATTCAGGGATTCTAGAAGCCCGGAAGGTAATGATTGTAGTTATCAGCTAAAAGGTCTGGCAAAGAGGTTGTGCATTCGGGAAAGGGAGAGTCTCAAGGAAAGATGTTCTTGGGAATCTTTTAAGAAGATGCTGCTGAAAAAGTTTCTACCCTCGGTCGAGCAGGACTATCTGATGAATAACTTCCTGTATCTGAAGCAGAGACAGCTCACAGTGATCGAATATGAGATTGAGTTTAGTAAATTGAGCATGTTTGCTTCTGATTTATTAGCTTCTGAGGAGGGTAGAGTGAAAAATTTCCTGGGAGGACTAAGAAGCGATGTCCAGCAGTGGGCATGCGCTTATAGAGCTCACAGTTATGATGTGGCAGTGGAAGCCGCACTGAAAGTGGAGGCGATTGAAAATGCCAAGAACCGCGATGTTACGGCGAGGAAAGAGAAGAGGAAAGGTGTTGAGGATGGTAGCTCTAGGGCATCCGGCCCACCATCGAAAAAGAAAGGTGGTGAAATTTGTAGCTTCTGTAGTCGATCCGACCATCCTTACGAATGGTTTTTCAAGAGGACCGCAACCCTGAAGCAGCAGCAGGTGCTCGCCATCTAAGGCATACCCAAGGGAGAGCGGGTGTGCTCATTCTGTTCAAAGAAGGGGCATGATGTGAGTCATTGTTGCATAAAAGAAAGGACTTGCCTCCAGTGCGGGCAGAAGGGACAACAGAAGTCTTCATGCCACCAGGCTCAGTCCCCACTACAGCCTGCCCCGCTTCAAGCTCTGCCGCCTCCACCAAATCAGGATAAAGGAAAAGGAAAGCGAAATGTGGTGACTAGAGAGGATGCTCAGACCTCTACCCAAGTGATATCAGGTTAGATTCTAGCTTGACTTTTACTTTCCTTTGTTTATTATAGTTTTCATTCGTTTATTTACGTATTCTACGGTTATAGGGGAGTTTAAGGTGCGAAATAGGTGGGCGCGCGTCCTTTTCGAATTGGGTGCCACCCATTCCTTTGTGGCATGGACGTGGTTTAGTTAGAGGATTCCTTCAATGTCAAGCTTCCCTCCAGAAATCTGGTGATATCAAATCAGGGAATTCAAAGATGCCCTATTTGTCTATGTGACTTTCTAATTTTTTGCGGATTTCATAGTGTTAGAACTGGCATATTTCGACTTGATTTTGGGCATGGACTGGTTGTCCAAGTACGATGCAATCGTCCAGTGCAAGGCAAAGCGATTGGATTTCAAGATGGATAATGGCTAACCTATGAGTGTCTATGGTTTTTAGGACAAGGGTTCCCTCCATATTTCTGCGGTACGTGCTTGTCAAGCTATAGAGTCTGGTTATGAGGCATATCTTATTTCTATGTTAGCTTTGGAAACAGCTTTTGTTACACCACATCTTGAGGATGTCTCGGTGGTGCGAGAGTTTCCAGATGTCTTTCCTGATAGTCTTCCAGGACTTCCTCCTGAGAGAGAGGTGGAGTTTGTGATAGACCTTGAGCCATGCACTTGCCCGATTGCTAAGGCACCATACCGTATGGCTCCGCGTAAGTTAGAGGAGTTGCGCACTCAGCTGGATGAGTTGCTGCAGTGTGGTTTTATTAGGCCGAGTTCTTCTCCGTGGGGTGCCCCTGTTCTATTTGCTAAGAAGAAAGATGGTTATATGAGGCTCTGCATAGATTATCGAGAGTTAAACAAGGTAACCATCATGAACTGATATCCGTTGCCTCGGATTGATGATCTATTTGATCAGTTGTGGAGATACGCTGTGTTCTCGAAGATTGACCTTCATTCAGGCTACCACCAGTTGAGAGTCCGTGAGGCTGATATACCACGGATAGCTTTTCGTTCCCGGTATGGGCATTTTGAGTTTTTGGTGATGTCCTTTTGTTTGACAAATATACCCTCTGTGTTCATGGACTTAATGAATAGAGTGTTCAAAGATTTCTTGGACCATTTTATAATTATGTTCATAGATGACGTCCTTATGTTCCCGCAGTGTTGAGGAGCATACTCAACACTTGCCTTTAGTTTTGTCAACCCTGAGGGAGCACAAGCTCTATGTTAAGCTGAGTAAGTGTGAATTCTGGCTACCCCAGGTGTTCTTTTTGGGCCATGTTGTGAGCAAGGACGGTATTTCCGTAGACCCGACCAAGATTTCTGTTGTGATGGAATGAAAGATACCTTCTACTCCTAAGGAGATTAGGAGCTTATTAGGTCTGGCCAGTTATTATAGAAGGTTCGTTGAAGGGCTCTCTGTGTTGTCTGCTCCGCTAACTAGACTTACACAGAAGAGCACCGCATTCATTTGGAGCGATAAGTATGAAGAAGCCTTCCAAGAGTTGAAGAAGAGATTGTGTACTGCTCCTGTTTTAACCTTGCCTACTGAAGGACTTGAGTGCGTGATATATGTGGATGAATCACACATTGGACTTGGTTGTGTTTTGATGCAAGAGGGAAAGGTGATCGCGTACGGATCAAGACAATTAAAGATTCATAAAAGAAATTATCCTATGTATGATTTAGAGTTTGTTGTTTTTATTTATGCGCTGAAGCTTTGGAGACATTTACTGTATGGCGCACTGTGCAAGATCTACACAGACCATAAGAGTTTGAAGTACGACTTCACTCAAAAGGAGCTAAATCTGCGTCAGCGTAGGTGGTTAGAGTATGTGGCCGATTATAATATAGAGATCCTGTATCACCCGAGAAAGGCTAACGTAGTAGCCGATTCTTTGAGTATGAAGACAGCCGAAATCTTTAATCTATCGGTGCAGTCTCTGGTGGAAGAATTCTTGTTGATGGAGATTGAAGTTGGGAGTAGCATTGTGTGTAACGACATAGGGATGACCCCTAGCGCCGCTCGGCCCACCAGCAGCCCATGGAGGACCCATGGCACCACGGTGGTACAGCCAAAATTTACAAGGCCTGCAGGTTGTACACCCCAAAGCATCTCCGGCCTATTTATCTGCACGGTGCATTGTTTCCACGGGGTCTCGAACCGGCAACCTTGACAAGTAGCCTTTAATACCACTCCTCATCACCAACTAATCTGCAGCTCAGTTGGTGATGAGGAGTGGTATTAAAAGCTACTTGTCAGCACGGTGCACTTTTTTGTAACGACCTAGGGAGTACCCCTAGCGCCGCCTGGCCCACCAGCAGCCCATGGAGGACCCATGGCACCACGGTGGTATAACCGGAATCTATAAGGCCTGCAGGTCGTACACCCCAAAGCATCTCCGGCCTGTTTATCAGCACGGTGCATTATTGTCACGGGGTCTCGAACCCGCAACCTTGATAAGTATCCTTTAGTACCAATACTCATCACCAACTAAGCTGCAGATCAGTTGGTGATGAGGAGTTGTATTAAAGGTTTCTTATCAAGGTTGCGGGTTCGAGACCCCGTGACAATAACGCACCGTGTTGATAAATAGGTCGGATATGCTTTGGGGTGTGCGTCCTGCAAGCCTTGTAGATTCCGGCTGTACCACCGTGGCGCCATGGGTCCTCCATGGGCTGCTGGTGGGCCGGGTGGAGCTAGGGATCTTCCCTAGGTCGTTACACTGTGCCTGCTAGTTCGAAAGCAGAAGAGCCCTCTTGGATTTCCCTCACCAGAGTGCACCAGAAGGATGATCCTGATTTATTGCATCTCCAAAATAGAACTGAGAAGGGAGAGTTACCTGATTTCTCTTTGGACGAGTTAGATACTCTGAAATATTGAGGTAGATTTTGTATCCCCGCTTTTGGTGATATTCGGGCTAAGAATCGTATTGAAGCTCATGGTTCCAGTGTTTCATACCATCCTGGTTCCACCAAAATGTATAAAGATCTAAAGCAAATTGTTTGGTGGTCAGGAATGAAGAATGATATAGCAAGCATCAAGCGTCACAAGCACAACCCATCAAGCGTCACAAGCATGACAAGGGTATTTTCCTGGACTACCACTCCAGTACTTCCTGCTACTACCCTTCACAGGTCCAACCTCTTGACTCCATAAACTACATGTTTAACCACAGAGTCTTCTCTCGTGCGTATATGCAACATCACCAATACAGACCAACCTATCCAGATGGGCTTCACACAGCATGCGTATTTCGTACTCTATTTCCGGATCTATATGCCAACCTATTGGGGATTCCAAGAATCAACCCAAGGGAATCCCTGCATAATCCACCCTCTGGTGGGAGAATCCCATGCACATGCCAAAAAAGAAGCCTTCACTTGGCTAAGAAGGAAGATCGTTACCCTTGACGATCACTTTGGAGCTATGGAATTCTAGCCAGTTGGAAAGCACTGCAGCAGCTTTGCCTCCACAAATATGGCCTCGGATCTCAGATCGGAACTCTCAAGCTCCACCAATGGATAGATCCCTTCTCTTCCGCCTCCTCCTTCTCCTCCTTACTCTTTTACAAAGAGAATGGCCAAAAGAAGAAATGAGATTTCTTTTCTCACTCTCGGCCTTAAAGCAGTAAGGAGACACATAGGCCATCAAATCCCTGAGGAAGGAGATGAACGACCACAAAAATCTCTAAAATTGACATTTCGGTTCGGACACACCCTGTGACACGCCCGTGTCATAGGGCGTGTAACTTAAGCGGCACACAAAATGACTTATCCAGAACAGGTCACGGCCATGTGACACACCCGTATCAGCCCAGACATGCACGTGTCACAGGGCGTGTACCTCGCTCAATACATATTCGAGACCTACACGAGAGAACTACTCGAGTACTTGGTCATGACACGCCCGTATCATATGGCTGACACACCGATGTCCCACTAGTACTCGAGACATTTCCTTGAGATCCACTCGAGTCGACACAGAGCAGGACATGCCTGTGTCACATGGCTGATACGCCCGTGTCATGCTCTCGAGACTTACTCGAGACAACTACTCGAATTTTCGTCGACCACTCGCCAGCTGCTCACCCGAGCAGGAGACGGCCTGTGACACGCCCGTGTCCCAGGCCGTGTAACCTGACCTGAACCCAAATTTTGGGATTTGGAGTGTTGCAACACTCACCTCCTTACAAAAATTTCGTCCCAAAATTTGTGCACAGTAAGGAATTCAGCAAGCAAGATGTTATAACTTCAAACATGTTTGTTACAACAAAGGATATACTGTCCAACATTTAAACAAATAACTCGGGAAATTCAGCTCGCATGGTCTGCTCGCTCTCCCATATTAGCTCCTCACGGCCATAATTGTCCCATCGGACTTTGACCATCCTGATTGTCTTGTTCCGTAACTGTTTATTGGCACAATCCTCGATCTGAATGGGCCTAACCTTCGTCGTTATCCCATACTCCCCCGGCACGCGATCGCTCTCGATCACTTGAGTTGGATCTTTGATGGCTTTCCATAGCATAGAGATGTGAAACACATCATGTAATCCACCCAAGTCTGCCGAAAGAGCTAGCCGATATGCATCTTCCCCAACTCGCTCCACCACTTCGAACGGACCAAGATATCTCGGACTCAACTTTTTCAAATGCCGAATCCTGGACACGCCTTTGAAGTATTTGATCTTCAAATATACCCAATCACCCACCGCAAACTCCATGTTCTGGTGCTTGGCATTGTGGTATTTCGCTTGATGATCATGAGCTATTAGTAGCCTCTCACGAATAGAGCGTATCGTCGAGTTTGCTTCATCGACTTCTTTCTGATTAAAGAGTTTGGATTCGCCTATTTTTGCCCAAGCTAACGGTATACGGCATTTTCGACCATACAAGGCTTCAAATGGTGTCATATCGATGCTCGTTTGGTAGCTATTGTTGTAGGCAAACTCTACCATGTAGAGATGATCTTACCATCTCTTACCAAAATCCAGGGTGCACATTCAGAGCATATCCATCATAGTTTTGTTGGTCCTCTCAGTTTGGCCATCTTTTTGGGGATGAAAGGTTGTATTAAACGTAAATTTCATTCCCAACAGCTGATGGACTAGCCTCAAATAATTTGATGTAAATCGCCCATCACGATCGCTCACGATGCTACGAGGAACACCATGTAGCTGTACAATCTGTTCAACATAAAGTTTCGCCAAACATTCCACGGAATCGTCCCATTTGTTCAGAAGAAAGTGCACCACTTTTGTTAACCGGTCTACAATCACCCAAATTGAATCATTCCCGCGTTGAGACCTTGGAAACCCGTGCACGAAGTCCATTGAAATATCATCAAATTTCCATTCCGGAATCGGCAACGACTTCAAGAAACCTCCCGGCTTCTGGCATTCTGCTTTCACCAAGGCACGGGTTTGACATTTAGCCACATACTGAGCGATATATTTCTTTAGTCCTGGCCAAGAGAACAGTTTCTTCATGTCCCTGAACATCTTTGTGCTACCAGGGTGAATTGAGTACGTGGTGAAGTGAGCTTCATACATCAACTCTTCTCGTAATTTACCCATACTCGGGACGCACAACTGGCCCTCTTTCCGCAAAAGGCCGTCATCCCAGGAGAATTTGCCCTCTGGCCCGTCCTTTGCATAGCGTTGGAGACTTTCATCTAGCTCCGTTGCTCGTCGAATCCTGTCTGCATGGTCATATTGTACCTCCATCCAGTTCAAGCTTGCATCGGCTAGGGAATTCTTATCAACACAAGAAATCTGTAATGCTTCCCACACCTGGATTAGTTGTTCATCATGCCTCTGCAACCAGCTTGCCCTTGTCGGATCCCTCCGACTCAAGGCATCAGCGACCACATTTCCCTTATCGGGAGTATAATGAATCTCGAAAGTGTAGTCCCCAAGGAACTCTAACCACCTTCATTGTCGAATATTCAGATCCTTCTGCTCCAACAAATACTTTAGGCTCTTATGGTCCGTAAAGATCTCCACTTTTGCGCCATATAGATAATGTCACCACAACTTCAGTGCAAAGATCACCGCTGCCAACTCTAAGTCGTGGACGGAATAATTTCGTTCATGCACTTTCAACTGGCATGAGCCATAAGCAATCACTTTGCCGAATTGCAGAAGAACGCAGCCTAAGCTGCTACCGGAAGCATTACTATAAATATCATAGTCGTCTGTACCACATGGCGACGTCAACACATGCGTCGTGGTCAAATGACTCTTTATCTCTTCAAAAGCTCGTGTGCACTCTGATGTCCAAACGAACTTCTTGTCCTTCTGCGTCTGTGTGGTCAGAGGGAAAGCGATCCGCGAAAAGTTTTCAACAAAACGTCTGTAGTAGCCTGCCAGTCCAAGGAAACTCCTGACTTCGGCCACCGAAGACAACACCGGCCACTCCTGAATGGCTCTTATCTTTAACGGATCGACTGTTATGCCCACTCCACTGACTACATGGCCTAGAAAAGCCACCAATGACAGCCAAAACTCGCACTTCGAGAACTTGGCATAGAGCTTATTCCTTCGCAAGGTGTGCAACACCCGCCGCAAGTGGTTTGCATGATTAGCTTCAGATTGAGAGAACAACAAAATATTATCAATGAACATGATCACAAACAAGTCCAAGTACTCTCGAAACGTTCGGTGCATCAGGTCCATGAACATAGATGGAGCATTACATAGCCCAAACAGCATTACCGTAAACTCATAATGACTGTAGCGAGTTCCAAATGCGGTCTGGGGAATGTCACCTGCCCTAATCCTTAACTAGTAATATCCAGATTTCAAATCCAATTTATAATAAATGGTTGATCCCACCAGCTGATCGAACAATTCATCTATCCGTGGAATCGGATACTTGTTCTTCTCTGTCATCTTATTTAATTCGCGGTAGTCAATACATAACAGCAAACCACCGTCCATCTTTGTCACAAACAGAACATGTGTGCTCCAAGGTGACAAACTTGGGCATATATATCCCTGCTCCAGCAACTCTTGCAATTGGATTTTCAACTCAGCCATTTCCTTTGGCGCGACGCAATATGGCGAGCGGTCCACAGGTTTTATACCTGGCACCAACTCAATCATGAAGTCGATCTCCCGCAGGGGTGGTAGCCCAGGAAGATCCTTAGGGAACACATCCGCAAAATCCGATACAACTGGAACATCACACACATTAGCCTTTGGCTCAACATCCTGAATCAGCGTGAAGTATAACTTCGCGCCCTTCCGAACAGCCTTAATGACTTGGAGTGCATACAACAAAGTCCCGCCCACTCCGCGCATACCAGCGAACTTAGTCTCCTACTCGGTATTCTTGCCCAGTGTGATCTCGTTGGACTGGCAGTAAATTAAGGCATGCTGCTCTGCGAGCCAGTCCATACCAAAGATCACATCGAACTCCGATATCGGCAGTACAGATGCAGTCAAACAGAAATCCTGACTTCCAATTTAAACCGCCACATCGCAAGCCCGATCCGCAAGCATCAAATAACCATTCGGTAATAACACCCTCACACTCTCTGTCTTGACATGACTAGGTACTCCAATTCGAGCTATGAAGTCCTTAGACAGAAACGACTGTGAAGCACCCGTATCAAAAAGTGCTCACGCAATCGTGTATCGAATCATTACAAAGCCTGTTGCAATCATATAACACACAAGCGACAAACAAAGCATGCAATAAGCAAAACAATGCAATAACTTAACTCGTACCTGTGACAACGTCACTCAGCTTGATGGCCTCCTTCAAGCCAAGGTTTTAGACTCGTGGCTGGGCCTGGGACGCAGAGGACTCCACCACTGCCTTTCCCTTCTCAGCATAAGACGCTCCCGCAATTTCTCCCTCTGGCGGTCCAACCCGACAGTCACGGGCTATATGCCCCACTCTTCCACAAGTAAAGTAAGTACGAGTCTTCGGCCTCTACGTGGCCCCCGACGTTGCACCCAATGCAACTATAGAAGGAGCTTGTCCAACCGACATGGACCTCTTGCCCCATTTCTTTTTATAATAGGATTTCCCAGGTCGGGGCACCTTGAACTATGGTTGTATTACAGTCAAGGCCCGCTTCCCTTGCACCCTCTTCATGTCGTTCTACAGCGCACACGCAGTATCAACCAATGTGTGGAACCCTTGGTTCACTGAACTCGAAAGCAGGAATCGCAACTCGTCCCACAATCCTTCATAGAACCGATTGGTTTTTCGCTGCTCATCGGCGAAGATCGAACCCACGTACCGTCCCAACCTCGTGAACTAATGCAGGTAAGTTTCCACACTACCTTCTCCTTGCGTTAGCCTTTGGAACTCGTTTTCCATAGCAATACGATGTGCCGCTAGTCGGTGCTTTGCCAGGAAGATTCGTGAGAACTCCTCAATCGACAAATATGTTAACTGCCTGCCCGCTAAGTGATGTAACTCCATCTCGTCCCACCATAGACGAGCCTCTCCTTCTAGTAAGAAGGTGGCCAAGGTGACCTTATGATCTTCATCCATCCTGATCGCCGTCAAGATACGCTTGACGCGCGACAACTAGTCCTCCGCCTGTATAGGAGATCCCATACCCGTAAACGTAGGCGGATTGAAGCTCATGAACTGCTTCAACTACCTCCATGCTGCTCGAGGATCCACAGCCGCAACAGGTTCTGGCCTCGCCGCAACCTGTTCTGTCCTCAATGCCAGTTACGCCTGCCTTTGCGCCTGCTCAGTAGGCTGTACTTGAATCATGGAAAACAATGCCTCAGCAACTAATCGCAAAGTTTTCGCAGACGACGGAGGTGTAGGCACCTTAGCTGGTGCCGTACTTTCATCAGAATGCTGGGGCTCCGACTGCCCAACACCACTACGCGTCCCCTATAGGTGAACAAGACACACACATTAGCGAATGCTCACAAGCAATAACAACAAGATAGGAACGCGCAGGTTCCTCGAACATATGTATTTGCACTCTTACGTGGACATTCAAGAGTTCATTAGTGTTAATGTGATTTGCACGTACACGTGCTCGCCACCCCACAAAAGAATTCAACCACAAATTCGAAAGGGAAAGATCGAGATAGCTGATACCAAAAATGTAACGACTCCATCCGTTCATATAGCATATAATAGAAGGTTCGGCGGCCGGGGCCCCACACCATATGCCACAAAACAGGCGGCGAAGTCACGGGATGATATCAGAGTTGCGCATCCTAACTCATAGCATTCTAGCGGAAGCTGTTAACATAAAAATCAGAACTCCAATGATGAATATCCAATGCTAAAAACAATCATCTATAGATAGGAATGTCCACCAAATACAAGATCGTTTGGCCTTATGGCCTTACAAATATTATTTTACATAAGTGGCTTTCAAACATCGGCGCGCAGGCCGGCCACACATGAACAAAACATAATATTTTCATTTTAGCCTTCAAGGGCTAGCAGTAGTAGCAGCAGCAGGGACTTCAGCATTTAAATATCCCACTCGGTTCTCCAGCACCTGTACAAGGACAGCACACCCAATGGTAGCAAACAAGGCAACGGTCTGCATTAAGCTAACCAATTTATAACGACCCTACCCCTTACCCGGGGCAGTGGTATTCTTTCCATGCAGTCATAGCAATTCATAGCAGATATATGGATATTATATATTGTACTCTCACGCACAAACATTCCATCACAACCGTCAGCCACGCGGCCCGACAGTCCGTGCCCTCCGGGCACATTCTTAGTGTACTGGATAAGCTAGTTGCCCACCGCCGTTCAAGGCCCGAAACCCAATGACAAACTTGAGCATTTTGCTCCATGGCGTGCAGCCGGAGACTGTAGTCTTAATGACCCGGGATCAGCCCGTAGCCCCCATGGTGTCGTGGCGCGCAAGCCCGAGACTCTCTCTATGCGCTCTAACAGACCGCACTTCAGGTCTTCAAGTAAGACGGACATAACGCAGGTCGGATCAACCACCCCCCGTTGCTCAAATCGCATTGCCATCACCGAGTGCAGCGTACCCGAGGCTAAGTAAAAGGTGCAGGTCAGTTTCACCTTACCTGTTGCCTTTGAAAGAGCTCATCAAGCTCCCACACAGCCAGACTGTCCTCACGGGACTGGCTTCACATTCATCGGTTAGCTAGGAGCCATGCCTCGCGTTAGCGACAGAACTCATTTTCCATCTCTACGTGTAATCGTACATTCATAGCATACACTTAAGGGTATTTTCCTGGACTGCCAAGCCAGTACTTCCTGCTATTACACTTCACAGGAACAACCCATCAAGCATCACAAGCATCACAAGGGTATTTTCCTAGACTACCACTCCAGTACTTCCTGCTATTGCCCTTCATAGGTCCCAACCCCTCGACTCCATAAACTACACGTTTAACCACAGAGCCTTCTGCGGTGCGCATATGCAACATCACCAATCCATACCAACCTATCTAGACAGTCTTCACACAGTATGCCTATTCCGTACTCTATTTCAGGATCTATATGTCAACCTATTGGGGATTCCAAGAATCAACCCAATGGAATCCCTGCATAATCCACCCTCTAGTGGGGGAATCCCATGCACATGCCAAAAAAGAATCCTTCACATGGCTAAGAAGGAACATCGTTACCCTTGACGATCGCTTTGGAGCCATGGAATTCTAGCCGTTTGGAAAGCACCGCAGTAGCTTTGCCTCCACAAACATAGCCTCGGATCTCAGATCCGAACTCTCAAGCTCCACCAACGGACAGATCCCTTCTCTTCCTCCTCCTCCTTCTCCTCCTTGCTCTTTTAGAAAGAGAATCGCCAAAAGAAGAAATAAGATTTCTTTCTCACTCTCGACCTTAAAGCAGCAAGGAGACACATGGGCCATCAGATCCCTGAGGAAGGAGATGAACGGCCACAAAAATCTCTAAAATTGGCTTTTCGGGTCGGACACGCCCTGTGACACGCCAGTGTCACAGGGCGTGTACCTTAAGCGACACGTGAACTGACTTATCCAGAACAGGTCACGGCCATGTGACATGCCTGTGTCAGCCCAGACACGCTCGTGTCACAGGGCGTGTACCTCACTTGAGACATATTCGAGACCTACTCGAGAGAACTACTCGAGTACTTGGTCATGACACGCCCATTTCATATGGCTGACATGCCCGTGTCCCACCAGTACTCGAGACATTCTCGACCTACTCGAGGCATTTCCTCGAGATCCACTCGAGTCGACACAGAGAAGGACACGCCCGTGTCACATGGCTGACACGCCCGTGTAATGCTCTCGATGTCACAACCCGCATTTTCACCGCATATAAAAACTTATCAGAGTAAGCGAAAATGCGCGTCATGATGCCACGTCAGCAGGGGATAACTTCGGACGGTCAGATAGACACCAACCTAATCATGAAGAAAGATTCTTTTTTATTTTAATTAAAAATCAGTTAAGTGTAGTAGTTAGCCGTATCCCTCGGCTTAGTGGCTCATTTAGTCCACGAATCAAGATATAGTTATACGTTGCAGAATAATACTTGTTTAGATTGACTCAAACATCCTACATGAGTATAAACGTCCCCAAAAGACAACTCATGCTATGCAAGACAATAAATTTATAATAGTAGTAAAGATAGCTTTTACAGTCGCTAAGTATAACAAGTTAGAGTTTTTAAATTATGCAGTGCATGAATTAGTAGTAATAGATTTTATAGTTGAAGATACCTAACATGCATTCCTAGCATAAATCCTCCCAGAGAGCAAGTAGTCCACATCCACATATAGAGAAATAAGCAGCTAGCAAGTATCTAAAAATAACAACTCTGTGGGCGCCAACAAACTGACACGAGCCCACATATAGAAAAGTATGTCTGAACCAGTAAAACTAAACAAGCAAAAAACTACCTCGCTAAGACGAGGCAACAACCACGGCCAACACTGCCGCCCAGAAACTCCAAAATCCGCTCGGTTAAACGCTAATACTCTGAACCTGAGGCATTATAAAGACAGAACACCTCAGCATGAAGCACAAATGGTGGCAGAAATTAATAAGCCAAAAAAAAATAAAGGTCAAAGGGGTACCAACCCCAGACCAAAAGCACTGAAGTAAAGTACAAAAGAGGGACAAGTCATCATCGGGAAAGAGAACTCTTACGTGATTCATCACGTACAACCATAATACAATAGACGCACGAGGCTATAAGGTGACAACATGAATAATTTGTAAGGAAGAAATACAAATCCTTTATTAGGCACCTATAGTCGACTTTACCCAAAAACACGGGCGAGGTGGTCACTCGTGGACAGACCACGCAAAAACACGGGCGAGGTGGTCACTCTTGGACACACCACCCAAAAACACGGGCGAGGTGGTCACTCTTGGACACACAACCCAAAAACACGGATATAAAAATCCGTCTAACTGCGAGGGAGTCTCATACTCTCCACCATACACCACAGACATTCAAAAGCCGGGTAGACTTCCACAGGGCACTAATGAAGGAAACAACCACCGTGGAGGTTGAATCGTCCACTAACTCCCGCAATCAGGAAACCCAAAGAAACCATAACACAAATATCTCGAGATTTGGCTCGTCAGATTCTACTTGACACTTCTAGATTCAAGACGCGGTTGATCAACCCTTACGGACGATTTACAATCTTAGCTAAACTCTAATACGTTCGATAACGATAAATAAAGCAATTAAAGTCAATACTAAAAACATTTTATCAAACCTATATGAAGCTACCAGATTCAGTTAACAACACAAGATTTAGAAATTTTCAAGTGATCGAAAGATTAGACATAGCTATAACTTGGAAAGAATATAAAGGAACAAAACTCATTCGTTACCATCAAATCGGATAAGGAGAAATGAGGGGAAACCATCACTTGCCTTGGTTTAACCGGAAAAGTCCTCCAAATCACTCCACATTGTAGATCGGGGCAAAAGGATGCGGGAGGACTAGATATCTAAACAAGAACGGCCGAAAAAAGAGGTTAGGGCCGAAAAACCCTAATGAGAAAACTCAAGAAACGGGGAAGATATTACCACGATGGCGTATCTCTCGGCGAGAGCTTTCCAGATCTATGCTCGAATGAAGATTTCGAGCACCGGAGCACCGTCGGCGGCCACCGGATGGTTCACGAAATATATTCTCTCACGCTCACGCCGCTCTGGTTCGGGAGACAAGAATCGAAGAAGAAGAAGGAATTTTCTTTTCTTTCTAATAACCTAAGTATAAATATTATATATATATATACATATATATATACATATATATATATATAAAGATATATAAATATATTTATAAATATATATGTTTATATAAAAAAATTATGTCTAAAAACGAGCTATACATGCGCGGGTGCGCGGAAGACGAAAATAAAGGTTTAGGATAGCTTCAAATAAAAAAGTAGCCAACATAAAAGTTGTAGATCTCGTCGATACGCACAAATTTCATGTTAACCATTTTTTTCATACGACATCGTTTTGATGCTCAAAAAAGCTCCTGAACATAAACTGCAACGGACTACACGAGAACAATCTTACGGGTACTCGAGTGATAGAAAACGGCTACTCGAGTAGGCAGAAACAGTCACTCGAGTGTATAAAATATTACTCGAGACAGAAAAATTAGTACTCGAGTAGAAGAAAAAGCACACGTGTAGGTGAGAAAGACTACTCAAGTAGGAAAAAAATCACTCGAGTTGGTCCATAAAATCACTCGAGTAATCAGAAAGAAAAACACTCGAGTGAATATAATAATCACTCGAGTATATATTAATCACTTATGTACCTGAAGAAATTCACTCGAGTAAGGACAGAAAGAAGCACTCGTGTAGGTGAAAAAGACTACTCGTGTATATATAAAAATATCACTCGAGTAATAAAAATCACTCGAGTATGATAGAAGAATCTCTCGAGTATATTATGATGATTCACTCGTGTAATTAACTGACCACTCGTGTAAAAAAATGAAATTTGCATAAATCGGTAAATTCTTTACAAATATAACCTGGAAATTAAACTATATGAATGAATAGTGTTTTTCATTTTTGAATAGTACTTTAATATTAAAATATTCATATTTTATATATTTTGAATAAGAAAACACGAGTTCAAAACGGAGGCCCAAACGCGCGGCGAATACAGCGAAAATCGTACCGTAGGCGAACACTGATGCTACGAGCACAACGGCGAATTCAAAACCAACATCCGACAAGCCATTCCCGAGATATTAATCTTCAAAGTATAAGACGAACATAAACAATTAAAAACTCCAATCGCGCGCCGAGACTCCAAAAATGCTCGGATTGCGACGAAACTTGACGAGCAAGTCCATAATCACTTAACTTAATTCCGAATGCAAAATTTTCTCATTACAACAAGAATTCAGCCGACTCGTCCGTACAGACGCGAAAATGCCTTAACGACATTGCGCCGTCAACTCGACGTTAAAAGTAACGTCACGACGTCATAAATATGAAGATACTCATTCAAATAAAATCATCAAAAAAATCGGGGGTGTTACAGTCACTCCCCCTAAAAAGAAGTTTCATCCTAAAACTTAACACAACTCTAAAAGCATACCAAAACGATAAAATCAAACATAACCGAAAACATAAAAACATACCCGAAACTAAGAGAAGAGGTGAGGGTGAGATTCCCTCATTGCTGATTCCAATTCACACGTCGCACTCTCGACGTCTTGATTTCTCCAAAGAATCTTGACCATAGAGATGGTCTTTCTCCGCAACACACGCTCTTGAGAGTCCAAAATACGAATAGATTCTTCCACATACGTAAGGTTAGGCTGAATCTAGGGCATCGAGTCGAGGACTTGACGATCATTACGAACGCACTTCCGCAACTGGCTCACATGGAACACATCATGGACACCAGGGAAGGTCGCAGGCAAATCCAGCCTATAAGCTGACACTCCGATGCGCTCAAGAATCTGGAAAGGTCCCACATACCGGGGGTATAACTTGTGGTTCCTTCCAAACCTTTTAACGCCAGACATCTGAGAAACCTTCAGAAAAACCAAGTCTGCAACTGCAAACTCCAGATCGACCCTTCGTTGATTAGCATACTTCTCATAGTGCTCTTGAGCCACATGGAGCTTTTCCCGAATATGAGTCACAACACAATTCATCTATTCAAGGGCTTCCGGACCTAGCAATGGTCTCTCACCAACTTCAGCCCAAAACAAAGCAGTTATACAATGCCTCCCATGTAAGGCCTCAAACGGGTCCATCTGCAGACTCTCTTGATAAATATTACTGTATGCAAACTCCATGAGTCTGAGACGCTCATCCCAAGCACCACCATGATCCAAAATATAACACTTGGTCATATCTTCTACGATCTGATTTACCCTTTCCGTCTGAACATTCGTCTGCGGATGATAGGCGATGGAATACCTTAAATCAGTACCCAACCCCTCTTGTAAACTCTTCCAAAAGCGAGATGTAAATCTGGAGTCCCGATCTGATACAATGCTAACAGGAACTTTATGTAACCTGATGGCCTCTTCAAGATAGAACTCAGCTATCTTCTTCATCGAGTACCCAATCTTAAACGGAACAAAGTGAGCACACTTTATCAATGTGTCAACTATCACCCAAACAGAGTTGTGCTCACGAGGAGATTTTGGTAGACCAGTGATGAAATCCATTGAAATACTCTCTCATTTCCAACTTAGAATATCAAGCGGTGTCAATTTACCACCGGGCCTTCTATGATCAGCCTTAACACGCTGACACGTATAACATTCTGATACAAACTTGGCGATATCATTCTTCATCCCTGACCACCAAACAATTTGCTTTAGATCCTTATACATATTAGTGGAACCAGGGTGGTAGGCTACACTGGAACAATGAGCTTTAGCACAGATCTTAGCCCGAATATTGCCAAAGGCGGGGATGCCAAATCTACCCCGATACTTCAAGGTATCGAACTCATCAAAAGAGAAGTCAGGTAGCTCTCCCTTCACGATTCTATTCCTGAGGTGCAACAAATCAGGATCATCATTCTAATGTGCTCGAGTAAGGGAAATCCAAGAGGATTCTTCTGCTTCCAAACTAGCAGGTACAGTACGACTCTCAACCTCAATATCCATCAACAATATTTCTTCTACCAAGGACTGTATCGATAGATTAAAAATTTTAGCGGTTTTTCGACTCAAAGCATCGGCTACTACATTAGCCTTTCCTGGATGATAAAAAATTTCCACTTCAAAATCAGCCACATATTCTAACCACCGACGCTGGCTCAGATTTAGTTCTTTCTGAGTGAAGACGTACTTCAAACTCTTATGGTCCGTATAGATCATGCACAATGCGTCATACAATAAGTGTCGCCACAGCTTCAGCGCATAAATTACGGCAGCAAACTCCAAATCGTGCGTAGGATAGTTTCTCTCGTGAATCTTTAGTTGCCTCGATCCATACGCGATCACTTTACCATCTTGCATTAAAACACAACCAAGTCTGATGTGTGATGCATCAACATACACATCATACTCAACTCCTTCAGTAGGTAAGGTTAAAATTGTGGGCAGTACATAATCTCTTTTTCAGTTCTTGGAAAGCCTCTTCACACTTATAACTCCAAATGAATGCAGTATTTTTCTGAGTAAGTCTAGTTAGAGGAGCAGACAACACCGAAAACCCTTCCACGAATCTTCTATAATAGCCAGCCAGGCCTAAGAAGCTCCTAATCTCCTTAGGTATAGAAGGTCTCTCCCATTCCATCACAGCAGAAATCTTGGTCGGGTCTACATAAATACCGTCCTTGCTTATAACATGACCCAGAGAGGACACCTGAGGTATCCGAACTCACACTTGCTCAACTTCGCATATAACTTATGCTCCCTCAGGGTCGACAAAACCAAACACAAATGATGAGTATGATCCTCAACGTTGTGGAAATACAGCAAGACATCATCTATGAACACAATAACAAATCGGTCCAAGAAATTCTTAAACACCTTATTCATCAAATCCATGAAAGCAGAGTGTGCATTGGTCAAACCAAAAGACATCACCAAAAACTCATAATATCCATGCCGCGAACGGAAAGCGGTTCGGGGAATATCTGTCTCATGAATCCTCAACTGGTGGTAGCCTGAGCGAAGATCGATCTTTGAAAATACCGAGCTACCACGCAACTGATCGAACAGATCATCAATTCTTGGCAGGGGATATCTATTCTTAATGGTTACCTTGTTCAACTCCCTATAATCTATGCAAAGCCTCATCCATCCATCTTTCTTCTTGACGAACAAAACAGGAGCACCCCACGGAGAAGAACTTGGTCTAATAAAACCACATCTCAGCAACTCATCGAGTTGAGTACGCAACTCATCCAACTCACACGGAGCCATACGGTACGGTGCTTTGGCAATGGGACGAGTACCTGGCTCGAGGTCTATCACAAACTCTATCTCCCTTTCAGGAGGAAGTCCTGGAAGGCTATCAGAAAAGACATCTGGAAACTCTCGCACCACCGAGACATCCTCAATACGTGGTGTAACAAAAGCTGTTTCCAGAGCAGAAATAGAAACTAAAAAGGCCTCGCAACCAGACTTTATAACACTACAAGCACGTACCGCAAAAATGATAGGGGAAACACTATCCTGAAATCCATAAATGCTCATAGGTTGTCTGTCATCCATCCTGAAATCCAGTCGCTTAGCCTTGCACTGGATGACCGCATCATACTTGGACAGCCAGTCCATGCCCAATATCACGTCGAAGTCAGCTAGATCAAAAATCATCAGATCCGCAAAGGCCAGAAAATTGCCAAGATAAACATGGCATCTCAGAACTCCTTGATTAGATATCACAGAATCACCGGAGGGAAGCTTGACGTTGAAGGAGTCTCCTAATTGATCCACATTTAGGCGATGTTTATCAACAAATCTTTGGGCCACAAAGGAATGGGTGGCAACTGAATCGAAAAGAACGCGCGCCCACCTATTCCGCGCCTTAAACTCCCCTAAAACCGTAGCATACATAACTAAACGAACAATAACTAAGGGAACAATGATAAGTAATAAGGATAAATTAAATTGAGGCTAACCTGATATCACTTGCATAGATGTTTGAGCTTCCTCGCTGTTCATCACGTTCAGCTTTCCTTTTCCTTTATCCAGGTTTGGTGGCGGCGGCAGAGCTCGAAGTGGTGCAGGCTGTAGCGGGGGGTGAGTTTGGGGGCACGAAGACTTCTGGTGTCCCTTCTGCCCGCACTAGAATCAAATCCTTTCTTTCATCCATCACCTACTCACATCATGGCCCTTCCTTGCACAGAATGAGCACACTAGCTCTCCCTTGGGTGCACCTTGGATGACGTGCAACTACTGCTGCTTCAGGGTGGCAGTCCTCTTGAAACACCTTTCGTATGGGTGGCCAGGACTACCATAGAAGCTACACACTTCCTTACGTTTCCTCTTCTGAGAAGGGCCAGATGCCCTGGAGATGCCATCCTCAACGCCTTTCCTTTTCTCTTTCCTTGCCGCAGCATCGCGGTTCTTGGCATTTTCAATCGCCTCAACCTTCAGTGCGGCTTCCACCGCCTCAGCAAAGTTCTCCGCTCTATAAGCGCATGACAACTGCTGGACATCGCTCCTTAGTCCTCCAAGGAATCGCTTCACTCTACCCTCCTCAGAAGCTACCAAATCGGGGGAAAATCTGCTCAACTTGCTAAACTCAATCTTGTACTCGCTCACAGTGAGCTGTCTCTGCTTCAGATGAAGGAAGTTATTCATCAGGCAGTCCTGCTCGACCGAGGGTAGAAACTTCTTCAGCACCATCTTCTTAAAAGATTCCCAAGAACAGCCTTCCTTCAGACTTTCACTTTCTCGAATCCACCAAATCTTTGCCAGGCCTTTTAACTGATAGGCTGCAATCATCACCTTCTGGGCTTCTAGAATTTCGGAATACGAAAACATCTCCTCGATGGATATGATCCAATCGTCTATAATCAGAAAGTCAGCACTCCCGTCGTAGGTAGGGGGTCCCAATTGTTGGAAGTGCAATATAAAATTCATTTCTGTGGTATCGCCATCGGGGGAACCAGTGGAGCAGGGGCAGCGGGCACGGCTTGGCCCAAGGCAGGCTCTTGCGCTGAAGGTTGCTGCGCGGGAGCGGCAGACAACGAAGACTCAATTTGCGATTGCATCGCAACTAATTGCCTTGATATAGCCTCGTTGCTCTGACACAGACTCTCGATAATCGCATCACTCTGCGCACTTGATGACTCACCTTCCGATTGGGGAGTCGACCTCATCGCAGGGTGCTTTGGCAGCATTTCTAAAAAGTAAACGGACAACTAATCAAAATCCTAGCTTACATTAACGCCACACGACTAGTTCGGACCATACTTCAAAGACACTTGCTTGCGCTACAACTTGCTCTGGGATTTTATAATGATGATATGTCCTACTTAGGATGATATACTCTCATCCTATTGACTCTTGTGCCTATTACATAAATGCGTGGATTCTTTATTCTTATTTAAAATCATGTGTGTACATGTATCATCATGTAAACCTTAACTTAGCACACGTGCTTATGCAATGATATGCAATGTATGTAGTGTTATGCATTCTATAAAGGCCCTAATGCATGTTATGAGCGGCGTACACATGAAATATTATGCATCTCATACTACATAACATCGCATGCAATAAGAAAAGAAAATGTGCTAATGGGCACCCATGTGATGGTGGTTATGCATCACATACTACATAACCGTCACATGTTGCCTCCTATGGTGTATCTATATACAAACACATATTATGCATCTCATACTACATAATATTCCATGTATACTTCTTATCATGCTATGAGTGTAGTGACTATGCTTCGGCTAAGACGTACTGATGACACATCGGTGCGTGTATGAAATGTCACTAAATAACTAACACTAACAAGAGAAGGTTGCCTGACCAATTATCCAGCAACCTCCCTCTAATACCAACTGTCACAACCCGCATTTTCACCACATATAAAAACTTATCAGAGTAAGGGAAAATGTGCGTCATGTTGTCATGTCAGCAGGGGATAACTACGGACGCTCGGGCAGACACCAATCTAATCATGAAGAAATATTCTTTAAGTTATTTTAAGGAAAAATCAGTTAAGTGCAGTAGTTAGCCGTATCCCTCGGCTTAGTGGCTCATTTAGTCCACGAATCAAGATATAGTTATACGCTGCGGAAAAATACTTGTTTAGATTGACTCAAACATCCTACATGAGTATAAATGCCCCCAAAGGACAACTCATGCTATGCAAGACACTAAATTTATAATAGTAGTAAGGATAGCTTTTACGGTCGCTAAGTATAACAAGTTAGAGTTTTTAAATTATGCAATGCATGAAGTAGTGGTAATAGATTTTATAGTTGAAAATACCTAACATGTATTCCTAGCATAAATCCTCCCAAAGAGCAAGTAATCCAAATCCACATATAGAGAAATAAGCAGCTAATAAGTATCTAAAAATAACAATTCTGTGGGTGCCAACAAACTGACACGAGCCTACATACAGAAAAGTATGTCTGACCAGTAAAACTAAACAAGCAACAAACTAACTCGCTAAGACGAGGCAACAACCACGGCCAACACTGCCGCCCAGAAACTCCAAAATTAGTTCTGCTAACCGCTACTACCCTGAACCTGAGGCATTCCAAAGACAGAACACCTCAGCAAGAAGCACAAATGGTGGCAGAAATTAATAAGCCAAAAAAGGTCAAAGGGGTACCAACACAAGACCAAAAGCACTGAAGTAAAGTACAAAAGAGGGACAAGTCAACATCGGGAAAGAGAACACTTACGTGATTCGTCACGTACAACCATAGTACACCAAACGCACGAGGCTATAAGGTGACAACATGAATAATTTGTAAGGAAGAAATACAAATCCTTTATTAGGCACCTATGGTCGACTTTACCCAAGAACACGGGCGAGGTGGTCACTCGTGGGCACACCACCCAAAAACACGGGCGAGGTGGTCACTCTTGGACACACCACCCAAAAACACGAGTGAGGTGGTCACTCTTGGACACACCACCCAAAAACACGGATATAAAAATCCGTCTAACTGCGAGGGAGTCTCATACTCTCCACCATACACCGCAGACATCCAAAAGTCGGGTAGACTTCCACAGGGCACTAATGAAGGAAACAAAAACCGCGGAGGTGGAATCATCCACTAACTCCTGCAATCACTCGTGTACATCAATAAATTCACTCGAGTAAGGACATAAAGAAGCACTCGTGTAGGTGAAAAAGACTACACGTGTTTATATAAAAATATCACTCGAGTAATAAAAATCACTCGAGTATGATAGAAGAATCTCTCGAGTATATACTGATGATTCACTCATGTAATTAACTGACCACTCGAGTAAAAAAAATGAAATTTGCATAAATCCGTAAATTCTTTATAAATATATCCTAGAAACTAAACTATATGAATGAATAGTGTTTTTCATTTTTGAATAGTACTTTAATATTATGGTGGTATCGCCATCGGGGGAACCAGTGAAGGAGGGGCAGCGGACACGGCTTGGCCCAAGGCAGGCTCTTGCGCTGAAGGTTGCTGCGCGGGAGCGGCAGACAACAAAGAATCAATTTGCGATTGCATCGCAACTAATTGCCTTGACATAGCCTCGTTTCTCTGACGAAGACTCTTGATAATCGCATCACTCTGCGCACCTGATGACTCACCCTCCGATTGGGGAGTCGACCTCATCGCAGGGCGCTTTGGCGGCATTTCTAAAAAGCAAACGAACAACTAATCAAAATCCTACCTTACATCAAAGCCACACGACTAGTTCGGACCATACTTCAAACATACTTGCTTGCGCTACAACTTGATCTAGGATTTTATAATGATGCTATGTCCTACTTAGGATGATATCCTCTCATCCTATTGACTCTTCTGCCTATGACATGAATGCATGGATTCTTTATTCTTATTTAAAATCATGTGTGTACATGTATCATCATGTAAATCTTAACTTAACACGCGTGCTTATGCAATGATATGCAATATATGTAGTGTTATGCATTCTATAAAGGCCCTAATGCATGTTATGAGCGGCGTACACATGAAATGTTATGCATCCCATAGTACATAACATCGCATGCAATGAGAAAAGAAAACGTGATAATGGGCACCCATGTGATGGTGGTTATGCATCCCATACTACATAACCATCACATGTTGCCTCCTATGGTGGATCTATATACAAACACATACTATGCATCTCATACTACATAAAATTCCCTGTATACTTCTTATCATGCTATGAGTGTAGTGACTATGCTTCGGCTAAGACGTACTGATGACACATCGGTGCGTGTATGAAATGTCACTAAACAACTAACACTAACAAGAGAAGGTTGCCCGACTAATTGTCAAGTAACCTCCCTCTAATACCAACTGTCACAACCCGCATTTTCACCGCATATAAAAACTTATCAGAGTAAGGGAAAATGCGCGTCATGATGCCACGTCAGTAGGGGATAACTGCGGACGCTCGGGCGGACACCAACCTAATCATGAAGAAAGATTCTTTAAGTTATTTTAAGGAAAAATCAGTTAAGTGCAGTAGTTAGCCGTATGCCTCGGCTTAGTGGCTCATTTAGTCCACGAATCAAGATATAGTTATACGCTGCGGAAAAAAACTTGTTTAGATTTACTCAAACATCCTATATGAGTATAAACGTTCCCAAAGGACAACTCATGCTATGCAAGACACTAAATTTATAATAGTAGTAAGGATAGCTTTTACGGTCGCTAAGTATAACAAGTTAGAGTTTTTAAATTATGTAGTGCATGAAGTAGTAGTAATAGATTTTATAGTTGAAAATACCTAACATGCATTCCTAGCATAAATCCTCCCAGAGAGCAAGTAGTCCACATCCACATATAGAGAAATAAGCAGCTAACAACTATCTAAAAATAACAATTCTGTGGGCACCAACAAACTGACACGAGCCCGCATACAGAAAAGTATGTTTGAACCAGTAAAACTAAACAAGCAACAAACTACCTCGCTAAGACGAGGCAACAACCACGACCAACACTGCCGCCCAAGAAACTCCAAAATCAGCTCTGTTAACCGCTACTACTCTGAACCTGAGGCATTCCAAAAACAGAACACATCAGCAAGAAGCACAAATGGTGGTAGAAATTAATAAGCCAAAAAAAAAATAAAGGTCAAAGGGTATGCAAGATTGGATGAAGATTTCGAGTACCGGAGCACCGTCGGCGGCCACCGGAAGGTTCAAGAAATATATTCTCTCACGCTCACGCCGCTCTTGTTCGGGAGACAAGAATCGGAGAAGAAGAAGGAATTTTCTTTTCTTTCTAATAACCTAAGTATAAATATGTATATATATATATATATATATATATATATATATATATATATATATATATATATATACATATATATATAAAGATATATAAATATATTTATAAATATATATGTTTATAAAAAAAAAATTCTGTCTAAAAACGAGCTATACATGCGCGGGTGTGCGGAAGACGAAAATAAAGATTTAGGATGGCTTCAAATCAAAAAGTAGCCAACATTAAAGTTGTAGATCTCGTCGAGACACACAAATTTCATGTTAACTATTTTTTCATACGACATCGTTTTGATGCTCAAAAAAATCTCCCGAACATAAACTGCAACGGAATACACGAGAACAAGCTTACGAGTACTCGAGAGGTAGAAAACGGCAACTCGAGTAGGCAGAAACAGTCACTCGAGTATATAAAATATTACTCGAGACATAAAAATTAGTACTCGAGTAGAAGAAAAAGCACACGTGTAGGTGAGAAAGACTACTCGAGTAGGAAAAAAATCACTCGAGTAGGTCCATAAAATACCTCGAGTAATCAGGAAGAAAAACACTCGAGTGAATAAAATAATCACTCGAGTATATATTAATCACTCGTGTACCCGAAGAAATTCACTCGAGTAAGGACAGAAAGAAGCACTCGTATAGGTGAAAAAGACTACTCGTGTACATATAAAAATATCACTCGAGTAATAAAAATCACTCGAGTATGATTGAAGAATCTCTCGAGTATATACTGACGATTCACTCGTGTAATTAACTGACCACTCGAGTAAAAAAAATGAAATTTGCATAAATTCGTAAATTCTTTACAAATATATCCTGGAAATTAAACTATATGAATGAATAGTGTTTTTCATTTTTGAATAGTACTTTAATATTAAAATATTCATATTTTATGTATTTTGAATAAGAAAACACGTGTTCAAAACGGAGTCCCAAACGCGCGCCGAATTGAACGAAAATCACACCGTAGGCGAACACTGACGCTACGAACACAACGGTGAATTCAAAACCAAAATCCGACAAGTCATTCCCGAGATATTAATCTTCAAATTATACGGCAAACATAAACAATCCAAAACTCCAATCGCGCGCCGAGACACCAAAAATACTCGGATTGCTACGAAACTTGACGAGCAAGTCCAAAATCACTTAACTTAATTTCAAATGCAAAATTTTCTCATTATAACAAGAATTCGGCCGACTCGACCGTACAGACGCGAAAATGCCCTAACGACATTGCGCCGTCAACTCGACGTTAAAAGTAACGTCATGACGTCATAAATATGACGATACCCATTCAAATGAAATCATCGAAAAAATCGGGGGCGTTACACTCAAGACCTACTCGAGACAACTACTCGAGTAGTTGGGCAGGACACGCCCGTGTCCCAGGGCGTGTACCTTCAAAAATTTCGTCGATCGAATTTTCGTCGACCACTCACCAGCTTGGTTGTGTTCCATTCATCTGCTCCTAATTTTGCTTCCAATCGCTCGCTATGAGTTAGGATGCGTAACTCTGATATCATCTCGTGACTTCACTACATGTTTTGTGGCATATGGTGTGGGGCTCCGGCCGGACCTTCTATTATATGCTATATGAACGAATGGAGTTGTTACATTTTTTCTAAAAATTTACATAAAGATCTTTCTTATTGTGTTAAGTAGGAGTTTTTGCCTGAGCGTCCGTAGCTATCCCCTACTGACATGGCATCAAGACGCGCATTTTCCCTTACTCTGATATACCTTTAAATGCGGTGAAAATGCGGGTTGTGACAGGTTTCCCCATTATGCATAGTGGGATCGGTGCGTGAGGGATCGGGCTTGGTGATCGTGTGCACGGTCAAACCCATGATCCTGCTACTTTTGGGTCGAGATCACGGGGTTATGGCTATGTGTACACCCAATTCCTATAAAATGAGTGTCATCCCCAACAATTGCCCCCAGATTTTTGTTGCACTAGACCGCACCGGACGAAGAAAATCAAGGATCTTTCTCTGTTCAATTTATGGCAGCGGTGGTGGAGAACGGTGACGGACTTGCGTCGGCGAGTGGTTGTGTCCTGCAAACTTGGGTAAAAAATGTTAGTATATATTATGGTATAGGATAGGTGATGATCGTGCCTGTGGGAGGGTGTTGTTGCTCCCGCATTCACAATAATGTGCACGGGTGCATGTGTGGATATATGCAAGGAAACGTGCGGGTGTACCTGCGAAGGCACGGGCAGATGCACCCACGTTAGAGTGTGCTCGGCTAGTCGTGCACGCAGGCATGTGCCAGACCACGCACGCGGGCGTGCGTGGTTACACGCGGCCGCACGCTGGCGCGTGCGCTAGTGCACGTGCGCGCGGGTATGCGCCCGCGCGGGCGGGCGCCTGGTCGAGCGGGTGCGTGCCTGGTTGCGCGGGAGAGCCCGGAAGCGCGCCCGATCCTACGTGCGGGGGAGTGCGTGGGCGCGTGCCTGGTCGCGTGGGCACGTGCCTGGTCGCGTGGGTGCGTGCGTGTGTGCGCCTGACCCAGCAGTCCTAGTTGTCCGCTCTGATGGTAGTGAGTGGGTGGAGATTTATAGCAACAAGAGTTGGATTGATTATGAGATTCGGACGGACCTCTACTATGAAAATACTTTGTTCGGTTATGTCAGGAATCCTTGGGACTTGCTGGAGCTGTGGAACGCATTAACTGACCGTTGTTGTCGCCAAAAGGTAAAGGAATAGGAGTTCTCTCCAGTTCATGGATTTTCGGAGCCTCGCTATTTTGTGAACAATTTGTTTAGCATTTCTTTATTCATAGAAGAGAGGCTCTTGTTGCGGTTTGCCATTTCTTCAGTCTCTGGAGAGACCGTTGAGACAACTTTGGGTTGTAGTCAGAAATGGAAGGCCGCTGTGGTTTCTCGAGGTGGCGGTAGCTTGGCGCCTTGTTTGTCTTCTCTAAATAATGACTTTCCTTCTGGTGACCGTGGTGGTTCGCCTCCTGAGGTACAGTGCTTGGCTCGTCTACCCCCCAGTCTTTCCATACAGAGGCAGCGGCTCAAAGGCTATCTTCTTCTTTGAAGGCGATGAATGAAGTAGTAAGCGAGCTTGATCATTTTTGTCTCTTCTTTTGTATTATGCTAACTTCTCTCCATCCTTCTTCTTTTGCAGATTGAGGCCCAGGTTCAGATTGGCGTTACTGGAATGTTCATTATGTGAGCTTGAAGGATGGATATCTAGCCCTTCAGGAGACATTTCAGGACACGGTGGGTTCTCATGTTTCCTTGAAGGATGGTTATGACAGGGATGTTTCTCGATTTTGTCGGATTGGATCGAAGCTAAAGGCGGAGTTGGAGGATACGAGGGATTCTCTAGAGGTGGAGAAGTCTCTGGTGGAGAGGACTATACAGATGTTGAAGCGTGCTCAAGAGGAGACTTCTCGTTTGGAGACCGAGCTCAGTGCGGCGAAGGCCAAAGTGGAGGTGTTGTCTTCCGATAGACATGTGTCGGAGTTGAAGGCTTTCGGCCTCAAGAAGTATATGGAGTCTATGGATTACATGCGGGATCGGTGCTTGATCAGCGAGGAAGTTCGTGAGGAGATCTGGAGCAAGGAGGTGGAGCCTCAGATGGAAGACGTTCTAGAGTTGGCCCTCGGGCATAGAGTCTCGAAGTCTTTTCGTCTTGTTGGTAATAGCTTGGGATGCGACGTATCTGGTCTCAGCATTGATGATATCTCTGATGACGAGGGTGTTAGTTCAACCATGGTGATCTAGAAGTGATCAAGCATGTAGACTCACTGCCAACGCATTATGAGCCTATGGGGTCACATATAAGAGTTTTGGAGAGGTCTGATAGGTTTGTGTTGTCCTTGCTCATATATGATATGATTTAAGGACCAAACCTATGATGATGTGGACCTAGTGGAATTTCATTTTGGGACCTGCATTGTGAATATGGGTCGCCCGGTATGTAGTCGACAAAAGCTAAGGAAAATTCGTCAAGTATGGGTAAGTGGTTTCGACGAATGTGCTGGATTCGACATGTATGTCGTAACCATTCAGCGATTCATTGAGTATTATGGTAATACTCGTCGATTCGTCGAGTATCGTCGTGTCCTTGTACCGATTCGTCGAGTATCATTGTGAGTTATCGCTGATTCATCGAGTGTCATCATGGATCCTTCATGATTCTTTGTGTATCACTATGGTCACTTACCGATTCGTCGATTATTAAGTTAATACAAGTCGAATACTATCTCGACAGGTTTTATTTCTTCTAAGTTTGTTTTTGGCAGGTCTGCGGTTATCGGCTTTCTTGGATCACTGTATAAAAGCATTTTACTATTGAACCAGATGTAGAACTGTTCATTCCTAACCTAATCCCGCGATGGCGTTGTTCTCCCGCGATGAAACTGTTCTGCTCCCTCGATTTATGCCGACCGCCGCTTGTCGTCGTTGATCCCGCTGACTGCCGACAGTGCATCTCATCGCTACGGAAGTGTGCTGGTCCACGACAGCCATCGATCTCTGCCGACTGTTGACGTCCGCACGTCACTGCTATTTTAACCGACCGCTGCTTGTCACCGCTAACTATCCACAGTCACTAGCTGCCGCTGGAAATCATTTCCTAGGCTTCTTCATCATCGTTGCCTCCTCTCTTTAAATGGATCAAGCAATCCGTGGAGACGTTGTGTGCAAGCCTCTTTCCGACCTAGATCTTGTGTGATAAGAGTCTTGGGTTCTCCGTGCTCGTGTGCATATCGGTAGAGGCGTGGACACTATTCTATGCTCGGAACTCTGGTCGCTGTCATTCGTTGGAATCAATCGGAGCACCTAGGTTGAGTATCGAGTCAATCCTGCAAAGGTACAAATTTATTTACTGCAATATTACTTCTTGATTAATGATCATCACAAGATCTACAAAATTGCTTTAGGGTTTTGCTCGTTTTCTCTCATTTTCGCTGTGCGCACAAGTGTTGTGCCGCCCTAGTGAAAACCCAACAGTGGTATTAAAGCCAGGTCATGCGATGATCATTGTTTCAGAAGTTGCCAAATCCATAGCGTGTAGATTTGGTGATTTTAGAAATGTTATAAAATGCCTAAATCTATTTTTGGAATCAAGCCAAGAATGCATGTGATTTGCATGTCGCAACTACTTAACAGTACTCGTCACTCTCGTTGGTTTGTGAAACCAAGTATGTGGTAGATTTTGGAATCTCACACATAAAGTGGCGAGCTTATCTACTGTATAAGTGGAGTTTTTGTTGCTCATGTCTAGTGCATATAAGTCTAAGGATTTAGAAGTGTTCTAGATGTTCAGATTTAACTCAGTTCATCAAGTGTTGATGATATTTATTGTGCATATCTGGGATGCATTTGGATTGTGTGTGTTGTTAAATTTTTGTGGATGTGCACATTGGTTAAATGTTAACCATGATTACAGAGTTAATCGAATATCAAAATCCCTTAAGCAATATTAAGTATTTGGATGCCTTCTGATGGGTGACACTCTTCCTGCCTCGATTGATGAAGTGTGGGCTTGCCAATGCAAGGTGCATTAATCTATCTTGGTAAGGGTGCGAGCGGATATATGTGATATCCCACTGTCGACATCGGGTCAAGGTTAACTGTGTGATCTCAAAGGTTTAGTGCCCAAAGGCATAGGGTTGGCATGTACCATATGATGGATGTCAATAAAGAGTTATTCACTAGCCATACAAGAATTGCATAGTAATGCAATTGCCAAGCGTTACCTACCTAAATAGCTGCATTGTGATGGAAAAGTGATGCTAAAGATCACGGCAGTGAACCGGTCACACAAGTAATATAAAATGGAAAATTTTTCCCAAGTATAGATCTCTCAAGGAACACAGTAAGGTGGAGTTAATGTCGAGGAGGACTTGAGATTGAAGTCCTTAGGGTCGGCGGTAATGATGGGGGTTTTGATTGTTGCGGACAAAGAAAATAAAACATTATCAACTACACCTATGCAATGCCGCTATGCGATGCTTCGCCAGGCAGGATGTAAGACTAGTCGGGCTGCTATGCACCGAATCACTAGGCAGATGGGCGAATAGGCTTGCGGATGAGGTGGTGAGAACGGCGAAATGAGGGTCGTGATCACCTCTTCGCTACGCACGCTTCTAGCAATTGCTAGAACGGCAAGAACAGATGGATAGTGGATGGACAAATAGGTGCACCTCAAGTAAATAACGAAAACATTCAATCACATAGACATGATTGCACATAAACTTATATTACACTAAGCATAACTTCATCAAATACAAAGAGTTCAACTAAACCATCAACAATAAGAGAATAAAAGTGTGTGAAATCGACCAGATCTGAAGTCTTATTGAGGATTCACGGTTGGAATCATCGGGTTGTCAATCCGCGTCTAAGCTCGGTCCTCAACTGTGTCCGAGGTAGAGAAGGGCTGTCACCACCTTCCAATGGCCTGTCTTCTTCGTGTCACGATCCGGTGGAGGATGACACAACTTCTCCTAGCTTGGTGGAGATAGCTAGGTCTAGCTCTTCTTGAAGCTCAAGGATGAAGGAGGAGGCCGAGAGGGAGCTCCGGCTTAGATTTGGCGGTGAAAGCACGCCCGGATCACCTCCCTAGGGTGGAGATTGAAGGAGGATGGCGGAATCCCTCCTCGGAGACGAAAACGGCGGCGGAAAAATAAGCGATCTACGAATTAGGGCGGAACCTGCATACTTATAGAAAACAGAAATAACAATGCGCATGATCACGGGCACACGACCAGTGGTCGTGCGCACTATGTACAGTCATCGTGCGCACTGGCATGGCAGATTAGGAAGAAGAACTAGGGTACCGCACATGAGCAACGGCGCATGACTGGTGGTCGTGCTCACTATGTCCAATGGTCGTGCGATTACCCCAGACAGAACTCTAGGAAAAGAGGAATCAATGCACACGATTAGTGGCGCACGACCGGTGGTCGTGCGCACTGTGTCCAGTGGTCATGCATATGCCCAAGCAGAACTTGGAAAAGGAAGGCAAGTGTGCACGATCATCGACGCACGACCAGTGGTCATGTGAAGAAGATCTGATGATCGTGGGCAGTATTCCTGTTTCCAAACACTCCCGGAACACGTACACGACCCCTATACCAATAGGAAAAACAAATCACTGATATGTGCAGACATTCCAAGCAATCACAATAAGGAGTACAAACAATAAAAGCACAAAAATACACAACACGAGACAAAGTGTGCACTTCCTATGGAAATATAGATAAGAAGAAATATGAACGATATAGAACTAAAAGTGAAGTGCAAACGTGTGAAAACTAGCCCAGATGAGTCTGAAAAACCCTATATAAATTGGACTCATCAAAAAGCCAAAGCTAACTCATAGTGTTAGTGAAATATGGATCTTGTCCACTAAAAGAGTTACTCGCATAAACTCTTCGAATCGATATTGAGGGTTATCGATTTGATAAAAATAGTCGGAGTTATTTTGATTAAAGTCCTAATCGAAAGAGAAAATTATATTTTGAAATGTTGTGCTAATTTGATTTGCATTGATCCGTGTAGAATTTCCATGGCAAGTGGTTTACACTCCACCCCATCCCACAGAGCGATCCTTGAGAAGGAAAAGCTGAGTGGAACAAATTATTTGGATTGGTACAGGAACCTGAGAATTGTTCTCGAGCAAGAGCGCAAGCTCTATGTTTTGGAAGAGGAATCCCCTGATGAACTTGTCGGGAATGTACCCCGTGCTGATAAAGATGCTTGCAAGAAGTACCTTGATAAATCCTTAGACGTTGAATGTCTCGTGCTTGCAACCATGAACTCTGAGCTCCAAAAGCAACACGAGAGCATGGGTTGCAAGGAAATTGACGAGCATCTCAAGAAATTTTTCAAGGGCAATCTCGTCAAGAAAGATTCGATGTCACTAAGGTATTGTTTCAGTGAAGATGGGAACTCGAGACTAGTAGGGATTTACGTACTCAAGATGATTGGCTATATCAAGAACCTTGAAAGACTAGGGTTCCCTCTGGGCTAAGAGTTGGTTACAGACCTGATCCTACAATCGTTGTCAGACCGTTATGAGCAATTCATCTTGAACTATAACATGAATGAAATAGACAAGACACTGCCTGAGCTTCTAGGCATGTTGTGAACTGCCGAGATAAACATGAAGAAGGCCAAGCCTGCTAGCCCAATATTGATGGTGCATAAAGGCATGGGCAAGGCCAAGGGCTTTAAGAAGACGAAGGTGGGACCAAAGTCTGCTCTGGAGCCCAAATCTTCTGCACTGAAAAAGAAGGGTTCGGGGAAAGAGGGAAAGTGCCACCACTTTGGCAAGGCTGGTCATTAGAGGAGGAATTGTCCTTCATACATTGAGGGTCTGCAAAAGATGAAGGGAGCTATGACTTATGCTTTAGGTATATATGTTATAGAGATAAACCTTTCTGCTCCTTAATCCTGGGTATTGTATACCAGATGTGGATCTCACATTTGTATAAATGTGCAGGAACTGGGAAGGAGAAGAATGCTGAGTAAAGGAGAGGTGGTCCTGCGCGTTGGCAATTGAGTAAGAGTTGTTGTTGTTGTGGGGTATTTCCCATCTTTCTTTGCCTAGTGCGCTTGTTTTGGAACTTGATAACTGTTATTATGTTCCTGCAATAACTAGAAACATTATTTCTATTTCATGTTTAGACATGATTGGATTTTCTTTTCTTATTAAGAACAATTGTTGTTCTATATTTAAGAATGATGTTTGTTATGATGTTGCCCAAATGTTTAATGGTTTATATGTTTTGAACTTAGACCATCAGATCTATAACATAGAAAATAATAAAAGACAAAGAACGAATAACTCGAACCCTAAGTACCTTTTGCATTGTCGTTTGGTCCATATAAATGAGAAACGCATATCCAAGCTTAATAAAGATGGGCTACTGGACTCATTTTATTATGAATCATTTGAGAGACGCGAATCTTGTTTATTAGGCAAGATGACTAAGGTCCCTTTCACTGCCTTCAATGAGAGGGCCAATGATTTCTTGGGAATAGTCCATAGTGATGTATGTAGACCTATGAGTTCTATGGCTAGAGGTGGGTACTTCTACTTTGTTACATTTACTGATGATTTCAGTAGATACGTATATGTGTATCTTATGAAGTGCAAATCTGAAACCTATGAAAAGTTCAAAGTGTTTAAGAACGAAGTAGAGAACCAATTGGGTAAGAAGGTGAAAGCACGCTGATCTGATTGTGGTGGAGAATACCTAAGTCATGAGTTTCATGATCATCTGTAAGAGTGTGGTATTGTATCAAAGCTTACTCTACCTAGGACACTGCAGCATAATGGTGTGTCTGAGCGGAGGAATCATACTTTATTAGACATGGTGTGATCGATGATGAGTCATGCAGATCTGCCTGTTTTCTTTTGAGGTTTTGCTCTAGAAACTGCTGCTTTAACATTAAATCGTGTTCCAACAAAAGCAGTTCTAAAGACACCATATGAGATATGGACTGGAAAATATCCTAGTATGTCGTTCATTAAGGTTTTGGTCTGCGAGGCATACGTGCGACGTCAAATTCTTGACAAGCTGGAACCCAAATCTGATAAGTGTTATCTTGTGGGGTATCTAAAGGAAACTAAAGGATAATATTTCTACCTACCGTCAGAGGGCAAAGTGTATGTCACGAGGACTAGTGTCTTTCTTGAGAAAGAGTTCTTAAGTAAAAAGAGTGCTAATATAGAACTTGAAGAAGTTCAAGAACCATAAATGGTGAATGAACCGGAATTGAAACCTTAGTCAGGACTACAAGTTGTTGTAGCTGGAGAACCTGCTCAGGAAACACAAGTTCCAGGTAGATCTGGTAGACTAAGGTTTGATCCTGAGAGATATGGATTTCTCGTGTCTCAAATAGGTATTGTGTTGCTCATGGATCATGATGATGAGCCAGCAACCTACCATTTGGCTATGAGTGGACTGGACTCCAAGAAGTGGCTTGAGGCCATGAAAACTGAAATGGACTCCATGTATGAAAACCAAGTTTGGACCTTGGTGGAATCACCTAAAGGGGTACGACCTATAGGCTGTAAGTGGGTCTTCAAGAAGAAGACTGACATTGATGGGAATGTACAGACATTCAAAGGGCGACTTGTGGCTAAGGGTTTTAAGCAAATTCATGGTATTGACTATGATGAAACTTTTTCTCCTGTTGTCATGGTTAAGTCCATCAAAATTCTGCTTGCTATTACTGCGTATTATGATTATGAGATCTGGCAGATGGATGTCAAAATGGCTTTCATAAATGGAAACCTTCTTGCGGAAGTGTATATGATACAACCCGAAGGTTTTGTATCTCCAGGTGAAGCCACTAAAATATGCAAGCTGTAGAGATCCATTTATGGATTAAAACAAGCTTCTCGAAGTTGGAATCTTTGTTTTGATGAAAAGATCAAAGAGTTTGGTATTATCAAAAATGAGAATGAACCGTGTGTTTACAAACGAATTAGTGGGGGCATAGTTTTTTTTCTGATATTGTATGTAGATGACATACTATTTATCAAGAATGACAAACCGACCCTGCAAGTTGTTAAGAACAACTTGGGGAACTGCTTTTCAATGAAAGACTTGGGCAAAGCGACTTATATACTTGGTATTAAAATCTATAGAGATCGATCGAAGAAGTTGCTGGGTTTGACCCAAAGTACGTACATTGATAAGGTGTTGAAGCGGTTCAATAAGCATGAGTCCAAGAATGGATTCTTACACATATCACATGGTGTGACTCTCTCTAAGTACCAGTGTCCTAAGTCTTGTGAAGATAAGGACCACATGAACTTGATTTCATATGCTTCGGTAATTGGGTCGATCATGTATGTAATGATATGCACTAGACCCGCTGTCTTTTTTGCCTTGAGCATGACTAGTAGGTATCAGTCTGATCCTGGTGAAAGTTATTAGATTGCCATCAAGAACATCCTAAAATACTTGTGAAGGACTAAGAATACGTTCTTGGTATTTGGTGGAGAGGAAGAGCTCGTTTTAAGGGGTTACATGGATGCTAGCTTCCAAACCGATAGGGAAGATTCAAAGTCTCAGTCAGGGTTTGTGTTTTGCTTAAATGGAGGTGATGTTAACTGGAAGAGTTCCAAGCAGGATACATTCACCGATTCTACTACTGAGGCCAAGTATATTGCCGCTGCAAATGCAGCTAAGGCGGTTGTATGGATTAGAAAATCCATCAACGAGTTAGATGTAGTTCCTAGCATTGTTCGTCCCATAGATCTCTACTGTGACAATAACGGTGCAATTGCACTTGCTTCGGAACCGAGATTTCATGAGCACTCCAAGTAATACTTCGGTAGTTCCATCTAATTCGAGAGATTTTTGAACGAGGAGATGTGAGCATATGCAGAGTGCCGACTGAAGAGAACATTACAGATCCACTGACAAAGCCTCTCGCACAGAAGAAGCATGACGGTCATGTTAGATCAATGGGTATACAATATCTAAATAATCAACTCTAGTTTGAGTCTTGTGGATTGCATGTTCGTGGGCTGTAATGTTTCATTTGATGAATAAAAGTACTATATACATTCATTTTATATATTTTAGCAAGATCTTTTATTATGTTATTATTTCTATTGTGATAGAGTAGTTAACTGTATAAATTCCCTTGGAATGTTTGCTTCCATAGGTCAAGTAGTGACTTGATGTGAGAACCTATGATCTTGAAGCTTCATTCTCAAAGGTCCCTGGTCATTGTATCATCTTAGAAGCTAAGAGCGATGATGATACTTTTAATACTAGCATGTGCGCTGACTGATGACCAGTCCTCACAGGTCATGATATTGTGATATCAAGTCATCATATTGGTACTTGTTATAAACAAGTTGTACTAGACAGACCCACCGTGAGAATACTTTGTGGATTCTTATATGAATGCGTCACAAGTATGGATCAAGTGGCAATGGTGTGTGTGTTCCTTTGACCTGAAGTCACATCACTCACTGAGTGAGGAAGGGCGTGCTTTAATGTTATAAAATGTCCAGTCTTGAGAAAGTTGGATGATAAAGGTGGTCATTGGGCACGTTATGAATAATTTGGGTATTTGCGTGTGAGTAGAGATGGGATTTGTCCTCCTATATGACAGGAGTTGCATCCATGGGCCCCTTGATGGAATGGGCCTGAGAAATGCATGGTCATGCTTGGTTGAGTCAATATATGATATTGGACTCACCAATTTCTACAAGTCCATTCTAGATCAAGAAAACTAGGATTGAACAATTATGAAGGTAACACGATCTGTACCTCTAGTTCTATCCGGATGTAAGGGACGAAGGGACATGACAACACTGATACATTGATCATAATGGCTTTCGAGTTTTAAACTCTTATTGCTTGAGGAGCAATGATGCATTGCTAGATGCCGCTCATTGTTTGTGAAGCTTCTGTTTGATACTTTCTAGATCAAGTGGGAGACTATTGCTTCGACTATGGTGATCTAGAAGTGATCAAGCATGTGACCTCACTGCCAACACAGTATGAGACTATGGGGTCGCACATAAGAGTTTTGGAGAAGTCGGATAGGCAAACGTTGGTCTTGCTCATATGTGATATGAGTTAAGGACCTAGCCTATGATGAAGTGGATGTGGTGGAATTTCATTTCGGGACCTGCATTGTGAATATGGGTCACCCTGTATGTAGTCGGCAGAAGCTAGGGAAAATTCGTCGAGTATGGGTAAGTGGTTTCGACGAATGAGCTGGATTCGACGTGTATCGTCGTAACCATTCTGAAAGTGATAGATCTTAACTTAAGCTGATTTGAGTTATAAATATCACAGCACAAAAAACAAAACTAAAATAAGAAATACAGAAAGAAATCAAGCAACACAGAAGAGACACAAGGATTTTATAGTGGTTCCCCAAATCTGGGTAGTCCACTCTTCTACCGCTCTGGTAGGAATCCACTCAGGTTTTTGATCAGGTGCCTGACACCAATGGGTTTTGATCAGGTCCCCAAAAACTAAAACCTCAAGTCTTTTGGAGGGAGACTTGCAACCAGGAATTACTTTTGAAGGGAGATGACAACCCTTTATACAGGAGGGGGAAAAGAGAGTGATGGAATTCTTCTCTTTCTCAATAACAACTGAGAAGACTATGTGAATATTGATATTAGCAAACAGCTCCCCCTGAGATATTGAATGGTTCAGGAGTGGAAGCTTTGCTTCAGGGTGATAGGTCTTCTAGGTGATGATGTCTCCAGCAAGCTTCTTAGACTGATATTGAATGGTTGTCTCTTGAAGCCTGGAGCCAATGAAGAACACTGATGATTGATCTGATTGATGCAGAGTTCTTCCTTCTCTGTAGAAAACCTTTTTTTGTCGTTGTTTTTTTTGTTCTGTGTTCTTGAAAGAACTAGTGCCTAAACACCTAGATGGGGGGGGTGAATAGGTGCACTTAATTTTTTTAATTTTTATGGCAGAAACACAGAATTATATGCAATTCTTCACAGCAATTCAGCACAGATAACAACAATCACACAAGCATACAATCACAGAGAGCACACAGGATTTATAGTAGTTCCCCAAGGTCTGGGTACATCCACTTTCCCTCTTCGCCTATCTAGTAGTGTACTCGATTCGACCTAACTTCTCCACTATTCCTCAGATCCTCAGATCTTACAACTCAGAACCCCAAATAGGTTCCTACAGCTCAGAGTGATCCCACTCCTACAACTCAGGCTCAAAATCCCTACCACTCAGTCTTCACCAAGACCTACACTCAACCTTCAACAAGGCCTACACTCAGCCTTCAACAAGGCCTACACTCAGAGAAATGTATCTCCTACACTCAGGCACACAAGCCCTACCACTCAGCCTTTATAAGTACAGGCTTACAACTCAGATCCCTTAGGATCCTACAGAAAATAAAGAGTACAAGAATAATAACCACAACTCTGATTGAGAAAGCTGAGTTGACTGGCTTCTTGATGAGTTCTTGAAGGAACTTTGGTGAGATTAACCTCCCTTGGCTTTCTTCAAAGGTTCTTGAATTAGAACACAGTAGGGTTGAATCTCTAGGCAGATGATCTTCAATCAACTGCTGACTTGTGAATCAGATCTCAATCTGAAACTTTCTTTAACAGCCTGGTTCAATAGCTGTCTTCTTAGAAGAAGATTTCTCTCTCCAACTTCTTAGATCTTCACTTGAAGGTCTTCTTCTGGTTTGTTATTTCTCACTTCAGTGATTGCTTCAATCAATGATTTGATTCAATTCCTTCTGTTGAAGGAATAAGCCTTTATATAGGCTTTCTTCATGGTGACCAGCTGATCCAGTTCCTAAAAAACTTCTGATAGTAGCAGTCGACCGGTTGGAATAGCAGCTGTCAAGTCATCCAGTCACTTCTTGAAAACTCTGTCACTGTCTGAAAGTGTCGAGACAGACAGTCTTCATGTGTCGACACAAATAGACTAAGTGTCTATACAAGTAGACTATGTGTCGACACTAGCCTTCATAGTGTCGACACAACTCCTTGTGTTGTAGAGACTGCATCTCGACACTACTTCTTCAGAATGTGTCGACACTGATCCAGTGTGTCGACACAAGTCTTTCTTCTTTGATACTTAGTTGATTTCTGCTAAGTGTCGACACAACTCCTTTGTGTCGACACATCTTCTTGTGTTGATACTTGCTAAGTGTCGACACATCTTCTTTGTGTCGATACTTACTAAGTGTCGACACATCTTCTTTGTGTCGACACATTCTTATTGTGTTGAGACTTTTGCTGAGTGTCGACACATCTCCTCTGTGTCGACACTTGTACTTAAACTCTGTTGAAGTTTGTTGTGTGTTGACACAGCCTCCTAGTGTCGACACTTGTACTTGAACTTTGTTGAAGTTTGCTGAGTGTCGACACAGCCTCCTAGTGTTGACACTTTTGATGTCGACAAAGTTCCTCTGGGTGTCGACACTGCTTCTAAGTGTCGACATTGATTATGTAGATATTTCTTCATTGTGTGTCGACACAACCTGTATGTGTCGACACTTTCCTTCTGGTGTCGACTCTGCATGCCTGGTGTCGACACAATTACTTCAAGTGTCGACACTGCTTCTCTAGGTGTCGACACAAGTCTTCTTAAGTGTCGACACTTTTCTACTGGATGTCGACACATGGACTTAAAAACTTTTCATACTTTCCCTGCAATTACTTAACCTGCACAACTAAACTCACAGTGCATCAAATACACCTTGATGTATATCATTGAGTAGGGTGAGGCTTCTTCAAATCAGGTACATTTATTCCAATGTACCCAACAATCTCCCCCAATTTGGAGAAGTCATAACCCTTAGTCAATGATATACACCATACATAACAAATTCACAGTATGATGTAAAACAGTAATATATGACAGGGTAAAAACTTAAACATGCATGAACAAAACATGTATTTACAAATTGCTCAGAATAATTGATGTAATACATTTAAACCATGACACAATGTTCTTACAAATTCCAACATTTACATTAGTCAAAAGTTTACATAGAGTTTTCTACAAAATTACAACTTGTAAACTTAAGAAAATGCTATCCTAAGGCTGCTCTGATTCCTTGATTACAATCCCCTTTCCAGATTGAATCTTTGCTTGAACTGGGGCTTCAGTATCTTCAGCAGCTGCAGGCTTCTTCCCCTTAAGATCTTTCTTTTTCAATTCTTCAGCCTTTATCTTTTGCCTTTCAAAATAATGATAAGGCTTGGGAAAATACTTGCTAGGCTCCTGGGCAGTAGGAGGTAGCTTTCCCAATTTAGCCTTTCTTCTATATTGTACAATGCCCTCTTGCCTATTCTCATTCTTCCTCCACTCCAGGTCAGAATACCACTTGCCTCTATCCAGAATATTGTCCTTAGCAGTCTTCCATGCAGTCAATATTACTGGAAGTGGGGCTCCATTATTCAAAATCAGGTCTCAATTCAGCTTGCTCTCTAAATCTTTTCTTAGACAATTGAGCTTCTTGTTCTTTTAGCAAAGCCTCTTGTTCTTTCAGTATTGCCTCTAGCACAGGCTGAACTACTTTCTCTATGATGACATTCTGATTTCCCTCATGATGACTGTACATAGTCTGTATCTCTTGATGTATCATGTCAAAGTCTGGTGGAGGGTATATTACTTGAGCTACTTCAGCCTGTTCTCCTCCAAGATAAGCAGTATTTATTCCAGACTCTGCCACATTATCATCATCACATAATGGAGGATATCCAAGGGTGGCTTTGATGGAATTTGAAATCCATTTAGCATGATCAGAGCTGGCTTTGACTAACACCCTCTCCCCCTTTATGACTTCTATCTCAATGTGATCCCTAAGATCATCTTTCTGGAACCTTATCTGTGCATTCAAATAGTTGAATCCATCTTTGTAGAAAGGTTTCAACCTTTGGAGCTTTTCAGTTATTAGCTTCTGGGAATCCTGGAGTGCAGAAGTAACAGCAGTGATACCTTCTTGTAATGCTTTATCAAATTCTGCCTTGGCTGTAGTCAGGGCTGCAGTATGGGCAGAAGCAAGATTCTTCATTTCAGTGACTATCACATTATGTGATTCAGTCAAGTTCTCATTCATTTTTATTTGATTTTCCAGGACATAGCCTTGCTTCACTGCCATATCATCAATTTGTTTCTTGATGTTCTCTTGATGAGTGGCCAAATAGACTACTGCATTTCCTCCCTTATGGAAGCAGTCAGTCATTTCCTTTTTACTTTGATTTACTTCAAATCTTATAGACTTTATGTCTTGTGCCAGATTAAATTGCATTGACTTATGGCCTTCATCCATATATTTTTCCAAAGCTTGTCTTTGCTCATCCATCTTAATCTGTAAAGCCACCATCAATGAACTGTAATCAGTAGATGGGGCTGGCTGTAGAGCAACTGTCTGTAGGGCTTTCTTATAGTTCTGGCTTCTTCTCTTGAAGACCTGGAACTTTCTCTTCTTGGCTCTAGCATCCTCTTCATCCTCTGAAGCAGATGTGCTAGCTATATCTACTCTATCCTTAGGACTAGGATGGGAATCCTTCTCAGTCCTGTGTAGCCCTTTAGCATCTCTTGGCTCCTCAGGCTCTTTCCTTGCAGTGTCCTCTACAGTCTCCACATTCTCCCCCTGAACATGGATCTCCTCCCCCTCAGCAATAGCTTTCTCTTTCTCAAAATCAGTTTGTAGAAGATCAGGGAATAGCTCTTCTAATGTAAATTCCTGTTGAGGAAGGGCTGGTGAATCTCTTATCTCATCAACCATTGTATCAGTAACAGATGTGTTCTCCATGATAACATCTTGTGGTTGAGGTTATGGTTGTGTTTGCTGATGAACATTAGGTAATAAATCAGACAAAGCTTCATCCTCAATAGAGAAATCTAATTGATTAATGTCAGTTATTACCTCTAGTATGGTTTGGGTAGCTTGTTCTCTCCCTAGTGGAGTTGGCTCTTCCACAAGTAAAGGCTCCCCCTGGAGTGAATCCAAGTGAATTGGGCTAGCTAGTGGTAGCTCCCCTGCCTTGGTGCATCTTCTTGTCCTGCTGGAGACTGGCCAGCATTTCCAGTTTCTTCATAATAAGGAGTAAACACTACTTGCTCTTTAGAGCTGCTAGAGGATTCTTGAGCCACAGTGGCTGTCTTCTTCTTCTTCTTCTTGGCTGTGTCCTTTACTGGAGTTGGCATTTCTTTGGTCAATACTCTATCCCACCTAGCGAAGATTCTCAAATCCATTCTCCTCATATGGTTAATCTTGGAACCTGCTGCTTGATACATCACCTCTGGAATACTTCCAGCTAGGTAAAGACTTAGAATTCTACCCAAATTGGGTTTCTTCATGCTTTCTTTTATCTTATCAAACATAACTGCAGACCAATCAGTATTCAGTTTGAATATTATCCTTGCCATTAGACTAAACATATGAGCTGAAATTCTGTCATGCCCTCCAGGCTTGCTCAGTATTACCTTGCCCACTATCTCAGATAAGAACTTGCCTTGCATGTTCATTCCTTTTTTGTTGAAAACAGATCCTATCTTCAGGTTTGAATCAAGTCCACACCATGTTAGTGCCTCCCTTGTCTTAGAAGCAGACACATCTTCCTCTTCCTTTTTCCTTGGTAGTTGAAGAACTTTTCTTAGACTTTTAGGAGAGACCTTCACCTTTGCCCCATGAACTCTGGACTTAATCTTGAGTCCTGATTCATCTTGAGTTGCTCCATTAAGAAATTCGAGGACTTCCTTCTTCCATATCTTGATCGGTTCAGAAACAAGGTATTCCCGTCCAGTTTCGGTAATTAGGGTTACCACGCCTTTGATTTCAGGTTCCGCGTCATCAAAAGCGTGTCGCACGAGCTTATATCCTTCATTAACATTGTCCTGTAGCTTGGGCGCCATTAGGGTTTGAAGAAATTTGAATTTAGAGAAGAGAGATGTCGACACACAAGTTTGGTCTCGAAACTTTGGTGAGCGTGTCGACAAACAATGGCGAAAACCTATTTATACCTTTCTAGAATCGAAGATGAAAGGGCGCGTCAAAATATTTAAATTGTGTCGACACTGTTGAAAAGTGTCTACACTTACTTATATTGTCTCGACAACTATGTGTCGACACAAGTATAGTCGACAGAATATATGTGTCGGCACTTATATATGTGTCGACACCACTCAGCTCGACACTTAGTCGAGACTTTACTAGACTAATTCTGTATAAATCTTAAGTGTCGACACCACCTTGGATGTGTCGACACCTACACTGCATGTGTTGACACAAATTCTCTGAAGTGTCGACAAAGACTTCCTAGATGTGTCGACACCATTTCTCTGAAATGTCGACACCACTTCTATGTGTCGACATAGACAACTCTGTGTATCGACACCATTTTACTTAGCCAATTTTTGTAAACTATTCTAAGTTTATCATCCCTAATTCAATTTTAAATTTATTGAATTTGGTTTCATCTAAGGGCTTAGTATAAATATCAGCTAGCTGATTATCTGTATTAATATACTCTAGTGAAATATCTCATTTTTCCACATGTTCTCTTAGAAAATGGTACTTTATTTCTATGTACTTAGTCCTACTATGAGAAACAGGATTATTTGCAATAGAAATAGCACTAGTAGAATCACAAAATAAAGGTGTTCTACTTACTTGAATACCATAATCTTCTAGCTGGTGTTGTATCCATAGTAGTTGTGCACAGCAGCTTCCTGCAGCAACATACTCTGACTCAACTGTGGAGATAGCCACACTGGTCTGCTTCTTGCTACTCCAAGACACCAGCCTTCCACCTAGAAACTGACAGGTACCTATGGTACTCTTCCTATCTTCCTTGCAGCCTGCAAAGTCTGCATTTGAATAACCTGTCAGTTCAAAATCTTCATTCCTAAGGTACCAAAGGCCTAGATAAGAAGTGCCCTTAAGATATCTCAAAATTCTTTTGACTGCTGTCAAATGAGATTCATTAGGGAAAGCTTGGTACCTAGCACATATACATGTAGCATACATGATATCTGGTCTACTTGCAGTCAAATATAATAGGGAGCCAACTATCCCTCTATACAAAGTTTCATCTACAGGTTTCCTTGCATCATCTTTGCATAAAGACATTGTTGACCCCATAGGAGTTTTCATGGTAGTGGATGATTCCATACCATACTTCCTTATCAATTCTAGGGTGAACTTAGACTGGCATATGGATAAACCATCCTCAGTCTGTCTAACTTGGAGACCCAAGAAGAACTTAAGTTCCCCCATACTGCTCATTTCAAATTGTCCTTGCATAAGTTTTGCAAACGTTTTGCAAAGACTACTTTCTGTAGACCCAAATATTATGTCATCTACATATATTTGGACTAGGATGATCTTGCCTCTGGATTCCCTAAGGAATAGAGTCTTGTCTATTTTCCCCCTTGTGAATTTATTCTCAATGAGGAAACTAGACAGGGTTTCATACCAAGCCCTAGGGGCTTGTTTTAACCCATACAAAGTCTTCCTAAGTCTATAAACATAATTAGGTTTAGTAGAATCAACAAAACCTGATGGTTGTTCTACATAGACTTATTCCTTCTGATTTCCATTCAGAAAAGCTGACTTAACATCCATTTGGTATACCTTGAATCCTTGGAATGTTGCATAGGCAAGGAACATCCTTATTGCTTCCAGTCTTGCTACTGGAGCAAAGGTTTGATCAAAATCAATACCTTCTTCCTGCTTATATCCTTTAGCAACTAGTCCAGCTTTGTTCTTTATAATTACTCCATTTTCATCCAGCTTGTTCCTAAAGATCCACTTAGTTCCTATAATGTTGTGGTCTTTTGGTTTAGGAACTAGCTCCCAGACTTTGCATCTTTTAAACTGGTTCAGCTCCTCTTGCATAACCTCAATCCAATGAGGGTCTAGGATGGCTTCTTCAAATTTCTTTGGCTCTACTTGGGATAGAAAGCTGGAGTAGAGTACTGAACTTAGATTTCTGCTCCTTATTTGTATCCCTTGTCTGAGATCTCCAATAATTTGATTGGCTGGATGATCTTTTAAATGCCTATTTGCTGGAGGCAGCCTGTCTTCTGGTTGTACACCTTCAACTTCTTCATTCAGCAGCTCCTCTTGGTCTTCTTCGGCAACAGGAGTATCTTGTACTCCCCCTGGACAGCAGCCACTATCATCTACTTGCTGACTTGCAGTAGAACCTTCTTCAATATTAAGCTTGTCCATCTTCTCAGTCACACCTGTCGAGCTGCAAATACTTCTAGATAATTCATTGTTAATGAGTTTAGCTCCATCAAACACTACATGTACTGACTCTTCTACAACTTGAGTAGTCAAGTTGTATACCCTATAAGCCTTACTGTTGTTGTACCCAACAAAGATCCCCCCTTGGTATTTGGCAGCAAACTTGGTTAAATAAGACTTACCATTGTTAAGTATATATCATTTACAACCAAAGATCCTGAAATAGGATAGATTTGGTTTTCTGCACTTCACAATCTCATAGGGGGTCTTATTGTGGCTCTTGGTGATAGTAGCCCTATTGATCACATGACATGCATTATTAACTGCCTCAGCCCAGAAATATTCTGGGAGAGATGTGTCACTCAATAGGGTTCTACCAGCCTCTATCAAGGTTCTATTTTTCCTTTCAGCAATACCATTTTGCTGAGGTATTCTTGGTGAGGAAAATTCCTGAAATATCCCAAACTCTTCACATAGCTTTGCAATACTATCAGACTGGAATTCAGTACCATGGTCACTTCTTATTTTGACCACTGTACTGTCTAACTCATTCTGAATTTGTTTGACAAAAATATAAAAGATACTAAGAGTTTCAGATTTTTTGCCTTAGGAAGAATACCCAGGAAAACCTTGAATAATCATCTACAACCACAAATGTGCAGACCTTCCTACCTAGGCTGTGAACTGGCATAGGACCAAAAAGATCCATATGCAAGAGGTATAGGCACCTCACAACATCTTTGTTTTCAATGCTATTAAAGGTGGATTTGGTCTGCTTGCCCTTTTGACAAGCTGAGCATATCCCATCTTTTATACACTTAACCTGAGGACCATTACTCACTAACTCTTTGCTAAAGAGTTGGCCAATTGTCTTGTAGTTAAGATGAGCCAGCCTCTTGTACCATTTAACACAATGTGAGACTTTCTCATCTGCTACAAGACAAATAGGAGAATCAATGTTCTCATACATAATGTCTAGACAATAGACATTTCTCTTCCTATATCCTGTCAGAATGATCTTTTGATCACTTGACCTGCTGATATGACAACCATCTTTGACAAATGAGATGTCATATCCTAAATCACTCAGCTGACTTATGCTAATGAGGTTATGTTTCAAACCCTTTACATAAGCCACTTGAGTAATTGTAATGAGGTTGCTAGAAATGTTACCAAAACCTTTGATGATTCCTTTTTCTGAACCACCAAAAGTAACTTTAGGACCATCCTTGATTGGTGTATAGTCCTTCAGCAATTCCCTAGTTCCAGTCATGTGCCTGGAACATCCACTGTCCAAGTACCATATTGGGGTATGGCCACTTGGACTCACCTGCAAAACAGATTACTTAACCTTAGAACCCAAATAATTCTTGGGTCCTTGGTGCAAGTTAGTCTGAATCTTAACAAAACTACCTGTAGCTTTTCTAGCAGGCAGTTTGCTACTTACCTTGGCACTTGAATTATGCCAACAATCTATGGTAAAGTGGCCTACCTTACCACAACACCAGCACTCAAATCTGTTGTACCTTTGTTTAGGTACAACCCTGGCTGTTTTATCTACAGCAGGCTGCTTGTTGAGTACTGGGGATTTGCCCTTAGACTTGGACTTTACTATCCAGGCAGGTTTTGTAAACCCCAATCCAGTTTTACCCTTTTGATGTACAAATTCATCTATCAAACGTAAAACTGATTTTGGTTGGAAAAACTTGCAACAATATCTCTCTCCTTCTGAAGATTAATCTCCAGATTTCTGATTTGATCATTCTTGAATGTAATAGTCCCCATCTGAATAACAGTAATGTTATTCAGCCTGGCTATTTCATTTAATTTCTGATCAACTAACTTATCAAAATCGGTTGCATCCACTTTGAGACTAGCAATCTCCTTATCCTGAGTTTTGGCCAAGAGTTTGCTTTTCTTCAAAGCTTGCAACAATACTCTATATTCATCAATCAACTGATGAATGTCTCCTTCAGATTCAGATCCACTCACATCACTTGATGTTGATGTATCTGATTCTGATCCAGCACCCAAACTTGAACTAGAAGAACAAATTTGTACCTCACTAGGTCCAGGCTGATCCTGGATTTTGTCTCCTTCTGATAAGGCCATCAGTCCCTTGCACTAAATGTCCTCTTGCTCATATATTGAGTTCATTAGCTGCATGAACTCATTTTCTTCTTCTTCAGCAAATAAGCCAATATAGGCTTCAACATCTGAATGTGTTTCTGAAGATGATATATCAGTCAAACTTTTATCCTTCTTGGCAACAAAGGACCTTTCCTTTTTGCCCTTGAACTGTGTCTTTTTCTTGCCAGTGGACTCTTTCCTCTTCTCTAGACAGTCAGCTATTACATGTCCTTGTCTATTGCAACAATAGCATACTATCTTTGAGGATGTAGTTTTATTAGACTTGGACTTTCTCTTGTCATTCCTTGATGACTTCCTGTTCTGGTAGTAGTCATCTTTGGGCTGTGAAGTGGATGGCTTGGACCTCCATTTCTTCTTCTTTAGAAACTTCTGAAAGTGCCTAGTAAATGCAGCAAAGTCTTCATCACTTTCACTACTTTCTGACTTCTTGTTATCTGAAGTATCTGATACTGTCTCAGCAACTATTTGTGGTGGAGATAGAGACTTGCTTCTATATTTCTTAGTGGCTTCAGTCTTGAAAGCCACAGCTCTTTCTTTGTGCTCCACTCTTGTAGACTTTTCTTCCTCCTTCCTTACCATTAACTGTATCTCATAGGATAACAGTTTTCCAAACAATGTTGGAGGAGGAATGTCTGCTAATTTGGTCATTTCCCTTATGGCACAAATCTTAGTATCCCAGTCCTTAGTTAGGGATCTCAATAACTTATCATTCAGCTCATAATTGCTGAATTCTCTTCCATAGGACATTAACTCATTAACAATCCTATAGAATTTCTTATAACACTCAGAAATGCTATCAGACCTGCCTTATCTGAAATTTTCATACTCTTGATTTAATAAAGACTTCCTGTCTTGTCTTACCTCTTCTGAACCCTCCATATAGACAATCAGTGTGTCCCACATTTCCTTTGATGTTTTACAATGAATCAGATTCTGAAATGTGGCATCATCAATTGCACTTACAATAATATTTTGGGCTCTCTTGTCCATAGTGGCCAGAATTATTTCATCCTTGGTCATTTCAGAATAGTCTTTTGGAGTTCTCTGATTTGCATCTAAAACAGATACTTTCATTGACACATAAGGCCCTTCTTTGACTGTTATGTAAATTCTGGGGTTAGAGGCTTCCATAAAAAGTCTAACCCTTTCTTTCTAAATGCCAAAGATCTCCTTTCTGCAGATTGGCAACTTCATGGATCCTAGCTCTTTGTGATTCTCAGTTGAACCCATTTTCTTGATTCTTGATTCTGCCTACAGGATCTTTAATCAGACTGTTATGTCCTTTTTGAGTAACCTCGCTTTGATACCCCTTGAAAGAACTAGTGCCTAAACACCTAGAGGGGGGTGAATAGGTGCACTTAATCTTTTTAATTTTTATGGCAGAAACACAGAATTATATGCAATTCTTCACAGCAATTCAGCATAGATAACAACAATCACACAAGCATACAATCACAGAGAGCACATAGGATTTATAGTGGTTCCCCAAGGTCTGGGTACATCCACTTTCCCCCTTCGCCTATCTAGTAGTGTACTAGATTCGGCCTAACTTCTCCACTATTCCTCAGATCCTCAGATCTTACAATTCAGAACCCCAAATAGGTTCCTACAGCTCAGAGTGATCCCACTCCTACAACTTAGGCTCAAAATCCCTACCACTCAGTCTTCACCAAGACCTACACTCAGCCTTCAACAAGGCCTACACTCAGCCTTCAACAAGGCCTACACTCAGAGAAATATATCTCCTACACTCAGGCACACAAGCCCTACCACTCAGCCTTTATAAGTACATGCTTAGAACTCAGATCCCTTAGGATCCTACAGAAAATAAAGAGTACAAGAATAATAACAACAACTCTCATTGAGAAAGCTGAGTTGACTGGCTTCTTGATGAGTTATTGAAGGAACTTTGCTGAGATCAACCTCCCTTGGCTTTCTTCAAAGCTTCTTGAATTAGAACACAGTAGGGTTGAATCTCTAGGCAGATGATCTTCAATCAACTGCTGACTTGTGAATCAGATCTCAATCTGAAACTTTCTTTAACAGCCTGGTTCAATAGCTGTCTTCTTAAAAAGAGCTTTCTCTCTCCAACTTCTTAGATCTTCACTTGAAGGTCTTCTTCTGGTTTGTTGTTTCTCACTTCAGTTATTGCTTCAATCAATGATTTGATTCAATTCCTTCTGTTGAAGGAATAAGCCTTTATATAGGCTTTCTTCATGGTGACCGGCTGATCCGGTTCCTAACAAACTTCCGACAGCTCTGACAGTAGCAGTTGACCGGTTGGAATGGCAGCTATCAAGTCATCCAGTCACTTATTGAAAACTCTGTCACTGTCTGAAAGTGTCGAGACAGACAGTCTTCATGTGTCGACACAAATAGACTAAGTGTCGAGACAAGTAGACTAAGTGTCGACACTAGCCTTCATGGTGTCGACACAACTCCTTGTGTTGTAGAGACTGCATCTCGACACTACTTCTTCAGAATGTGTCGACACTGATCTAGTGTGTCGACACAAGTCCTTCTTCTTTGGTACTTAGTTGATTTCTGTTAAGTGTCGACACAACTCCATTGTGTCGACACATCTTCTTGTGTTGATACTTGCTAAGTGTCGACACATCTTCTTTGTGTCGATACTTGCTAAGTTTCGACACATCTTCTTTGTGTCGACACATTCTTCTTGTGTTGAGACTTTTGCTGAGTGTCGACACATCTCCTCTGTGTCGACACTTGTACTTAAACTCTATTGAAGTTTGCTGTGTGTCGACATAGCCTCCAGGTGTCGACACTTGTACTTGAACTTTGTTGAAGTTTGCTGAGTGTCGACACATCCTCCTAGTGTCGACACTTTTGATGTCGACAAAGTTCCTATGGGTGTCGACACTGCTTCTAAGTGTCGACACTGATTATGTAGACATTTCTTCATTGTGTGTCGACACAACCTGTATGTGTCGACACTTTCCTTCTGGTGTCGACTCTGCATGCCTGGTGTCGACACAATTACTAGAAGTGTCGACACTGCTTCTCTAGGTATCGACACAAGTCTTCTTAAGTGTCGACACTTTTCTTCTGGGTGTCTACACATGGACTTAAAAACTTTTCATGCTTTCTCTGCAATTACTTAACCTGCATAACTAAACTCACAGTACATCAAATACACCTTGATGTATATCATTGAGTAGGGTGAGGCTTCTTCAAATCAGGTACATTTATTCCAATGTACCCAACAATTCTCTGTATTTTAATTCCTTTATCTTGATGACAGAAGGAAGATTCCCGAGAGTGAAGATGCTTTGGAAACTGATCCTCACTTAATTCTTCTGTAACTGTCTGTTTGAACGGCTATTTTCACTGGAAATGTTGACTGTGATTAATCCTCAATTAATTTTGCCAACTGTTACTGATTGCTCAGAAATCGTCGACCTGAACTTTCGTCGAGTTCATCAATCGTCGACCTGAGTTCGACATTCGTCGAACTCAGCTAGATTCGTCGAGCTGAATATCTTGCCTGCGTTCGTCGACCGGAGCATGCAGTTCGTCGAGCTCAGTTTCTGTGTTCGTTGAGCTGAGAGAACTGTTGAGTGTCGACACAGTTGCTGTGATGGTGTCGACATAACCTTGCTAGAGTCTTGAGATCATCGACCTGAGTTCGACATTCGTCGAACTCAGCTAGATTCGTCGAGCTGAATATCTTGCCTCCGTTCGTCGACCAGAGCTTGCAGTTTGTCGAGCTCAGTTTCTGTGTTCGTCGAGCTGAGAGAACTGTTGAGTGTCGACACAATTGCTGTGATGGTGTCGGCACAACCTTGCTAGAGTCTTAACTGCATTTCTTGGACTTCTTTCAGCGATTCTGGAGAAACCTTTTGAATGACTTGTCCTAGAAATAATCCTATGACCCATGACTATACATGTTGGGTCAATCTCATATTCCTAATAGTGTTCCTTACCCAAATCAGAACTAGGGTTCCAACACATTTAACGATTCGTAGAGTATTAAGGTAATACTTGCTAATTCATCGAGTATCGTTGTGCCCTCTTACCGTTTCGTCGAGTATCATTATGAGCTATCGCCGATTCATCGAGTGTCATCATGGCTCCTTCATGATTCGTCATGTATCACTATGGTCACTCTCCGATTCATCGATTATCAAGTTGATACTCACTGAATAGTATCTCGACCGGTTTTATTTCTTCTAAGTCTATTTTCAGCGGGTCTGCGGTTTTCGGCTTTCTTGGTTCACTGTATAAAAGCGTTCTACTATTGAACTGGATGTAGAACTGTTCATTCCTGACCTAATCCCGTGATGACGTTGTTCTCCCACGACGGAACTGTTCCGCTCCCACGATTTACGTCAACCATCGCTTGCCGTCATTGATCCCGCCGACAGCTGATAGCGCATCTCATCGTGATGGAAGTGTTTCGTTCCACGACAGCCATCGATCTCCGAGAACTGCTGACGGACTCACGTCCCCGCTATTGCAACTGACCGCTGCTTATCGCCTCCGACTGTCCACAGTCGTTAGCCGCCTCCAGAAATTGTTTACTAGGCATCGTCTTCATCGTTTCCGCCTCTCCTTAGACGAATATAGCAATCCATGGAGACGTTGAGTGCAAGCCTCTTTCTGACAAAGATCTTGTGAGACAAGAGTCTTTGGTTCTCCATGCTCGTGTGCATACCCGTAGAGGCGTGGACATTATTCTACGCTCGGAACTCCGATCGTTGTCGTTCGTTGGAATCAATCAGGGCACCTAGGTTGAGTGTCGACTCAATCCCGCAAAGGTACAAATTTATTTACTGCAATATTACTTCTTTATTAATGATCATCGCAAGATCTACAAAATTTCTTTAGGGTTTTGCTTGTTTTCTCTCATTTCCAATGCGCGCACAAGTGTTGTGTCGCCCCAGTGAAAACCCAAAATATGGTTTCGGCATTAATGCGGCCGACGTATAGCGGCGTCATGCTCTTGTATTAGTGTGTGTTTGCATTTTTTTTCTGGCTTTTTCAATAGGTTGTCATTGTTGTTTGATAGTTGTTGACTAGTGCGTTTGCACATGTATTTGTGTGTTGTTGTGATGACGATTGTGTCCTTTTTCCTTAGCATTGTTTGGCTTTGCTTTGTGGGGGCTATAATTGTGCATGTTGTTGGTTAGTAACTTAGTTTGCATGAGTATCACTTGCGACTTAGTTCGCACAAGGATCACTCGTAGCTTAATTAGCATGAGGATCGCTCGCGGCCTAGTTCGCACGAGGATTGCTCACGGCTTAATTTGCACGAGGATCGCTCGCGGCTTGAACATAAAGGGGGTAGGCCCTGATGATGTCCTGGCATAGAAAGGCAGGTTCGGTGAATAGATTTTGTATTCAAACCGCATGCGCAGTCTTACCTTTTGCACGAGGATCGCTCGCAGCTTAGTTAGCACGAGGATCTCTCGCAGCTTAGTTCATATGAGGATTGCTTGCGGCTTAGTTTGCATGAGGATCGTTCGCGGCTTAGTTCGCATGAGAATTGCTCGCGGATTGTTCGTGATTGGGGAAGGCCCTGACGACGTCCTGACATAGAAAGGCAGGTTCGGTGAATTGCTTTTGTATTCAAACCACATGCACAGTCTTACCTTTTTGCACGAGAATCGCTCGCGGCTTAGTTTGCATGAGGAACGCTCACGACTTAGTTCACATGAGGATCACTTGTAGCTTAGTTCGCACATGGATCGCTCGCGGCTTCGCATGAGGATCGCTCGCGACTTAGTCTTGCCTTAAACTAGTTGAACATTGTTGAAGGGAAAACATAATGTTTGAATAACTAATTATCTATGAAAGAAATAGTGCCTAACCACCTAGAGGGGGGGTGAATAGGTGAACTTTTCCTTTTTAATTTTAAGGTAGAAACTCTGTACAGCAAATGCAATTCTACAACTATCACAACACAGCAACTACAAAAACAAACATACACAGAGTGCACGCAGTATTTATAGTGGTTCCCCAAGGTCTGGGTACATCCACTTTCCCCCTTCGCCTATCTAGTAGTGTACTAGATTCGGCTTAACTTCAGCACTTCTCCTCAGATCCTCAGATCTTACAGCTCAGAACCCCAAACAGGTTCCTACAACTCAGAGTGTCCCCACTCCTACAATTCAGGCAAAAAGCCCTACCACTCAGTCTTCAACAAGACCTACACTCAGAGAACAAAGTCTCCTAAAACTCAGGCACAAAGCCCTACCTCAGTCTTCAACAAGACCTACACTCAGAGCACACAGTCTCTTATACTCAGACTTTATAAAATAGGCTTACAGCTCAGATCTATACAAGATCCTTCAGGAATTTTATTATACAAAGTAATTAACCACAACCCTGACAGAGAGAGATGAGTTGACTAGCTTCTTGATGAGTTCTTGGAAGAACTTGGCAGAGATCAACCTCCCTTAGTTTTCTTCAAAGCTTCTTGAATTAGAACTCAGTAGGGTTGAATCTCCTGTGAAGATGATCTTCAATCAACTTCTGTCTTGAGATTCAAATCTCAATCTGAATCTTACTTAGCAGCCTGGTTTAGCAGCTGTTCTCCTTAGAAGGAGATCTCTCTCTCCAACTTCTTAGATCTTCTGTCGAAGGTCTTCTTCTTTTGTGTTGTTAGATCTCTATGTAGATCTTCAATCTGTTATTGATCTTCAATGAATAATTTGTTGATTGATTGATTGTCTCTCCCTGTTGAAAGAAAAAGCCTTTATATAAATTTTCTCCATGTTGACCGACTGATTCGGTTTCAAACAACCTCCTGACAGCTCTGACAGTTGCAGTTGACCGGTTGAAATGGCAGCTGTCAAGTCATCCAGTCACTTCTTGAAATCACTGTCACTATCTGAAAGTGTCGAGACAGATAGTAATTATGTGTCGACACAAATAGACTAAGTGTCGACATAAGCAGACTAAGTGTCGACACTAGCCTTGATGGTGTCGAAAGAACTCCTTGTGTTGTTGTAACAGCTTCTCGACACTACTTCTTCAGAATGTGTCGACACTGATTCTGTGTGTCGACACAAGCCTTCTTTAGAATGTGTCGACAATGATTGAGTGTGTCGACATAAGTACTTCTTCTTTAACACTTAGTTGAATTCTACTGTGTTTCGACACAACTCCTTTTTGTCGACACATGCCTTCTTATGTTGAAAACTTGCTGAGTGTCAACACATCTCCTTTGTGTCGACACATGCCTTCATATGTTGAAACTTGCTGAGTGTCGACACATCTCCTTTGTGTCAACACAAGTACTTTAACTTTGTTGAAGCTTTACTGAGTGTCGACACAGCCTCTTAGTGTCGACACATTTGATGTCGACAAAGTTTCTCTGGGTGTCGACACTGCCTCTAAGTGTCGACACAGATTATGTTGACAATTCTTCACAGTGTGTCGACACTGCCTGTATGTGTCGACACTTTTCATCTGGTGTCGACTCTGCCTTTCCTGGTGTCGACACAATTACTCCAAGTGTCGATACAGCTTCTCTAGGTGTCGACATAAGCCTTCATAAGTGTCGACACTTCACCTCTAGGTGTCGACACATGGACTTAGAAACTTTTTTGCATTTCCTGCAATTACTTAACCTGCACATATAAACTCAAAGCACATCAAATACACCTTGATGTATATCATTGAGTAGGGTGAGGCTTCATCAAATCTGGTACATATATTCTAATGTACCCAACAATCTCCCCCTATTTGGAGAAGTCATAACCCTTCGTCAATGATATACACCATTCATAACAAATACTGAATATGATGTATAACAGTATTATATGACAGGGTAAAAACTAAACATGTATAAACAAAACATGTATAAACAATTATCTCAGAATAACAACGTAATTGATTGAACATTAAACATTGTTTTGTTACAACTTCCAAAAGTTTCACTAATCAAAAGTTTACATGGAGTTTAATGCAAATGATTGCAAATTTGTAAACTTAAGAAAAATCTATCTTATGGCTGCTCTGGCTCCTTGATAACAATGCCCTTCCCAGATTAAATCTTGGCTTAAACTGGAGCATCATTGTCATCAGCAAGCTTCTTTCCCTTAAGATCTTTCTTCTTCTATTCTTCAGCCCTTATCTTCTGTCTCTCAAAATAATGATAAGGCTTAGGGAAATACTTGCTAGGCTCCTGTGCATTAGGAGGTAGCTTCCCTAATTTAGTCTTCCTTCTGTATTGTACTATGGCTTCTTGCCTAGCTTCATGTTTTCTCCATTCCTGGTCAGAGTACCATTTTCCCCTCTCTAGGAAATTATCCTTTGTAGACTTCCAAGCAGTCAATATGCTATTCCTAGAAGTTGGGCTCCACTGTTCAAAATCAGGCCTTAACTCTGCCTGTTCTCTAAACCTCTTATTGGATAATTGAGCTTCTTGCTCTTTTAATACTGCCTCTGGCACAGGATGTACTACTTTCTCACAAATAATATTCTGATTACCCTCAGGAGGGTTATACATAGATTGTACCTCCTGATGTATCATCTCAAAATCAGTTGGAGGGTAGATTACTTGTGCAACTTCAGCTAGCTCACCTCCAAAATATGCAGGATTTGTCCCAGATTCTACTACATTATCATCATCACACAAGGGTGGATATCCAAGGGTAGCTCTGATGCTGTTTGAAATCCATTTAGCATGGTCAGAGCCTGCTTTGACTAATACCCTCTCCCCCTTTATGACTTCTCTTTCTATATGATCCCTAAGATCATCCTTTTGAAACCTGATCTGAGCATTCAGATAGTTAACACCATCTTTATAAAAAGGTTTTAACCGTTGGAGCTTTTCAGTGATAACCTTTTGAGAATCTTCAATGGCAGTTTTAACAGCTGTGAGGCTTTCTTGTAAGTTCTTGTCAAACTCAGCCTTGGTAGTAGTCCTTGCTGCAGTCTGAGCAGCTGCAATATTCTGTATTTCAGTTACTATCACATTATGTGATTCAGTTAAATTATCATTCATTCTAATGTGGTTTTTCAGGACATATCCTTGTTTCACTGCCATGTCATCAACCTTCTTCTTTTTCTGCTCTTGATGTGTAGCCAGATATACCACTGCATTGCCTCCTTTATGGAAACAATCAGTCATTTCTTTCTTAGTTTGATTAACTTCAAATCTAATAGATTTTATATCTTGAGCCAGATCAAATTGAAGTGATTTATGTCCTTCATCCATATAAGTTTGGAGAGCCTTCCTTTGCTCATCCATCTTGATCTGCAAAGCCACCAATAATGAACTATAGTCAGCAGTTGGGGCAGGCTGTGGAACAATGGTTTGTAGTGCTTTCTTGTAGGTCTGGCTTCTCCTTTTGAAAACCTGTAGCTTTCTTTTCTTGGCTCTAGCAGCCTCTTCATCTTCAGAGTCAGAAGTATTAGCAATGTCTACTCTATCCTGTGGAGTAGTGGGCAATTCCTTTTCTACTCTTGCTAGCTCCTCAGTACTCCTTTGCTCCTTAGTTTCTTTTCTAGTAGTCTCCTCATGTGACCTTACATGCTCCCCCTCAAGGTTAGCTGACTCCCCCTCAACATCTGCTCTCTCTCCCTCAAAATCAGTCTGTAGTAAATCAGGGAACAGCTCTTCTAGAGTAAACTCCTGTTGAGTAGGGACTGGAGAATCTCTTATCTCAGTAGCATTATCAGCAACTGATGTGTCCTCCATGACAACATCTTGTGGTTGACTATGTAACTGAGTTTGCTGATCAGCATCAAGTAATGATTCAGTCAATACTTCATCCTCAATATTGAAAATAGATTGATTAACTCCATTGATTACCTTAAGAATTGTTTGGGTTGCCCTTTCACTATCTAAGTGAGTTGGCTCATCCACATGTTGAGGCTCCCCCTGGAGTGGATCCAGGTGAATGGGGCTAGCAGATGGTAGCTCCCCCTGCCTATGTGCATCTTCAGGTCTTACTGGTGACTGTCCAGCATTTCCACCCTCTCCATCATCAGAACTAAAAACCACCTGCTCTTCTGAGCTACTGGAGGATTCAGGAGCCACAATGGCTTTCTTCTTTTTCTGATGAGAAACTTCCTTTTCAGGAGTAGGCATTTCCTTGGTTAACACTCTATCCCACCTTGAGATAATTCTAACATCCATTCTCCTCATATGGTTTATCTTACATCCTGCAGCTTGGTTCATCACTTCAGGAATACTTCCAGCTAAGTATAAACTCATAATCCTACCCAGATTGGGCTACTTCAGACTTTCCTTTATCTTATCAAACATTACTGCTGACCAATCAGTTTTAAGTTGGAAAATTATCCTTGTCATTAAACTGAACATGTGAGCTGATATTCTAGCATTCCCACTTGGCTTGCTCAGAATTACTTTGCTTACTATTTCAGACAAGAACTTGCCCTGCATGTTCATGCCTTTCCTATTAAAGAGTGATCCAATCTTCATGCTTGAATCAAGTCCACACCAATGCAGTGCCTCCCTTGTCTTTGATGCAGGTACATCTTCCTCTTCTTTAGTTCTAGGTAGATGTAGAATCTTTCTTAGACTTTTCTGAGTGATTTTTAGTTTTTCCCCATGGACTGTAAACTTAATCTTGAGTCCAGTTTCATCAAGTGTAGCTGCACTAAAGAATTCAAGGACCTCCTTCTTCCAAATCTTGATTGGTTCTGAAACAAGATACTCTAACCCAGTCTCTGCAACTAGGGTTACCACACCTTAGATTTCTGGTTCCGCGTCGTCAAAGGTGTGTCGCACGAGCTCATAACCTTCATTGATGTTCTCTTCTAGCTTGGGCGCCATTAGGGTTTGGAGAAATTTTGAATTTAGAGAAGAGAGATGTCGACACACAAGTTTGGTCTCGAAACTATGGTGAGCGTGTCGACAAATAATGGTGAAGACCTATTTATACTTTTCTAAAATCGAAGGTGAAAAGGCGCTTCAAAATACTTGAAATGTGTCGACACTGTTGAAAAGTGTCGACACTTAGTTCTAATATCTCGACAACTATGTGTCGACACAAATATAGTCGACAGAATATATGTGTCGACACTTATACATCTCAGCTCGACGATTAGTCGAAACTCTACTCGACAAAGTCTGTGTAAATCCTAAGTGTCGACAACTACTCTGGATGTGTCGACACTAATTTTCTGAAGTGTCGACACTGACTGCCTAGATGTGTCGACACCATTTCTTTGAAATGTCGACACCACTTCTATGTGTCGACACAGACAACTCTGTGTGTCGATACTATTTTACTTAGCCAATTTTTTTAAATTATTCTAAGTTTAACATTCCTAATTCAATTTTAAAATTATTGAATTTGGTTTCATCTAATGGCTTAGTAAACATATCAGCTATCTGACTATCTGTCTTAACATATTCTAGTGAAATGTCTCCTTTTTCTACATGTTCTCTAAGAAAATGGTATTTAATTTTTATATGCTTAATCCTACTATGGGAGACAGGATTATTTGCAATAGAAATGGCACTTGTAGAATCACAAAATAAAGGTGTTCTACTTACTTGAATACCATAGTCTTCTAGCTGGTGTTGAATCCACAAAAGTTGTGCACAGCAACTTCCTACTGCCACATATTCTGACTCAGCTGTGGAGATAGCCACACTGGTCTGCTTCTTACTGCTCCATGACACTAGCCTTCCACCTAGAAATTGACAGGTTCCTATAGTACTCTTCCTATCTTCCTTGCAGCCTGCAAAATCTGCATCTGAATAACCTGTCAGTACAAAATCTCCATTCCTAGGGTACCAAAGGACTAGATAAGGTGTGCCCTTAAGATATCTCAAAATCCTTTTGACTGCTGTCAGATGAGATTCTTTAGGGCATGCTTGGTACCAAGCACAGACACATGTAGCATACATGATATCTGGTCTACTAGCAGTCAAATACAGTAGGGAGCCAACTATCCCTCTATACAAAGTTTCATCTACAGGTTTCCCTGCATAATCTTTGATTAGAGACATGCTTGACCCCATAGGAGTTTTCATGGTAGTGGATGATTCCATACCATACTTTTTTATCAACTCTAGGGTGAACTTAGATTGGCATATGGACAAGCCATTTTCAGTCTGTCTAACTTGGAGACCCAAGAAGAACTTAAGTTCCCCCATACTGCTCATTTCAAATTTTCCTTGCATAAGTTTTGCAAACTTTCTGCAAAGACTACTTTCTGTAGACCCAAATATTATGTCATCTATATATATTTGGACTAAGATAATCTTGCCTTTAGATTCCCTAAGGAATAGAGTCTTGTCTATTCTCCCCCTTGAGAATTTGTTCTCAATGAGGAAACTAGACAGGGTTTCATACCAAGCCCTTGGGGCTTGTTTTAACCCATACAAAGCCTTCCTAAGTCTATATACATAATCAGGTTTAAGAGAATCAACAAAACCTGATGGCTGCTCTCCATAGACTTCTTCCTTCAGATTTCCATTCAGAAAAGCTGACTTTACATCCATTTGATATACCTTAAACCCTTGATATGTTGCATAGGCAAGGAACATCCCGATTGCCTCCAGTCTTGCTACTGGTGCAAAGGTTTGATCAAAATCAAAACCTTCTTCCTGCCTATATCCCTTTGCAACAAGTCTAGCTTTATTCTTTATGATAATTCCATTCTCATCCAATTTGTTCCTAAAAATCCACTTTGTTCCAATGATATTGTGGTCTTTGGGTTTAGGAATAAGCTTCCAGACTTTGCACCTCCAGAACTGGTTCAGCTCCTCTTGCATGGCCTCAATCCAATGAGGGTCTAGAACTGCTTCTTCAAACTTCTTTGGTTCCACTTGTGATAGGAAACTGGAGTAAAGAACTGTACTCAGATTCCTGCTTCTTATTTGAACTCCTTGTCTGGGATCTCCAATTATTTGATTGGCTGGATAATCCTTTAAGTGTCTATTTGCTGGAGGCAGCCTGTCTTCAGGTTATACACCTTCAGTCTCTTCATTTAGCTGCACCTCTTGGTCTTCTTCAGCATCAAGAGTATCTTGTACTCCCTGTGGACAGCAGCCACCATCTTCCACTTGCTGACTTGCAGAAGAACCTTCTGTTATGGTAAGCTTGTCCATTCTCTCAGTTACACCTGTAGAGCTACAAATACTACTTGGCAATTAACTGTTAATGAGCCTTGCTTCATCAAAAACTACATGTACAGACTCTTCTACAACTTGAGTAATCAAGTTGTAGACCCTATAAGCCTTACTATTGTTGTTGTACCCAACAAAGATCCCCTCTTTGGATTTGGCAGCAAACTTGGTTAGATAAGACTTTCCATTGTTAAGTATATAGCACTTGCAACCAAAGATCCTGAAATAGGATAAATTTAGTTTTCTGCCCTTCACAATCTCATAGGGGGTCTTCTTGTGGCTTTTGGTGATAGTAGCCCTATTGATTACATGACATGCAGTGTTTACTGCCTCAGCCCAGAAATATTCTGGGAGAGAAGTGTCACTAAATAGGGTTCTACCAGCCTCTATCAAGGTTCTATTCTTCCTTTCAGCAATACCATTTTGCTGAGGTGTTCTTGGTGAGGAAAATTCCTGAAAAATCCCAAACTCTTCACATAGTTTTGTCATACTTTCAGACTGAAATTCAGTACCATGGTCACTTCTGATTTTGACCATTGTACTGTCCAATTCATTCTGAATTTGTTTAACAAAACTATATAAGATACTTGGGATTTCAGATTTTTGTCTTAGAAAGAACACCCAGGAATATCTTGAATAGTCATCTACAACCAGAAATGTGTAGACCTTCCTACCTAGGCTGTGAACTGGTATAGGACCAAAAAGATCCATATGCAAGAGGTATAGACACCTCACAGAATCCTTGTTCTCAAGGCTATGAAAGGTGGATTTGGTCTGCTTGCCTTTTTGACAAGCTGAGCATATCCCATCCTTTATGTACTTAACTTAAGGACCATTCCTCACTAACTCTTTGCTAAAGAGTTGGTCAATTGTCTTATAGTTAAGATGAGCCAGCCTCTTGTGCCATTTAACACAATGTGAGACTTTCTCATCAGCTACAAGACAAATAGGAGAAACATTGTTCTCACATACAAAGTCAAGGCAATAGACATTTCTCTTCCTATATCCTGTCAGAATGATCTTTTGATCACTTGACCTTTTGATATGACAACCATTCTTGACAAATGAGATATCATATCCTAAATCACTCAGCTGACTTATGCTAATGAGGTTATGTTTCAAACCCTTTACATAAGCCACTTGAGTAATTATAATCAGGTTACTAGAAATGTTACCAAAGCCTTTGATGATTCCTTTTTCTGAACCACCAAAGGTAACTTTAGGGACATCCTTGATAGGTGTATAGTCCTTCAGCAACCCCCTAGTTCTAGTCATGTGCCTGGAACATCCACTATCCAAGTACCATATAGGGGCATGGCCACTTCGACTCACCTGCAAAACAGATTACTTAACCTTAGAACCCAAATAACTCTTGGGTCCTTGGTGCAGGTTAGTCTGACTTTTAACAAAACTACCTGTAGCTCTTCTAGCAGGCAGTTTGCTACTCTTCTTGACACTTGATCTGTGCCAACAATCTAAGGCAAAGTGGCCTATCTTGCCACAATACCAGCACTCAAACCTGTTGTACCTTTGTTTAGGTACAACCCTGGCTGAAGTATCTATAGCAGGATTTATGTTCTGTGTTGGGGCTTTGCCCTTAGATTTGGACCTAGCAGTCCAGGCAGGTTTTTTAAACCCCAATCCAGTCTTACCCTTTTGTGATACAAACTCATCTATCAAGGGTAAAACAGATTTAGGTTTAGAAAAACTTGCAACTATCTCTCTCTCTTTCTGAAGTCTAATCTCCAAATTTCTGATCTGATCATTCTTAAATATAATAGTACCCATCTAAATAACAGTAATGTTCTTCAGTCTGGCTATTTCATTCAGTTTCTGATCTAATAACTTGTTTGAATCAGCAACAGCCAATTTAAGACTAGCAATCTCCTTTGCCTGAGTTTTGGCCAAGGTTTTGCTTTTCTTCAAGGCCTGCAACAAGTCCCTATATTCATCAATTAACTGATGAATACCTCCTTCAGATTCAGACACGCCCACATCACTTGATGCAGATGTATCTGATTCTAACTCAGTACTATAAATTGAACTAGAAGAACAACTTTGTACCTTACTTGGTCCAGGCTGATCCTGGATCTTGTCTCCTTCAGATAAAGCCATCAGTCCCTTGCACTGATGGTCCTCATGCTCATAAATTGAGTTCATTAGTTGCATGAACTCATCTTCTTCCTCTTCAGCAAATAATCCAATGTAGGCTTCAGCTTCTGATTCTGTTTCTGAAGATGACTGATCAGTCAGACTCTTGTCTTTCTTAGCAATAAAGGACTTTTCCTTTTTGCCCTTAAACTGAGTCTTCTTTTTGTCAGCTGACTCCTTCCTCTTTTCAGGACAGTCAGCCACTACATGTCTCTGTCTATTGCAGCAATAGCACAAAATCTTTGATGATGTATCTTTGCTTGGCTTGGACCTGCTTATTTCATTCCTTGATGACTTTCATTTCTGATAGTAGTCATCTTTTGGCTGAGAAGTGGAAGGCTTAGACCTCCACTGATTCTTCTTTAGAAACTTTTGAAAATGCCTAGTAAAAGCAGCAAAGTCTTCATCACTTTCACTGCTATTTGAATTCTTGCAATCTGAATTATCTGTGACAGCTTCAGCAACTATTTGAGGTGGAGATGGAGACTTGCTTCTATACTTCCTAGTGGCTTCAGCCTTGAAGGCCACAGATATTTCCTTGTGCTCCACTCTAGTAGTCTTCTCTTCCTCCTTTCTAGTCATTAACTGCATCTCATAAGATAACAGTTTTCCAAACAAAGTTGGAGGAGGTATGTCAGCTAGTTTGGCCACTTCCCTAATGGCACAAATCTTGGTGTCCCAGTCCTTAGTCAGGGATCTTTAGAACTTGTCATTCAGCTCATAGTTGCTGAATTCTCTTCCATAGGACATCAATTCATTGACTATCCTATAGAACTTCTTGTAACATTCTGTAATGTTATCATACTTTCCATGTCTGAAGCTTTCATATTCCTGATTTAACAAGGACTTCCTATCTTGTCTTACTTCTTCTGATCCCTACATATAAACTATTAATGTGTCCCACATTTCTTTAGAGGTTTTACAATGAATTAAGTTCTGAAATGTTGCATCATCAATGACACTAACAATAATATTCTGGGCTCTCTTGTCCATAGTGGCCAGAATGATTTCATCTTTAGTCATTTCAGAGAAGTCCTTGGGAGTTTTCTGATTTGCATCCAGAATGGATATCTTCATTGGCACATATGGGACTTCTTTAACTATAATATATATCCTTGGGTCAGAAACTTCCATAAAGAGTCTAACCCTCTCTTCCCATATGCCAAATATCTCTTTTCTACAAATTGGCAATTTCATGGACCCTAGCTCTTTGTGATTCTCACTAGAACCCATTTTCTTGATTCTGGTTTGTTCTGAATCTGCCTTCAGGATCTTACTCAGACTGTTATGTACCTTTTTGAGTAACCTCGCTTTGATACCACTTGAAAGAAATAGTGCCTAACCACCTAGAGGGGGGGGGGGTGAATAGGTAAACTTTTCCTTTTTAATTTTAAGGCAGAAACTCTGTACAGTAAATGCAATTATACAACTATCACAACACAGCAACTACAAAAACAAACATACACAGAGTGCACACAGTATTTATAGTGGTTCCCTAAGGTCTGGGTACATCCACTTTCCCCCTTCGCCTATCTAGTAGTGTACTAGATTTGACCTAACTTCAGCACTTCACCTCAGATCCTCAGATCTTACAGCTCAGAACCCCAAACAGGTTCCTACAACTCAGAGTGTCCCCACTCCTATAACTCAGGCAAAAATCCCTACCACTCAGTCTTCAACAAGTCCTACACTCAGAGAACAAAGTCTCCTACAACTCAGGCACAAAGCCCTACCTCAGTCTTCAACAAGACCTACACTCAGAGCACACAGTCTCCTACACTCAGCCTTTATAAAATAGGCTTACAGCTCAGATCTATACAAGATCATATAGGAAATTTATTATACAAAGTAATTAACCATAACCCTGACAGAGAGAGATGAGTTGACTGGCTTCTTGATGAGTTCTTGGAAGAACTTGGCAGAGATCAACCTCCCTTAACTTTCTTCAAAGCTTCTTGAATTAGAACTCAGTAGGGTTGAATCTCCTGTGAAGATGATCTTTAATCAACTTCTGTCTTGAGATTCAGATCTCAATCTGAATCTTACTTAGCAGCCTGGTTTAGCAACTGTTCTCCTTAGAAGGAGCTCTCTCTCTCCAACTTCTTAGATCTTCTGTCGAAGGTCTTCTTCTTTTATGTTGTTAGATCTCTTTGTAGATCTTCAATCTGTTATTGATCTTCAATGAATAATCTGTTGATTGATTGATTGTCTCTCCCTGTTGAAAGAAAAAGCCTTTATATAAACTTTCTCCATGGTGACCGGCTGATCCGGTTTCTAACAACCTCCTGACAGATCTGACAGTTGCAGTTGACCGGTTGAAATGGCAGCTGTCAAGTCATCCAGTCACTTCTTGAAATCACTGTCACTGTCTGAAAGTGTCGAGACAGATAGTCATTATGTGTCGACACAAATAGACTAAGTGTCGACACAAGTAGACTAAGTGTCGACACTAGCCTTGATGGTGTCGACAGAACTCCTTGTATTGTTGTAACAGCTTCTCGACACTGTTTCTTCAGAATGTGTCGACACTGATTCTGTATGTCGACACAAGCCTTCTGTAGAATGTGTCGACACTGATTCTTTAGCACTTAGTTGAATTCTGCTGTGTGTCGACACAACTCCTTTGTGTCGACACATGCCTTCTTGTGATGAAAACTTGCTGAGTGTCGACACATCTCCTTTGTGTCGACACATGCCTTCATGTGTTGAAACTTGCTGAGTGTCGACACATCTCCTTTGTGTCGACACAAGTACTTTAACTTTGTTGAAGCTTTGCTGAGTGTCGGCACAGCCTCCTGGTGTCGATACATTTGATGTCGACAAAGTTTCTTTGGGTGTCGACACTGCCTCTAAGTGTCGACACAGATTATGTTGACAATTCTTCACAGTGTGTCGACACTACCTCTATGTGTCGACACTTTTCATCTGGTATCGACTCTGCCTTTCTTGGTGTAGACACAATTACTCCAAGTGTCGACACAGCTTCTCTAGGTGTCAACACAAGCCTTCATAAGTGTCGACACTTCACCTCTAGGTGTCGACACATGGACTTAGAAACTTTTCTGCATTTCCTGCAATTACTTAACCTGCACATATAAACTCAAACCACATCAAATACACCTTGATGTATATCATTGAGTAGGGTGAGGCTTCTTCAAATCTGGTACATATATTCCAATGTACCCAACAATCTATACGTGTACGTTCTTGCGGTTCTTACTTGTCATAGAGTTCAAATATGATAAAAGCATATTTGGAGAAATTCAAAATAAGGTGTCGCTGATATTCAGGGCTACGGCTTCATTTTTCTGGGCTTGCTTAGAGTAACACGTCTTGGAAACGTCTTGGTTCCCGTGTACAACTCTTGTCCCCCACTTGTGGGGAATTTCATAGAGAGGTGAGGGATTGAAGGAATGGCTTTGAAGACTGATTGAATTGATCTTCTGAAGATTGCTTTGCACGGAGAGATTGAGTCTATTACAACAAACTGGATTTTGTGCATAACTAGCCTTGGAAACTCTCCCATGGTGACTGGTAGGGTTATCGTCCCTTGTACTTGGACTATATGGTTCTCGAAGCCATAGACTGGTTCGGCCGCTGGCATGAGATGTTGAACTTTAAGCTTCATACTTTGAAAAGTGGAGAAGAATAAGACGTAGACTGAACTTCCGTTGTCGACGGGTATCTTTTTGACTTTGTAGTAGGGATCTCTGATTCCTGCGCTAATCACAAGGGGGTCTCAATGGAGTATGTAGACTTGCTCAAGATCTTCATCCCTGAAGGCTATGGTGGAGTCTTGCTTGTATCTTTCATCTTCGTTAACATTTTCTCGGGCACTTGTCAAAAATATCTGGGTAGAGAGAACTGGTGGCACGGCGATAGTTTCGATGTTCTCGACTATCTGCCTGCCATTGGCCCCTCCTTGCTAGGCATCTTGCTGATCTCTTGCCTCCCTAGGGAGATCTTATGGGTCTTGTTGGCGTCCATACAACAATCTACCTGGGAGTCCTTGGCAAATTAGATGCTCTATTTCGTCCTTTAGTCTTGCACACTTCTCTGTCGTGTGCCTGGTTCCTCGATGGAATTCACAATATTTTGACTGGTTGCTTCTAGGATTTTGGGCAGGATACTTGGGACGGTGCAGAGCCGGCTCGTTCTGAATGGCATAAAGTACATTCGTGCAAGTGGTGTTCAATGGAGTATATTCTCCGGATGGCTGGTCTCTCCGGAATGGACGTCGTCCCTAGCCATTCCGGTGTTCTTCCTGAAATCTTCCTTCCTGGGCCTTTGAGGGCTATTCTTTATCCCTCTTGTGCTTCTGGTCTCTGTTGAACTGTTGACAATGGTCTTCGATAGCTTCATCTGCTGCTATCTGTACTTCTACGCCGTGTACAAGGTCTGGGTAGCTGGGAACAGTTTCTCTCATCTTACGGGCTTCTGCGATGAACCGGCAGAAAAACTTCTTTAAAGATTCCCCCTTATTTTGTTAGGTTCCTGACAAATGTGAGGGGTCTCGGACGATTATTCGGTTGGAGATGAACTGGTCGGTGAATTGCCTTGTTAGTTCTGTGAAGTTCGTGATAATTCTTTCCCTTAGAGAGTGGAACCAAGTCTGAGCATGTCCTTTTAGAGTGGCTGGGAAGACTTGACAGAGTAGTTGATCAGGTGCATTATAGATCCTTGTGATCGTAGTAAAGTGGTTGACAAGTTTTAACGGGTCGTCTGTCCCATCGAAAGTTTCATTGTTGGGCAGTTTGAAGCCATGTGGGATTGGATGAGACAAAACTGGGGGTGCAAGTGGGGAGCCTTGGTGAAGTGGTCGACGAGGGTGAATATCTCAGTGACCAACCTGCCTGCACTCCTCAGTGATCACATCTCGTATCTCTTCTCGAGTGAATCTTTCATTCAGGGATAAGCGGGGTTCTTCTTCCAAGGCTTGGTCGCGACGACCAATTCTGGCTGCTCTGAGGAACGGGTGAGTGGAACTAGCGATATCGGAGAAATCTCCAGATGCTTCTCTTCGCGTAGCTTCCCTTGGTTGGCCATGACTTAGTGGAGGCAAGGGATTGGCTAGTGTAGGCGGCTGAGCGGGAGGCGCCCCCATGTTCCTGAGCAGAGTGAGCATCTTGGTTTGTTGTTCCTCCATTTGTCGAACTCGTCCTTCTAATGTTGTTACTGGGAAGAGAACAGTTTCTTCCTCGAGAGGCACGTCCACAAGTAGATAGGAGTGTATTGGCTCAATGTGCCCCTGGGACGGAGGCTGTCCGGATGCTTCTTTTTCACATTGGAGTCGTTCCTTGGAAGATGTCAAGTTTGAAGCTCTATCTCTTTGTACCGTTGTGTCGTGGGTACAATCTTCGAAATATTTTGGGAACTCATTTCCCACAGATGTCGCCAAACTATTGCGGACTAACTCGACGCCCCGGTCGGGCTGAAATTCTTGTACCGTCTTAGCTCTCGGAACGGTCAAGCGCACACACAGTCAAAAAGTAGGTTGATTATACAAAAGTAGTTTTAACGTGGAAAAACCCCTCAACTGGGTAAAAAACCACGTAACCGGATCTGTGCCGGTCAAAATCCACTATTTCCTGGAGGTTACAGATAGTTTATGAAGCCGAGGGTGACAGGCCACCTCTCGTTATAATTATGGGGTGAGAAAACACTTTGCACACGGAGGACGACAGGTCGTCGCATTGGGAGTTGTTATAAATTGCGCTTTGCGCTGGTGGTCATCGAATAGTGGCTTGATGATTTTGTATGGGAGGCTGAGCACTTGGTCTTATAGTTGCAGGAGAGGCTTGGAACTTAAACGATTTAGCTTTGTCGGGTGGCTTTGACTTGACCCGCTTGTGGCTCGGGTGTGGCTCGAGTGCAGTTCGGGTGTGGCTTCGACCTAAGGTAGAAGAAGACTCCGAAGAGAAAAAGATGAGAAATGAAGAGGCATGGGGCTCCTTTTATAGGCTCTGAGAGGTGGTTACGGCGGTTATGTGGCTGACCGCACACCATAACCACCTTCATGAATATTAATATTGTAGTTTAAATGTGTGTATCCCACTATTTGGACACCGCCATAAATAAAATAATAAAATAATAATTAAATCCCCCCACTATCCCGGTGGTTAGTGGGTAGTTACGTACGAATCGAATGGCCGAGGTCATTCCCCATTAATCAGACGGCGGGAGCGGGCCTCCACGGGCAGTTGGCGAACTTGCCGCCAAGTTCATCGTCCAAGGGAGGGCTATCGACGGTGGCCGGGGAGTAGCGGCCGCTCTCCTTGGCTGCATGCTGGCGACCAAGGGAGGGGGAGTCGGGGCTGCCACCACCTTGGTCGCTCTGGGAGGTAAGGAAGGGTCGGCCTGTGTGGTCTCCCTATTCGGCCGCTCCGTCGGCCAGGTAAGGGGATGGCTCGAGCTGTTGGGACTATTGATCCCAATATCCCAAATTTGTAAGAAGTCAAACGGGTTAATGACATACACACATAATGTATTTTATGTGTGCTCTAGTTCATGCATGCAGGTAGTCCATGATTGGACAAGTGAAGAAAAATTAGTTTGGCAGTAAAATCAATTTTTGTCAAACTCAGCTCAAAGTTCGTCGAACTCAGCTCGCTGATTGTCGAGCTCAACTCAGCATTCCTTGGGTTAAGCTTAAGAACTCAGGTTTCAAAATTAGTCCAACTCGGCTCGAACTTCGTCAAGCTCGGGTTAAAGTTCGTCGAGCTTAGCCCAACGCTTGTCAAGCTAATGCAAGAGGAAAATTGATTAAGGCAAAAAGCGCTGAGACAGCTGAGAAGATCGAGGTTCATCGAGCTCAGTTTGCGGTTCGTCGAGCTCAGCTCAAAGCTTGTCAAGCTAAAGACAGAAAATCTATCTAAGGCAAAAGTGTTGAGACCGCTGAGAAGAATATGTTGAGACTGCTGAGACGGCTGAGACAGCTGGGAAGATAGCGTTGAGACAACTGAAGACAACTGAGAAGTTAGCATTGAGACCGCTGAGATAGCTTAGATAGCTAAGAAGATGGCATTGAGACAGCTGAGATAGCTAAGAAGATGGCGTTGAGACTGCTGAGACAACAGAGACAAAATTAGCTAGAAATTTTCTAAGTCCAGAAGCATTTAGTGAAGCAAGTTTACTCGACGCTTCTAATAATGCAGGAAACGCTGAGATAGTTAAGAGGAAAATAGCTGAGATGAAGTTAGCTGGATTTTTTCTAAGTCCAGAAGCGTTGAGTGAAGCAGGTTCACTTAATGCATCTAATGAAGAAGGAAACGCTGAAACAAAGGCTTGTCTCAGCTGATAAATGAAAAACTGCTGAGACCGCTTGAGACAAAACCGATGAGACAGCTAAGTGCAAAAATCGCTGAGACAGCAGATAAGAAGAAAGTGCTGAGGCAAAGGCTTGTCTCAACTAATAATGAAAAACCGCTGAGACCGCTGATACAAAACCGCTGCGAAAAAGCCAAGAAAATTTCTAAGTTCATAAGTGCTGAGAGTCAAGGCTGATGGTGTTGATTGTCTCAACATCACTCAACGATTGATGGGATTCTGGATTATTTTCTAAGTCCACATGTTGATGACCACTGCTGACGTCATCAAAGTCAAAATTGGAGGAAGCCGTTGCGGGAAAGCTGCTACTGCACTGAAAGATGTTTTATCCCTTTCTGATGGAGTTGGCGATCACCAATCCTTGGTGGGCCAACATACCATGGTATCGTTGATTCAAATCAACGCATATAAAAGGGGAAATAGAAATGACATTAGGGTTAATGAATAAAACAAATGGAAAGATAAATTGATAGAGGCAGCTGGACATTTTACTTCCGATCAAGCTTGAAAGCTGAAGTCCAACCAAGATAGCTTAAAGGCAAATAAGGATAGCTAAAGCTCTTCAAGCTCAGTAAGGTTGTTCTCAACAGAAAAGTTTAGCTAGTTCTTCTGATCAGCAAGGTGGAAGCTGCTCATCAGTTCAGCAGAAAAAAGTGATAGCTGTAGAAGATGGCTGATTCCTTCTACAGTAAGTGAGCTGGACTGAAATCTGCTCGGTCCAGCAAAATTGACTCTGAGTTATTTCTCTGAGTCAGTTTTTATTTTCTTCACTTACTGTTTTATTTCCTGTAGGATTCAGGTTTCATGAATCTGAGTGTATGTAACACCCCCTATCCGTCGCATAGCATATAGCAGTAGGTCCGGCCGGGGCCCGACGCCATATACCACAGACAGACCGGGTGGTTACGTATGGAAACCATCCAACCAATCCCAACGTCCTACACAGAGCATTCTAGCGGAAGCAATTTATTAAAGTTGCAAAACAAGAACCCAGCACAAGCATGAATGTCCACTAGCAAGATAATAGGAATGTTATTACAAAATACTCAAAAGTCGGCCTTAAGGCCTTACAAAATATTTCACTTGTCTTTTACATGATTTCCAAACCTCGGCACGCAGGCCGGCCATACATGAACAAAACATAAAACATTTCCATTCGGGCCTTCGAGGGCCAGCTTCGCAAAAAGGGCTTTAGCCCGCTATTGACCGCTTGGTCCAGCTGCACCTGCAAGCAAACAAACCACCGCACGGTGGCAAACAAAGCAACGGTCAGCAATGCTGACCAAATTATAACGATCCCGCCCCCAACTCGGGGCGGCGATGCTCTTTCCCTGCATTTCATTAAGCGAGCAATATAACCATATAAACATAGCCATTTCATCACAGACGTTGGCTCGTACGGCCACACGTCCCGTGCACTCAGGGCACATTCTCGGTGAACCGGTCGATGTTACGTCAAATAAAGCCATGAACATTCCGGACTCACCACCGCCTCTTGGACGGCAATTCCTATGAGCAATTTGTCTTCATGGTATTGGTCACGTCAAATTAAGCCATGGACCACCGAAGACCCCCATTTATGCCAACGGCGAGTCCCATGTAACCTTAGGTCGCTCTAACCGGACGACATAAAGCGGGTACGGCTCCATCTAACCCGTGCTCACATCGCAACGACAATTTAAGCCATATGCGCGGGTCAAACTTTCACCGAGTCCCATTCTACCGCAAGTCACATAACCTCGTTATGTTCAAGTTGGCTTCCAAGCCACCAAGTTGGCAAGACCTCGTGTCCGCCCAATTTTCCGGGTGCACCTTTGGGTTAGTCCCCAAGGCTCCCTGCTGCAATCTACCGCGTAGAAAACCCGAAAACACCAAATAGCACGGAGTCTTCTCCGGCCTTATGCAATGCAACATCACCGATCCGGACTAACATGTCCGGGTAGGCTTCAACCAAAATGCCTAAGTCCGTTCTCGCATACGGACGCTAAACAACGGGGACTTTACATATCTACCCGAAGGAATGCCTCCAACTCTTCGCAAACTCGCGAGAGGGGGCTTCCTATGCAAAGAAAGAGAGCTACTCATGCTCAAGATGAGGATCGTTACCCTTGCGTTCCTCTTTGGCGCCATCGAAATGTAATCGGATAGAAATCACCGCACTTGCGTTGCCTCCGTGGATCCGGAGTCGGCTTGCGATTCGGAGCTCCGAAGCTCCTCCAATGGCGGATCTAGCTCCTCTTCTTCTTGCCTTAGCTTTTCTTTCTCCAAGGGTTTGGAGAGAGATCAAGTGGAAAAATGAGGGTTTTCTAAGTCAAAACCCGGGTATATCCCTTCAGGAACAACCCCCAGCCATTGGATCTTCAGTCAAAGAAATGAACGGCTTCGATTCGGGACTGAAATGCCCAATCTGGGCCGAACACGGCCTGGCACACGCCCGTGTCCAGGGCCGTGTGCCTCATTCGCCGTCAAAATCGAATCACCTGGAACCTCACACGGGCATCGAACACGCCCGTGTTCGATCTGACACGCCCGTGTTCCAACTGACACGGCCGTGTAGCTGGCCGTGTACCCCATCATTTTCTCCCGTTTCCAACCCGAGCGCTGACACGGGTTCGGACACGCCCGTGTCCTTGCCCGTGTCACCTTGACACGCCTGGGCTCCAGGCCGTGTACAAGGTCTCGGCACTTCGCGGCTAAGTGTCGACACGGGTCGACACGCCCTGCGACACGCCCGTGTCGCAGGCCGTGTGCCATGTCTCGACACACTGTCGACACCAAAGTGTCGACTTCGCGGGACGAGTGTCGACACGGGTTGACACGCCCTGCGACACGCCCGTGTCGCAGGCCGTGTGCCGTGTCTCGACACAACTTCAAAGCACTGTGTCGACTTCACGGCTAAGTGTCGACACGGGTCGACACGCCCTGCGACACGCCCGTGTCGCAGGCCGTGTGCCCAGTCTCGACACAATGTCGAGACCAAAGTGTCGACTTCACGCCTTAGTGTCGACACAGGCTTGACACGCCCTGGGACACGCCCGTGTCCCAGGCCGTGTGCCTGCAGCCAGAACTCAAACTGGCCCAAATTATTCCCCTTTGCTCCTTTGAGTTTCGGGGCGTTACAACTCTACCCCTCTTAAAAGAATTTCGCCCACGAAATTACATAAAGGGAAAAACATGTACAAAACTAAAACTTGTACCTGAGCGGAACAACTCCGGATATTCGTCAAGCATCGTCTGCTCTCGCTCCCACGAGAGCTCCTCACGACCGCAATTGTCCCACCGGACATTGACCATCCTGATCTCTTTATTGCGTAGCCGCTTGACCTCCGAGTCCTCAATCCGCACGGGCTTGACTTTAGTCGTTAGCCCACTATCCACCGGCATTAGATTGGCCGCGATCACTTGCGTAGGCTCTTGCACCGCCTTCCGAAGCACCGAAATATGGAATACATCATGTAAACCACTTAGCTCCACTGAAAGCTTCAGCCGATAGGCCGCTTCTCCTACTCGCTCCAGAACCTCGAACGGTCCAAGGTACCTCGGGCTTAGCTTTTTCAATCGCCGCACCCGCGAGACACCCTTGAACGGCTTGATCTTCAAGTATACATAATCGCCCACAGCGAACTCCACGTTCCTGTGCTTGGCATTATAGTACTTTGCTTGTCGGTCCTGAGCGATAAGCAACCTCTCCCGAATGGTTCTCACCAACGAAGTAGCATCCTCCACTTCCGATCGCTTATACAACTTCGACTCGCCCGTTTCTAACCAAGACAACGGCGTGCGACATCGTTTACCATAAAGGGCCTCGAAAGGCGCCATCTGAATACTTGCTTGGTAGCTGTTGTTGTATGCGAACTCCACCAAATAAAGGTGGTCCTGCCACTGCTTTCCGAAGTCCAAGACACACATGCGAAGCATGTCTTCCATCGTTCTATTGACCCTCTCGGTCTGCCCATCCGTTTGCGGATGGAAGGCTGTGCTAAACTTCAGCTTTGTTCCCAACATTTGCTGCACCAGCCTCCAATCATTGGACGTGAACCGCCCATCTCGGTCACTCACGATGCTGCGGGGCACACCATGAAGCCGCACTATATTATCCACATAAAGCTTCGCCAGCTTCTCCACCGGATCATCCTTCCTATGCGGAATAAAATGCGACACCTTTGTTAATCGATCGACCACCACCCAAATGGCGTCGTTCCCCTTCTGCGACCTTGGCAAACCATGCACAAAGTCCATAGAGATGTCGTCGAATTTCCACTCCGGAATAGGCAAGGACTTAAGAAATCCTCCCGGCTTTTGGCACTCCGCCTTTACCAAGGCGCAAGTTTGGCACTTCGCTACATATAGCGCCACATCCTTTTTCAAACCCGGCCACCAAAATAGTTTCTTAACATCACGGTACATCTTCGTGCTCCCCGGGTGAATCGAGTACTTGGTATGGTGCGCCTCGTACAACAACTCCGCCCGTAAACTGCCCACACTTGGGACGCACAACCGACCGTCTTTCCACAACAATCCGTCCTCCACAACGAATTGGGAATTTGACCCATCCAGAGTCTCTATCATGAACTGCTTCATATGAGCATCCATATCCAAAGCCTGCCGAATCCGATCAGCCAGGTCATATTGGACTTCAGTCCAATTCAGCACTGCTTCAGCACTAGATTGTCTATCCACACAAACAATCTCCAACGCCTCCAGCTCCTGCACCAACCGCTCATCACGCACTGATAGCCAATTTGCTTGAGCTGGGGCTCGGCGACTCAGCGCGTCCGCAACCGCATTCCCTTTATCAGGCGCGTAGTGGATCTTGAATGTATAGTCTCCCAAGAACTCCATCCATCTACGCTGTCGTATATTCGGATCCTTCTGATCAACCAGATGCTTCACGCTCTTGCGACCGGCGTAGAGAGATCCACTTTCACACCGTATAGAATTATGCCTCCATAGCTTCGAGGCAAAACTCACGTCCATACGCTATTACGCTTCCGTGTTGCAGTAGCGCGCAACCCAAAACGCTGCCCGAAGCATCGCTATATATCTCATAGCCTTCGGTTCCACATGGCGAACTCAGCACAGGCGCCGTGGTCAACCGACACTTCAGTTCCTCAAAAGCTCGCGCGCACTCCGGCGTCCAAACGAACTTATGCTCCTTCCTCGTCAAAGTAGTGAGAGGTAACGCTATCCGCGAGAAGTTCTCTACGAAGCGCCTATAATAGCCGGCAAGCCCCAAAAAGCTCCGGACTTCTGCTACCGTAGTAAGCTCAGGCCACTCCCGTATCGCAACAATCTTCACCGGATCCACAGCAATACCCTCTCCACTCACTATATGCCCGAGGAACGCTACTGCGGATAGCCAAAACTCGCATTTCGAGAACTTGGCATACAACTGATTTCTCCTTAGCGCCTCCAACACCGAGTGAAGATGCTTGAAGTGATCTTCCTCACTTTGCGAGTACACCAAAATATCGTCGATGAAGACGATCACGAAACGGTCCAAGTACTCCCTGAACGTCCTGTTCATAAAATCCATGAATACTGACGGCGCATTAGTCAGCCCAAACGGCATGACCGTAAACTCGTAGCGCCCGTGTCCTGTACTGAACGTCATCTTAGGGATATCACTCTCCCTTATCTATTTAGAGTACGCCGTTGACCCTACCAACTGATCACAAAGATTATCGATCCTTGGGATTGGGTACTTGCACTTTTCCGTCTACTTGTTGACTTCCCGATAATTAATACGCAACCACAACCTTCCATCCTTCTTCTTAATAAAGAGGGTCGGTGCGCTCCAAAGCGAAGGACTTGGACGCGCATACCCTTGCTCCAACAACTCTTGCAGTTGCGCTTTCAGCTCCGCCATTACCTTAGGCGTTAGCCGATACGGAGATCGTGACACAGGCTTTGCACCTGGCACTAGCTCGCTCTTAAAATCTATCTCCCGCTGAGGCGGGGCGCCAGAAAGATCTGCGGGGAACAGATCAGGGTATTCCGATACCACTGAAATACAATCCAACGCGGGCTTCGGCTTTGCAACCTCCACTAGTGTACAGAACAGCTCTACACTAGCACAAACCGCCTTCACCACCTGAAGAGCGGCCATCATCGCCTTGCTCGACCTCTTCGAGCTCATAAAGGTCGTCTCACGACTTGCTCCCAAGTTGACTTCCTTGCTATCGCAGTCTATGTAGGCTTGCTGCTCCGAGAGTCAGTACATGCCAAATATAACGTCAAACCCCACCAACGGAAGTAACGACGCTTGCAGATCGTACTCCTAATTCCCAAACCACAAACTAAGAGCAATGAATTCTACCCTCGCCGAAAGAGCACCATTGGACTATAACACATCCAATTTATCTCTTTCCATCGAAGGAGGTACTCCAAGGCACAATAAAATTCCTAATAAAGGAACGCGAAGCTCCCTAAACGAACGGTGCTCTCGCAGATAAAGAAAGTCATAACAAGGCTTAACACTAGTAGTTCTAAGCTAATATGCATAACAAGTGTTTAAAGCAAAACTATCTTTAAAACCATACCTGTCGCCACGACGACGGGCTTTCTCCAGGGCTTTAGGCACTCACGAGCATAATGCCCCGGCTCCCCACAGTTGTAACATGAGCCCGGGGTCTGACCCGTAGTCGACCCAGAAGTACCAGAAGGAGCTGGACCCGAAGTCCTATGCTTCTTATACCATTTTTGATATCCAGACTTTGAGGTGTTCGACACTTTGAATGCCGTTTCCTTTGCACTGACATCCCTGACTGCTCCTGACATAGGTTTCTTACCCTTCCGAGCACCATTCCAACAGTCTCGGGCAAAGTGCCCTTTCTTTCCACACGTATAACAAGTGTAAGAAGCTTTACTAGTCGATTTCATAGCCCCTTTCTCCAGCATTCTGCCGGATGCAGCTCTTATGGGGTTTGTATAGTTCGATACCATGGTCGCTGGCATCGGGAGGGTCTTCCTCAACTCTGCCTCCAATGATCTAGCTGATTCCACCAAGGCTCGGAACCCCAATAACTTTGGTCCTAGCAGTAGGACTCGTAACTCGGCGCGTAGGCCATTATAGAATCTATCGACTGTAGCTTGCTCATTATCCGACTCAAAGCATGGGTAGCGACTTATCATAAGAAAAGCTTGCAAATATTCCTCAACCGTGTGCGCTCCCTGCACTAAGTTCATAACCAGCTGCTGCCCCAATGGTCTACCAAAGGTCATCTGCTGCATCGCGCCCACCGGCGTTGAAGCCACAGCAGGGGCGCAGGGTTGTACATTTCCTCCTAGCTGTGCACCCGTCACAGCGAACACCGCTTCTACAATCCTTCTAACGGTTTCATACGAAGGAGGAGGCTCAAACACCTCACCGGGTGCACTATGCTCCTCAGAAACCGGACATTCAGGCTGTCCAACACCGCTTCCGGTCACCTATAGTGGTACAAAACAGCGTTAAGCGACCAAATAACATTGCAAACAGCAATTATAGGAACACGCAGGTTCCTCAAACACGAGTATTTTCATTCCTAAGTGGACATTCATGGGTTCTCTTTACTGTTATAACGATGGCGCACACAATGTGCTCACCACCCCTTAAAAAGAATTCGCCCACGAATTCAGTTCAAGCCCGACCAAAACCAGTAGTCTGATACCAAATTGTAACACCCCCTATCCGTCGCATAGCATATAGCAGTAGGTCCGGCCGGGGCCCGACGCCATATACCACAGACAGACCGGGTGGTTACGTATGGAAACCATCCAACCAATCCCAACGTCCTACACAGAGCATTCTAGCGGAAGCAATTTATTAAAGTTGCAAAACAAGAACCCAGCACAAGCATGAATGTCCACTAGCAAGATAATAGGAATGTTATTACAAAATACTCAAAAGTCGGCCTTAAGGCCTTACAAAATATTTCACTTGTCTTTTACATGATTTCCAAACCTCGGCACGCAGGCCGGCCATACATGAACAAAACATAAAACATTTCCATTCGGCCTTCGAGGGCCAGCTTCGCAAAAAGGGCTTTAGCCCGCTATTGACCGCTTGGTCCAGCTGCACCTGCAAGCAAACAAACCACCGCACGGTGGCAAACAAAGCAACGGTCAGCAATGCTGACCAAATTATAACGATCCCGCCCCCAACTCGGGGCGGCGATGCTCTTTCCCTGCATTTCATTAAGCGAGCAATATAACCATATAAACATAGCCATTTCATCACAGACGTTGGCTCGTACGGCCACACGTCCCGTGCACTCAGGGCACATTCTCGGTGAACCGGTCGATGTTACGTCAAATAAAGCCATGAACATTCCGGACTCACCACCGCCTCTTGGACGGCAATTCCTATGAGCAATTTGTCTTCATGGTATTGGTCACGTCAAATTAAGCCATGGACCACCGAAGACCCCCATTTATGCCAACGGCGAGTCCCATGTAACCTTAGGTCGCTCTAACCGGACGACATAAAGCGGGTACGGCTCCATCTAACCCGTGCTCACATCGCAACGACAATTTAAGCCATATGCGCGGGTCAAACTTTCACCGAGTCCCATTCTACCGCAAGTCACATAACCTCGTTATGTTCAAGTTGGCTTCCAAGCCACCAAGTTGGCAAGACCTCGTGTCCGCCCAATTTTCCGGGTGCACCTTTGGGTTAGTCCCCAAGGCTCCCTGCTGCAATCTACCGCGTAGAAAACCCGAAAACACCAAATAGCACGGAGTCTTCTCCGGCCTTATGCAATGCAACATCACCGATCCGGACTAACATGTCCGGGTAGGCTTCAACCAAAATGCCTAAGTCCGTTCTCGCATACGGACGCTAAACAACGGGGACTTTACATATCTACCCGAAGGAATGCCTCCAACTCTTCGCAAACTCGCGAGAGGGGGCTTCCTATGCAAAGAAAGAGAGCTACTCATGCTCAAGATGAGGATCGTTACCCTTGCGTTCCTCTTTGGCGCCATCGAAATGTAATCGGATAGAAATCACCGCACTTGCGTTGCCTCCGTGGATCCGGAGTCGGCTTGCGATTCGGAGCTCCGAAGCTCCTCCAATGGCGGATCTAGCTCCTCTTCTTCTTGCCTTAGCTTTCTTTCTCCAAGGGTTTGGAGAGAGATCAAGTGGAAAAAATGAGGGTTTTCTAAGTCAAAACCCGGGTATATCCCTTCAGGAACAACCCCCAGCCATTGGATCTTCAGTCAAAGAAATGAACGGCTTCGATTCGGGACTGAAATGCCCAATCTGGGCCGAACACGGCCTGGCACACGCCCGTGTCCAGGGCCGTGTGCCTCATTCGCCGTCAAAATCGAATCACCTGGAACCTCACACGGGCATCGAACACGCCCGTGTTCGATCTGACACGCCCGTGTTCCAACTGACACGGCCGTGTAGCTGGCCGTGTACCCCATCATTTTCTCCCGTTTCCAACCCGAGCGCTGACACGGGTTCGGACACGCCCGTGTCCTTGCCCGTGTCACCTTGACACGCCTGGGCTCCAGGCCGTGTACAAGGTCTCGGCACTTCGCGGCTAAGTGTCGACACGGGTCGACACGCCCTGCGACACGCCCGTGTCGCAGGCCGTGTGCCATGTCTTCTCGACACCACTGTCGACACCAAAGTGTC